>JANAVB010044815.1:7507361-7748870 GCA_029216955.1 Iris pallida | reverse complement strand
GTTGCTACCATTTATCATATGGTTCTGATCATATGGTTCAAGATAGGGTGTGCACAAACCGATCAAACCGATAAATTGTTCGAACCAAATCAAATCGGTCGATTTTTAACCGAATCGAAGGTCAGTTAATTTGGTTCGGTTGAAAATTTAAAGAAATCGACCTATTCGTTCGGTCAACGGTTTGACATTCAAAATCTGATTAAAACTGAACCGAACCGACCCTTACATTACGCTGTTATTTTTTTTGTGCGATTGCTCCATATTCCACATACCAAACTTAAAAAAAAGAGGCGATTGCTCCTATTCTGAACCGAACCAGAACCCTACTCGATAGTGGATATATTTCTTTTTGTGTTTGGAATGTGGCCCTGTGTTGAGTTCTCTTTATGCATTATGCAATGTGCATTATTGCATTGTCGTTGAATTCTGAGTTTGCAGCATTTTTTTTTAGTTTGTACAATGCAATGTGCATATGCAATGTGCAGTACAGATTATTGTTCTTCTTTATTTAGTTTGTACTTATGAAGGAATTTAATGCAAATGACTGATTATTGTTCATTTGATCTAAAGAGTATACTATATGTGGCTCTTTGTAGTGTGTAACTACGCATTGTATTTGTGGCTACATATAATTTTTTTAGTATGATCAAAACCGACCAGTCGAGTCAAGCCAAACCGATCCAAGTTGGTCGGTTTTCAAAATCGAACCGACTAGTTGGTTGGTTTGGTTCGGCTGTGATTATTTTCAAACCGATTAACTTCGGTTCGACTTAGGTTGTGACCAAATAGGCCGACCACCGACCGATGCACACCCCTTGCTCAAGATATTGTGTTTTGTCGTATAGGTTCAAAGTGTCCATCGGCGGGCTGGTCTGAACCGTCGATCGGGGTTTGAAAATTGTTCCTTGACAGGATTAAGGGCCCGTTTGGTTTGCAGGACTGGACAACGTAATGTAATTGGCATTACGTTGTCAATCTAACTCGGGTGTTTGGTTGGACAAAAAAAATTAGATGTAATGTAATCGCAATTACAAGTTTGATTACATTACATCAGTTTCTTCTAAACTCAATTACATCATAAAACCTATGTAATCGCAATTACATTACAACTTAAGCGGAAGGTTGGTATGCGATAATTTGGTCTTTTTGTTCGTTTTTGGTCATTTTTTGTTGGTTTTTTTTTGTTTTTTGTCGTTTTTGTTCTTTTTTGTTCGTTTTTGGTCGTTTTTGTCATTTTTTGTTTGTTTTTTGTCATTTTTGTTTGTTTTTTGTCGTTTTTGGTCGTTTTTGTTCGTTTTTGGTCGTTTTTTTTCGTTTTTTTTCGGTTTTTGTTATTTTTGTTCGTTTTTGGTTGTTTTTTTTTTGTTTTATTGTTCGTTTTTGTCCTTTTTTGTTATTTTTGTCCGTTTTTTGTCGTTTTTGTTCGTTTTTTGTCATTTTTGTTCGTTTTGGTTGTTTTTGTTTTTTTTTTGTCGTTTTGGTCCCTTTTTTGTTGTTTTTGTCCTTTTTTGTCGTTTTGTTCTTTTTTTTGTCATTTTTGTTCGTTTTTCGTTGTTTTTGTTTATTTTTTTGTCGTTTTTGTAGTTTTTGGTCTTTTTGTTCGTTTTTTGTCTTTTTTGTCGTTTATGTTCGTTTTTTTAATACTTGTTCGTTTTTTTGTCATTTTTGTTTGGTTTTTTTGTCGTTTTTGTCTTCTTTTTTTGTTCGTTTTTTGTCATTTTTGTTCGTTTTTTGTTGTTTTTGTTTGTTTTTGTCCTTTTTTTTGTTGTTTGTCCTTTTTTTTTGTCGTTTTTGTTTGTTTTTTTTGTCAATTTTGTTCGTTTTTCGTTGTTTTTGTTTATTTTTTTGTCATTTTTTTATTGTTTTTGGTCTTTTTTGTTTATTTTTGGTCGATTTTTGTCATTTTTGTTCGTTTTTCTTAATTTTGTTCGTTTTCTGTTGTTTTTATTTATTTTTTATTCATTGTTGTCCTTTTTTGTTGTTTTTGTTCTTTTTTTTGTCGTTTTTGTTCGTTTTTTTGTCGTTTTCGTTTATTTTTTTGTCGTTTTTGTCCTTTTTTGTTATTTTTGTCCCTTTTTTGTCGTTTTTGTTCTTTTTTTTTTGTTATTTTTGTTCGTTTTTGGTTGTTTTGTGTCGTTTTTGTCCTTTTTTGTTCTTTTTGCCATTTTTGTCTTTTTTTTTTCATTTTTTGCCTTTTTTTTTATCTTTTTGGTCAATTTTTTATGGTTTTTCTATCGTTTTTTTTATCGATTTTGCACATTTTTTGCAATTTCTGCATGTTATTTATCGATTTTTGTCGATCTTGTACGTTTTTTTACCATTTTTCACGTTTTTATCGTCTTCTATCATTTTTGGTCGATTTTGCACGTTTTCTGTCGCTTTTTTAATCCATTTTTGCTTTTTTTGGGTCTTTTTTTTACATTTTTTTGGTCGTTTATGCTCGTTTTTTCTTGTCGTTTTTGTCGTTTTTGTTTCCTTTTTTGTCGTTTTTGGATTTTTTTTGCAAGTTTTTTAATCTTTTGTCGTTTTTTTGCTCGTTTTAATTCCCTCTTGTTTTTGGTCTTTTTTCGTATTTTCGTTTTTTATCATTTCTGTTCCTTTTTATCGTTTTTTATTTTTTTGCTCTTTTTTATCATTTTTTGTCATTTTTTTCTTTTTTTTGTCCTTTTTGTTATTTTTTGCCCTTTTTTGTTTTGGTCGTGTTTCGTCTTTTTTTTTTCCTTTCATTTATTGTTGTTTTTTGTCAATTTTTTTGTTTTTAGTCATTTTTTTTTATCATTATTGGTCACTTTTTTTGGTTTTCACATTTTTGATCTTTTTTTTTTTTTTTCGTTTTTCTTTTTTATCGCTTTTTCATTTTTGGTTTTTTTCCTTCTGTTTTGTTCGTTTGTCATTTTTTGTATTTTGTATTTTTGTCATTTTTCCGTTTTTGGTCTTTTTTTAGCAGAAAACAAACCATTTTTCCCTTATTTATTATTTATTTATTTTAGTTTTTTTCTTTTTAAATTTAAAAAAAAAATTAGTGATCCACTTTTTAAATTTTATGTTGTATTTTAATTTTTTTTTTTAATTAGAAACTTAATTACATTACATGGTAAACCAAACATATGAATGCAATTGACATTAAATTACATGGTTTGATTACATGCTTCAACCAAACATAGTAATGTAATTGTAATTCCATTACATTACAAACTCAATTACATTACAAATCCAATTCCATTACGATTACGATTACATTACAATGAACCAAACGCAACCTAAGTTAGTCCGAGGCCGGACTAAGTAAAAATCTAAATCCAGTATGGTCCAGAACCGAAAAACTTACAAATCAACTTCTACGGGGCTGGGTTCGTGCTTGCGGGTTGGTCCGTTGAAAAGGCAGAGGCTTTTTTGCCTTTAGGAGATGTCATTCGCCCATTAGGTTGGGCTTTATATATATATATATATATATATATATATATATATATATATATATATATATATATTTATTTATTTATTTTTAGGTTGGGCTTTATATATATATATATATATATATATATATATATATATATATATATATATATATATATATATATATATAGAGGCTTTTTTGCCTTTACACTAAAAAAATAGACTTTTAGTGACGGCGGTATCCGTCGCTAAAAGTCATTTTTCGTCGCTAAAGCCAAATAGCGACATATCAGTGACGGAAACGGTTTGTCGGAAAATCACGTGTCGCAAATTTCAGTCAGTCGCTACTTTGTCGGAAATAGCGACTGATTAGTGACGGATTTAGCGACACGCTATTTATTACAAATTGCGACGTATTAGCGACGGAAATTCCGTCGCTACCTTTACCGACTAACTACCGACGGAAATTCCGTCGCTAGTTTGTGACGGTATAGCGACGAAAAAGTACGTCGCTAAAGTGTTTCCGATACGCTATTGGTATCGGACAGGCTTGTAGCGACGAACCGGTTATGTTGCTATTCCGTCGCTATACTTTAAATCTATATTTTCCAGAACCTTCGCGACGGAATGTTCCAGATATTCCGTCGCTACTGCAATTTTCCAGATGTTCCGTCGCTGTTCCGTCGCGGTCCCGTCGCTAAATACAATTTTGTGTGTCTATATTTGTTTTTCCTGCACTCCACATCCATGTTGACAGTTACACACACAATATAGTCATATAAACAGTTTCCAATACAAACAATTTTCAAATACAAACAGTTTTCAAATACAAAGTTTTCAAATACACAGTTTCCAATACAGACAGTTTTCAAACAGTTTCCAAATACAAACAATTTTCAAACAATTTCCAAATAAAAAGAAGTTTACAAACAGTTTCCAAATACAAACAGTTTTCAATACACAGTTTTTCAAATTGTTTTCCAAATACAAACAGTTTTCCAAATACACAGTTTTCCAGTTTACAAACAGTTTTCCAAATTGTTCCCAAATACAAACAGTTTTCAAACAATATCTACGTCGACGGCGGCGGAGGAGGCGGCGGGTGGGTGTAGCTACCCAGCACTTTTGGCAATGCGTCTTCGAAATCCTCCCGAGACAGAGGAACTCTCGAAGTCGGTACTGGATCCGTCGATGTTGTAGCCGGAGGTGCTATAGCCGGATGTGCTGGAGGTTGTAGCGGAGCTGAATCGGTCGAAGTCTGAACCGCCGGAGCCGCAGTCGGAGCCGGAACGACCGGTACTATAGGTGTCGGAGCAGAAGCTCCTGCACTACCGTATATATAATTTTGTAAATCCTATAATATACGGGTAATAGTGACCTGATCGTAGACGGCAGCACCGCCGGTGGGAAGTACTGGTACATGTGGAGGTGTAGGTGGAGGTGGAGCTCTGAAAACGACGGACGACTGGGATGCAAACAATTCAATACCGTATATGCTGCCGCCTTTCCCTACTCCGACCGTATCTTCCCATAGATTGTTCCTATCCGTCGGCTGGCTAGGTCCAGCCCCCTCACCTCCCTCACCCCCTCACCGACCCGACTCTCAAACTCCTCCTATATTATATAAACGTAAATAAATTTAGAGTTAATATAAAGACGCATAGTAATGTACCGATACCGATATTAATGCTCATAGTAATGGGCCGATACCGATACTCATACTCATATAGTAATAGATCGATACCGATACTCACATAGGAATGGCTCGATACCGATACTCTGAGTATCGGACCATTTCTATTAGTATCGGTATCGTAATCGAAATCGGTATCGACCCACTACTATATGAGTATGGTGTACCGATATCGATACTCGTAGTCCGATCATCTACAACTATAAAAATGTAATACATATAAAGAATAAGAAAACTTACATAAGCTTTCGCGGCCCGCTCATCTACGAGCTTTCCATCGCTCTTGCGCTTGTGGGTATGCGCAAAGATTGTGGAGAAGTCGACGGTGTCCGGATCTTCGCCTTTCCCGTTGACCTCCTCGCGCTTGTACAATTAAACATAAATTAATACTCATTTTGTAGAGTTTAAGACTTAAAAATTTGACAATTTAATAGAATACTCACCAATCGGCGCATGTGCTCCGCACACGGGATCGAACCACCCGTGTGCTGACCAGCCCTAGCATGGGCAGCCTTCGCCTTCTCAGACTAGGCCAGATAGGCCGGAGTCTCCATTTTCTTCTTCATATTCGCCCAGAAATCTGCTCTGAGCCACTCCTTGCACCCACTGGCCATGCCCAAAATCCAGGTCCAACAGGACCTGTTCACCTGCCTGTGCACCCTCTCCTTTACTTAACACATACACTAACACTATCAAAACTAACCAAGCTAACAATCTCTATTACTCTCTGACACTTCATGCTAGGGGCCCAAACTCGACCCCTCTGAGATTGGCTTGATGGCCAAGTGCCCCTCTCAATATGACACTCAAGACACTACTAATACATGACAGAAAATTCCCAAGGATACATGGCTTATACTCCTAACTCTAACTCTAAAGTGTCATATATATATATGATAGACTAACACTCTACTGATACTTGGTTTCTCCTATAGGACACTTACTAAATCACCATCCCACATCATCTAGCACATTCAATAACTAACCAAATTCCTAATACACTAACATCCTAATACCTAGTATCTACATTCTGACATCTGATACCAACTCCTCAACCTAACTCAAGCCAAGTGGCCATATGGCCTATGCCAAACCTGGGCCATTTGGACCCTCCCATGACTACTGCTCTCTTTATGCAAAATGTTCTTCACACTACACAAATTTACCTCTAACTGACACACTAAGCACTCACACATCAAACCAAAAGTCTGATACATTTTATTGATCTGCTATTCACTCTTCATTCTACATATCCTTAACATTCTCTCATAGGCTGAACCCAAATCCTGGGTTAACAACTGATACTAAGCCTTTGCCCCTCTTTCTAACACAGTACTCCCCCCAACCTGGCCCATGGCCATGAAGATATGGCCAATTGGCTAAGCCCTGTCCTGCTGCCAATACTCCCCTTCTCGAGACATACACATATACTCTAGATACTAGGCCTAAGAATCTGGTACAAAAGTATCTTACTGATACTTACACATATCCTAATCCCTTTATTTTACACTAACCTCTACTAACCCAAGATACTAACTAAGACACTAACTTATCAAATTCTAATATCCTAATCACTAATCCCTCACAGAAGCCTATGGCCAATATGCTAAAAGTTCGACCCCTCTCTCTCTCTTCCTAACCTGTCTTACTGCAGCATACATGTTGTGTATGCCCTACAAACTGCTGTCACATCTAACATTTAGCCAAGGCCACTGCTTAATAGCTAGACTCAAGGCACCAAACCCTCTATTGATACACACAATGCCTAAAATCCTTTTGTCAAACTCCTACTCACTCTATAAACAGCAGTGGCTAGAGCCAAAGCCTACACAACACACATTACACTTTACTACCATATGCCCTGTGGCCTTCACCCTCTCTAAACCACTCCTAAATACCTGGAACATACACACACAAGCCAACACCTACTCTCTGATACATCCTTGTCTGATACTCTAACCTCTTAGGCATACCACCACTCATCTAACTTCCTCACATTCGCTCATGCTCCCATGGGATACTTACAATACAATTCCACATGAAAGAAAAAGAAGGGGTCCCTTCAGAAAATATAACCAACACCTACTCTCTGATACATCCTTGTCTGATACTCTAACCTCTTAGGCATACCACCACTCATCTATCTATAGTAGGGATTCCCTCTTTGCTGTTGGTCAGGTGCCAGGGCAAGGCATTGCCTGCACTTGTTGAGGCAATATGGGCCCAATCCCCTTACTTATTCCTGGCCATTAGCCTGCACAGAGGGGGTAACTCCCTCACCTAGATGCTGCCAAGAGCAGCCAACTCTTTCCTCACTCAACCAACTCTGATACTTAACTATTGAACTAACTCTTATATTTAGTATCAATTATTTAGTATCAATTCAATTATTTAGTATCAATTCAATCCAATAACACAAGTTAGCACCCTACCATTTGAAGACGTAGCAACAATACATGTAGAGAACACGTGCTACGTCTTCGAGTACCTAGTCGAAATCCCTCGCCCATAATCGAAACCCTAATAAGCAAAAAAATGCAAAAATCCAAAAATTAGGGGAAAAATGAGAGGGAGAAGAGGAAAAAAGAGTACCTGAAGGGGGGTCGCCAGAGGGCGGGTCGACGGAGGGGGAGTCGACGGAGGGGGGGGTCGCCGGAGGGGGGGTGGACGCCGGAGGGGGGGTCGACGGAAAACGAGTGAGGAGGGGAGGAGAGGGCCCTGAAGGAGGGGGTATCGCCGGAGGGCGGGTCGACGGAAGGGGGGGACGCCGGAGGGTTCGGGTGATCGGGAAAGAGATGGGGGAAGAGAGGGGGGAAATTTTTAGAATGAAAATAAAACCCTCTCTTTCGATTTTTACTGAAACGTAGCGACGGATTCTGCCGTCGCTAGTCCGTCGTTAGACAGTATCCATCGCTACCATGTCGCTAGTTAGTCGCTAACGTTATGATATATTTTAATAAACTACACCGTCGCCAATCATTCGCCTTTCAGCCGCTAATAGGCGACTGAGTTGTCCGTCGCTAATAATTCAGTCATTATTTGCCTGTATTTTCGTAGTGTTAGGAGATGTCATTGTTCCATTGGGTTGCCTTTTTGGCCTTTAGGATCATGTCATTGGCCCATTGGGTTTGGCATACCAAACCAGAGATGCTGCGGCACCCTCCAGCATAACATGCTCTTGTGTCTCCTCCCTCGATGATTGACAATAATGACAATACGACGCCATGGCGAATTCGAACCCACGGAGCACTTCATCACCTAGTAATTTCTTTCTGGTCACTCTCCAAAGGAGAATCGACCACTTTAAAGGAATCACACTGTTCCAACAGCCTCTGACCAAGCCATCCGCCACTCTGACGCCCCTCCCTACCTGCAGCACAGAAGGCAGTGAGAATCGCCCATAGGAATTACCGTCCCATAAACGAAAGTCCTGGGAATCCCCAATAGTAATACCCGCATGCATGACCCGCTCTACACGCCTAATCTCTGAGCTCCCTCCTAATCTTCTCCTCATCCCAATCCCCCTCTGCCTTCTAGAACCCCCTAATCTCCGCCGGCGTCCCCTGTTGTGATCGCTTGGCCAGACAATCCAGCCCCGTCCAGTTTTGACTGTAAGGGTCCGAAGTCCCCGTTCCCACCTGAAGATGGATCAAACGTTCTCCCTTGTCTCTTCCTCTCAGGAGCCTACGCCAAATAGTAGACACATGGCTGTTGACCCCCACCTTCGATGGAAGGTCGCGCCTCATGTACCTAGCTCTCGTAAAAAGCCACCCACAGGGAATCCCCCGAACGCAGCTTCCACCACATTTTGATAGAGAATGCCTCGACCACCTCTCAGAATCTTCTCACTCCCATCCCTCCTTCTTCGCACGGCCTCGTCAGAGAGTCCCAACTCACCCAATGCTTACGGATGCCAAATAAAGACTCCCTAAAAGAAACTGTTGAGGATCTTACCAATATTGTCCAGCATGTTCTTTGGAGGGCCACAAGCCGATACGGTATACATGGGAATAGAACTAAGAACATGTCTGATCAGAACCAGTCTGTCGCCCATCGAAAGATACTTAAGATGCCAGGCAAAAATCCTAGCCTTGATCGAGTCAACAAGCTTGTCAAAAATACTCGCCTTCCTTCTGCCGTATGCCAAAGGGCAGCCTAGGTAACATAATAGAGGCTCCAAAAGGACAAGACCAGAAAGTCTACTAATCTTCTCTCGTTTGATCACCTTTATTTTGTCATGAACATATACGTTGCTTTTGTTCATGTTCATCCTCTGCCCCGAGAGCTTCTCATACTTGATGAAGAACTTACCAATCTTCCTGATCACCCGAGTATCCCCGGATGAGAATAGCAAGAGATTGTCCGCGTATGCAAGATGTGTGATCACCAGACACCCACTAATATTCCTCTATCGAAAGAGAGACGACTCACGGCCCGTGCGGATCAAGTTGCGGTTGATAACTTCAGAGACAATAATGAAGATAGTAGGGGACATGGGATCTCCCTGTCGGAGGCCTCAGAAGGATTTAAAGAACCCATTAGGAGTCCCGTTGATGACCACCGAGAACCAGCTCGTACTAACCGATCTCCATATTATGTCAATCTATTTCTTAGAGAACTCGAACTGCCTTATCACCAGATCATCTCTTGCCAGTCAACCCTATTGTATGCCTTTTCCATGTCAACTTTGATAGAAATATTTCCTCCCCGATTATTGTTTCCCAGAATGCCAATCATCTCCTGCACGAGCAAGATGTTATCCGTAATCTCCCCCCTTTAACATATCCGCATTGTTCCTTAGAGATGGGCAGAGGGAGCAGGTCAGCCAATATGTTGGCCAAGATCTTCGTGACCACTTTATTGAAGAAGTTGCACAGACTGATGGGCCTGTACTCGCCAAAATTCTTTGGATTTACAACTTTCGGGATCAGGATAAGCAACGTATTAGCAACAGCCTTAGGATATTGACAACCTTCCATAAATGCTTGGATGTCTTCGACAATATCATTGGAGATCGTTCCCCAACAAGATATGAAAAAACTCCCCGAAAACCCGTCCATACCCGACGAGCTATCTATGTCCATGCTTCTGATAATGCTCCAGACCTCTTCAATGGTGACCGACAAAATAAGCTTCTCGTTGTCTTCATCCGAGACCACCTTTGGGAGAACATGCAGCAGTTCAGCATCAAAGTTGGCCCTAACCTTGGTTATCTTCTTGGAGAAGAAATCAGCCGCCTCCTTTTGAATGTCCTCTACCCCTGTCAAAACTTGTCTGGCACAATTTGTCACCTTATGGATGGCAAGGTTGCTCCTCATGTTTTGTACACAATCATGAAAGAATTTAGTATTAGCATCCCCTTCTACCTCCCATTTGATCCGCGCCTTTTGACGCAAAAATGCCTCTTCCCTCGCAAGCAGCAATTTGAGGTGCACCGCTGCCTTTTCCATCTCTCTTCTAAGCATACTGCTGCCTGAATCATTAAAAAGGGCTTTTGCCTTGGACAAATCCGCCTTTACCTTCCTAGCCTCCCCAAATATATCTCCAAAAGACCTTCTGCTCCATTTAGCTAGCTCTTGTCTCGTCTTTTTCAGTTTGAGGGAGACATTAATAAATGAATTTTGGTGAAGCCTACCCGACCACGCCTGCTCGACCACCCGAGGGAATTTATCATGCCCAGTCCAAAAATTCTAGAATTTGAAGGCGTTGTGGACTCCGGTACTCCTCAGGCAGATATCAACAAGAAGAGGGGAATGATCCGATGAAGACCTGTTAAAATGGGTGACCGAGCAGTTAGGAATACCTTGTCGCCAAGCATGATTCACCAACACCCGGTCCAACCTGGACATTTGTTTGTCGCTTCCTTCCCGTTTATTACTCCACGTAAAACTGTTTCCTGAGAACTTCAACTTCGAGAGATTGCCCTAAAAAATGAACTTCTTAAACTCAGTCATGGATGCCGAAGACGGTTAGAGACCCCCCCTCTTCTCTTTCCTGTGAGTAACCGCATTAAAGTTGCCGCCACAAAGCTAAGGCTGACCCCCAATGCTGTTATGAACCTGAAGCAATCTATCCCACAGTAATCTCCTCTTCTTATACGTTTCCCCTATGAATGAAAGACATGAGGAGATCTCCGCAGAGGAGGGGGTGGTTCACCAAAACCGTGAGGGCTTGTTCGAATTCATCCACCTCCCTGACCTTGCTACCAGTTGTTTGCCATAAAAAATCAAAGACAGGTATTATAGAAACGCTGAAATTGATTGCAAACTCACTTTTACAATGGAATGCCTAGAAAGAAATCATAGGAAACAATCTCAGTACAATTGTTTAGTTTTGATTCTGGGGGTAACGGTGGAGGTTCGGGAAAGTTCTATCAACTTTGCCTTACTCCGTGAACTATCTGACGCAGTCTTGAGCTCTTGAAGAAATTATCTTTCTGAAGGTTGCCAGCCTTTTGCAGGGGTGTAGTACCCAGCTATTTATAATAGAATGTATGTTGAGCCGTATAGGTGGCCTGTAGCCGCGTGGCTGATTGGCATGCGAAGACCCGCTCTTTGGTTGCCATCTGTTGATTTGTTAGGATTTTGTTGCAGCAAATCTGGGTAGTTTAGGACTTGGTCAGATTGCCACGCGTCCTGTTGCAGGAATCACTTTTTTTAGCCGCATAGATCTCTTAGTTTTCGACCATGTGGGGCCGCATGAGCCTCATGCGGCTTAATTTGTAAACTTCCTTAGTCCAGACATAGCTTAAGGATTTAAGCCGCCTAGATTCTGTATTTTGGCTACATAAAACTCATGCGGCTTGGATCACAGTTACTCTTAGCTGCATGAAATTTGGAGACTTTGGGGTCGTATATGTCTGAGCCACATAAGGTTCATGCGGCTTAGATGACACTCCTTCTGGCCGCATGAAGGCATACGAATCCTGCTTTTGAGCAACGTCTCACGTCTTATCTTTTTGTCAAAGTGTCAGAGCTATCACTTTTATTAGTTTTGACAGGACTTGTCAGCTTTATCAGACGAACTGCTCTTCTTGGCCGCATATTTCTCTTCTGCAGCTATTTTGTCGACGGGTCGCATAAGCCATTGAATCAGTCATACGGCTATCCTTTATGTGGACCTATTTGGCCCAAAGTACCTATGCGATAATTTGTAATCCGCATGAACCCCATATTTTTCAGGCTTCTACAAGTCCCCCTTCAAAGTTTTAAAATTGCAAATTTGGAATACTTTGAATAAGAAGCATAAAAATATATCAAACCGCAGGGAGTCTTCAAGTCACAGGGAACTTTCGAGCCGCAGGGAAATATTGAGCTGCAGGAAGACTCCATCGGTCTGCCAGCCTGTCACTGCTGTATTTAATTTTCTTGATTCGGTTGTGGATCTCTTTTCACGATAAAGCCGACGGTTACTAGGGATAAAGTCCCCAAACGTCAACATTATCTTTAATGATCTCAAGAATCGAAGAGGTTATTAGGGATAAAGTCCCTAAACGTTATCATTATCCTTAATGACCTCAAGAATCGAAGAGGCACTTTTCAGCAACTCTATAAATAGGAGTCATTCGGAGATAGATTTTCCTCTTTCACCTTCTTTTCCTTCGACTTCATCATTCTTTCTGCTATGGCTCCAAAGGCTTCCAAGTCGACTGGTACGGCAGCCAAAGGGAAGAGATTTGCTTCTCCGTTGAGAGCGACGGACACTCCTTCCATTCATTCCGACGTGCAACCTCCTCTCAAGAGTAAGGATGGTGAGCAGACGACGACTGAAATTTTGAATGGCCATAGCGTATATTTTCATGCGCGGGCTTGTCATATATTGCCTCTGCTTTAAGCCTGGTCGATGCATGCCCTATCTCATTTGGACCACATGTGTTCTGTATGATAGTGCCGCATGGACTGAGCCACATAACCACTGCTCATTTCGAACTTGACCCATATAAGTGCCTCAAGATTGATCTGTGTGAACATTTGATGACTGAGCCACATAGGTACCGCATGAGCACTTTATGATCAGGCCGCATGAATACTGTATGGCTGGGCCGTATGATTGCCTCGTGACTGATCTGCACGAGTATTGGGCCGCATGAGTATTTTATGACTGAGCCGTATAAGTACCTCATAGTTGAGCCGCATGAGTCTAGGCCGCATAGCTGAAAGTTGGGTCCATTCATTCCGTCTTTATATTATTGTTTTGATTCTTTGTGCAGCATCCATGCTGAGGGTTGCGACCATTGTGAAGGAGGAGATGCTGCCCGCTTTCATTAAACAAGAATCATTATTTGCTAAGGAGGAGGTGATACCAAAAGTTGGGGTAAAAGAAGAGCTGGCGTCCATCGGGGAGGGGCTTGTTCTCAGGATTGAGGCTGCTGTAAAGGAGGAGCCCAAGTTTGGGAGTTCTGACCCTCCAGCCCCCGCCGAAGACCTTAGCCAAATAGATCTTTCGTATGCGAAACGACTGAGGGAATGGTATATGCCTTAGCACAACTTATGATCCTTGAATGTAGGGATCCGTGGGTTGCCATGTACTTACTGTTTTTGAAAATAAATATAACTAAACGTTCATATCTGTCTTTGTATTTCTGGCTGTCTATAGCTATAGCTGGCATTTTGCTTCTTTTGGACTTCAATGTAATCCTTTACTGGAGGTGTAGTCCTATGAATGTAACTAATTTTGAGTAAGCATGGTATGTTCACTCCATTCTTTATTTATAGAACTTTGTGGTGCTTGTACTAGAGGGTCTAATACAGCATTTATGTTTGATAACGGACACCCCACTGGGGGATTTTTGTGGACCTATTACCCTTTTGTGCATCTGAAAATGTGAGCAAATAGATTTGAATGATATTTTATGGACCTACCACTCTTTGGCGTACCAATGGTGCGAGTAATAGATTATGATAATTTTTATGGACTAATTACCATTTTTGTGAACTGGCGATGCGAGTACTGATAATAAGTGGGGAGAAAACCAACATATTTACTCAGAGGTAATGAGGACGTGGTAAATATGGGTCAAAACAGAGCCTTCCTACTCAGAGGTAATAAGGACATTTTAGGAGTAGGCCAAATGGGGATACACAGAACAACTCAGAGGTGTTATCAACGTGGAAGTTCTATGTATTGGATGATTTGTTTGTGATAGATGAAAAAACAACTCAGAGGTAATATGGACATGGTTGTTTTTTCCCCATTGGAGAATTTTGTGGACCTATTACCCTTTTGGTGCACCGATGGTGCGAGTAATAGATTAGGATAAGTTTTGTGGACCTATCACCCTTCTGCACACTGGTGGTGCGGGTAATAGATTAGGATAAGTTTTGTGGACCTATCACACTTCTGTGCACTGGTGGTGCGGGTAATAGATTTTGAAGAAAACTCTTGGTGGAGAGAAGATACGACCAAGAAGTTCATAGATATGACCAGGATTCGGAGTAGTCTGAGAGTAAGCTCAGTGGTACCAGAGGGTACATAACTCAACAATCTGGAAGATTTAAGATTAGTGTGTAAGTTCAGCGATACCAGAGGGTACATAACTCACAATCTGAGTGATAGCTAGAAGATGTCTTTTAGATATAGTATTTCTTGAGGAACTTATCGTTGATGGACATCATGAGCAAGTCTCCATTCTGTTTTGCGAGACGGTACGTGCCATTGGAGAATACGGTCTCGATGATGAACGAACCCTCCCACTTAGGCTGGAATTTACCGGGGGTCTTGTGAGTCATGACCATTGGTCTGCGAATAGCCAAGACGGGATCGCCGACTTGGAATATTCTCTGTTTGACTTTCTTGTTGAAAGCCCGAGAGATGCGTGCTTGGTAGAGCTCTATGCTTTGTTGAGCTTGTAAACGCTTCTCATCTAATGCTTCCAACTCTTGTAGCCGTCGGTGGTAGTTATCGTCCGACGTTAACCGGTAAGTAAGGGCCACTCGAAGTGAGAGGATCTGAGTCTCCAATGTGAGGACTGTCTCGCTCCCATAAACCAAAGAAAATGGTATATTTCCTGTAGCCGTTCGAATTGTGGTACGATACACCCATAAGCACTCGCCAAGCTTTTCATTCCAGTCGCGTTTGTTTGCAGACACAAACTTTTTGAGGAGCTTGATTATGGTTTTGTTGAAAGCCTCAGCCAGACCGTTAGCCGATGGGTTATATGCTGTCGAGGCCATGTTCTAAATCCGATTCTTGTCACAAAATCGATAAAAAGCGTGGCTTACAAACTGCGGACCATTGTCGTGAATAATCCTCCGGAGCAGTCCAAAACGGTAGATGACGTGATGTTTTATGAAGATAATCACGTTCGATGTCTTAACCTCTGCCAACGGAACAGGTTCCGCCTATTTGAAGAAGTAATCAGTGATTGCAAGTATGAACTGATGCCCTCTAGATAACGGTGGGGTGATTGGCCCAATAATGTTCATTCTCCATGCTTTAAATGGCCAAGAGGCCGCAGTCGGGTGCAAGAATTCAGATGACAGATGTATAAAATCTGCATGGATCTGGCAGGCCTTGCACTTCTTTGCATAATCAACTGCATCTACTACCATTGTGGGCCAGTAGTAACCTATCCGGCGGAGACGATATTGGGCCAGGTTAGTGAGCCCCACAAGTGCCGTCATGAGCTTCGCGTAAAGCTTCTTTGGCTTCTGTATTTGACAGGCATCTTAATAGTAATCCATCGTAGGATCGTCGATATAATATTTTTGTCTTCGTATCATAGAAGAATATGAGGGAGCGTCATCTGATTGAAGTTGCTTCCTTCACGTTCTCTGGCAGAATTCCATAGACTGCAAAGTCGATGAGCGGACGTCTCCAGTCTTGTGTGTCGTTGGTTATCTGGGCGGAGTAACTCGTACCCAGTTGAAGATTGTTCCTAGGATAGACCAGTTTATGGCCTATTATGTCGACTAGATGGTGAGTATTATTTGGAAGTACCAAGAAAGCGGTGAGATCTGCTAGGACATCGACTTCGATATTTGGAGCCTAGGAACATGTTCTATAAAGAATCCTTCTACGGTTGCAATGATGGCAATTGCTATCTGATAGTAGGGAATCAGGTCCTCATTTCGAACCTCATATGAACCTCGGACCTAGTTAACAACCAACTATGAGTCGCCATATGCTTCCAGGTATTTGATCCCCACTTCTTTTACGAGTTGGAGTCCGATGACTAGAGCGTTATATTCGGCTACGTTGTTTGAACAAGGTTCTGTAAGAGAATATGCCCGATTGACCACCAACCTAGAGGGGGAAATTAATACTACCCTGACTCCAGTGACGATATCACCTTGTGGTCCTGTTCTTGAAGAGCCGTCAAAGAACATCCACCAAATGGCATCATACGAAGTCATGTTCGAGGCGACGACTTCGTCGGGAATTTCTTCATAGATTCTGGCTGTTTATGAGCCTGGATCGGCTGCTAGGTAGTCAACCAGGGCTTGACCTTTGATAGCCTTTTGTAGAATAAAAACCATGTCGTATGGAGATAATAGTATCGTCCAGGTGGCTATACGAGAACTGAGTGCACCGGGCTTGGTCATGAGAACCTTGAGAGGATTGACTCGTGAAACAACAAGGATGGTCTGTCCTGTCATATAGTGTCGTGTTTTCTGAATGGCGAACACTAGGGCAAGACACTCCTTCTCCACGGCGGTGTACCTATGTTCCGGTCCTACCATCATCCGACTAAGATAGTAAATGGCTTGTTCATGTCCCGCGTCATTATTCTGTGCTAGCAGAGCACCGAGGGAGTGTTCCATCACCCGTACATAGAGCAGGAAAGGCTTTCCGGCGACCGAGGCTACCAGAACTGGTGGATTCGTCAGGTACTCCTTAATATCATCGAAGGCACACTGACATTCCTCGTTCCATACGAAAGAGACACATTTTCTCATGAGTTGAGTAAAGGGTTGACATCGCCCTGAGAGATTTGATATAAACCTCATGATGTAGGCTAGTCTTCCCTGAAGATCGCAGAGTTCACAGAGGTTCCTCGGTGGACTCATCTCCAGGATTGCTTTTGTTTTGTCGGGATCTATGTGAATGCCCCGAGAAGTGATGACAAAGCCCATGAATTTTTTGCTGGACATCCCCAGGAAAGACTTGGTAGAATTCATATTCAGGTTGTGCGCTCGCATGAGGCCGAACACTGTTCTTAAATCATGTAAGTGATTATTTTTTGAGCGGCTCTTGACGGCGATATCGTCAACGTAACATCCTGTCGTCTTGCACAAATGATCTCTGAAGATGACACTCATAGCCCATTGATATGTAGCACTAGTATTCTTTAGGCCAAAGGGCATGACCGTATAATAATATACGCCGATAGGTGTTCGGAATGACGTATGCTTCTCGTGATCAGGCGACATCTTGATTTGATTGTATCCTGAAAAGCCATCCATAAAGGACATGCGCTCGAAGTCGTACGTATTATCGATCATTATGTCGATGATCGGAAGAGAGAATTCATCCTTAGGGCATGCTGCATTCAGATTACGGAAATCGATGCATATTCGGATCTTTCCATTCTTTTTGATGACTGGTACTATGTTGGCTATCCAGTCTGGGTGCTGCTTTTCGCGGATAAAACTGCTAGCTATAAGCTTGTTTACTTCCGCTTCAATAGAATTCATGATGTCTGGTCGAAACTGCCGTTGCTGTTGTTTGACTGGTTTTGCGTCCGGATAAATGTTGAGCTTATGAAGTGCGATCTCGGCATTTAGTCCTAGCATGTCTTCATAGCTCCAAGCAAAGACATCGATGTATTCTCTGACGAGTTGTAACAACGACTCCCGCTCGCTGTCTATCAGGCTTTTACTGACGAAGATTGGCTTTGGAGAGGATTCATCGCCGAGGTTAACTTGCATAACCTCGTCCTCAGTGGGAGGATCACAAAGTTCAAAGCATTTTTCCTATTGTGCATCTAGTTGCTGGACCCACGGCTCCAACTCAAGTGGTTCAAGTAGATCTTCATCTTCCTCATCGACATCAGCGGATGTCATATTGACAGATAATGTCTGTCTAAATATGTCTCCAATACTGCCATCAGAGTCGTAAACAGGTGACTTGGACGAATGAGAGTGCCACTCGTATTCTTCATCAGAACTTTTGGGCGTTGTTGGTGGTGTGACATACCCGAGGCCGCGTCTGGATTTGTAATAATGGTCCTGCGGTTTCCCTGCCGGTGCTGACAGCTGTAGAGGCAATCGCCGACCACTGTCGTGATTTAGACCCAGAGTAGCCTCTATGTCGTACCCCTGCTTTTGCATGAAGTATTTGGCTTGAGGACTATACAGATAGAGCGGTAATCTTCCTGCGTCGGGTCCGAGATCGGACTCTTATGGCGTGAAAGATTGGAGACCTTCTTTTCGGCCAAAGATAATCGTGTGATCCCATCCTCTTCTGTCTGGGACAAGAAAGTAGGCACCTTTAACGGGAGCAAGTCGATTTAGGGTATGGACGGTTGTTACCCGTGTGTACAGACTAACGTCTAGACAGTCCCGAGCAGCATACATTAGATTAGGCTTATCATACTCAGAATAGTCTAACGGCAGCCTCTTATTGATGAAGTAGGGAATTTTTTCCACAGGAATTACATCATCATGAGAGGGGCTATCCACCTGTGTAACCAAGTATTTGGCGAGTTCTACATCTTCTTTGGCTACCCCCTACGAGCTTAGAGGTCGGGATGCTGTCTTGGGCAGCTTGACCACCAAGGGTTCAGCTTGGGATATTGGCTTGCTTGAGAGTGCTAGATCGATACTTGGTTGCCGGCTCGTCTTGGGAAGACGGATGACAATCGGTTCGGCAGGGGACTTTGTGTCTTTCGACTGCCTTTGAGTGGACTTTGGCAATCGGATCACCATCGGTGTTACAGAGGGCCTTGCATCTTCTCGTTGCCTTTGATTAGATTTCGATAATCGGATCACCATCGGCCCCGTGACAGGTTTTGGCTCCTGGCTGGATCTCGGGAGCCGTATGACCATTGGTTCCAATTGCGTAGGCGAGGTAGGAGAACCGAGCACCTCTTTATGCAAAGTTACGACGAGGGGTACGGCCTTGCCCGATTTGCGAGCCTGGAGACGGATTCTCAAGGGTTCTTCCGGCCTTGTGATGACCTCCAGTTCGTCAGTTATATGTTTCCAGGATTCATCATATAGACAAGCCTCCGAAGAATAATAAGATTCAACCCCTTTGAAGGGATCGATATCGGCGAATTCAGTCTTCACGAAGTCGTGCTTATTGACATACTTGAAGCACTGGTGAAGGGTGGATGGCACGATCATATAGTCATGTATCCACGGACGTCCCATGAGGATGTTGTAGGAGGTATCTGCATCTATGACGTAGCAGGTGACCTCCGTCTTCAGGTCGCGAATCTGACATTTCAATCGAATCATCTCCAGAGGATAACTCCTTCTCGAGTTAAAACCGCTAATGGCAGTATTGGTCGCCGCTAGCCGGTGCATAGGGATGCCAAAAAGTTGGAGCAAGCTTTTCGGAATGATGCTTATTGACGAGCCAGGGTCGATATACATCCGATCCACCTTGATGTCGCCTATGTATCCAGTGTAGTACAAGGGGCGATCATGTAAATTGGACTTGATTAACATGTCCTGTGGAGTGAATATGATGTTGGGCATCGCATCTGTGCTATCGCTGCCCTGTGGATCTGCTTGCAGGCCTTCCCCTGGAGGCTTGAACTGAGCTAGGTAGGCGTCAGCATTTTGGAGTGCTTCGCTTAATGCGACACGAAGATCCTTGGAGAGCCTTAGGAGCTCGTACAACGACAACATTGCTGGCGTATTAGCTAATTGAGCCAAAATATCAAAGTTGTAAGGTCTCTCCAGTCCCTGAGGTATATCATTACAGAGTGGCCTGTCGAAGCGGGTTTTCTTTGGCCTGGATTTATCCGCCAGTGGAGGCTGAGATGGCCTTGGAATGTCAGAGGGAGGCAACATTGTCGGCTGAGGATCTTCGACTAAACTATCCCGTGCGGGCTGGACTTGTGCTCCAGACCGGGTAACAATGGTTGCAGCTTCCTCAACCTCGGCTGAAATTGTATGACAGGATCTAGACCTCCTGTCCTTCTTCTTGATGGTAGGAGATGACACCTCCTGGGTAACTTCGGGCACTAAGTCCGGATGCACCCACATGATTTTTTCTCGCGAGGTGGTGAGAGGTACTAATCCAGATGCCTGGCTCTGGATGGGTAGAAGATTAATAGCCTCCATCTTTGTCCGAGGGACAGGTATTACCCCGTCTGGAGTGCTTGTTGGAGGGAAGTTGCCGAACTGAATAGACACCATATTTGCCGCCACGGTAACCTCTTCGAAGTCTATTGACAGAGTTTGGAGTCGATAAGACTCTGAATGTATCACTTTAATTGGAAGCAGTCATGAGTGGAATGATGGACATAGCGGTGGAAGTGACAATATTTTGGGTCCTCTATTTCTACCGCTCAGGGCTCACGCCTTGGTGGAGGGAGCTGGATCCTACCCCCTTGCAAGAGCATATCGAAGATAGATTTGACATGAATATCTTCAAATGAGTAATTCACCTTAGGCCACGGACCTTCTGCCTGTTTTTGTTCGGGCTTCTGGGTTGCATCTGCGACCATGGCCTGTTTGCCCTTGTTGTCCCGGTTGGAGGTGGCACCACTGTTGTTCTTGCTGGAGGTGGAACTAGGACGTCTGCCCTTGTCCTCTCCGTCTGGGATGTGTAATCCCAGCTGATGAGCCTTCTTCAACTTTGCCTCTGCATTGGTGGCACTTATGATGAAGGTTGTCTAATCCCTGAACTGATCGTCGCCCATCCAGAGGCTGATTGCGGGGAGCAACTTCTTCTGGCAGATTTCAATCAAAGAGCTCTCAAGATTGCCTTGGGGCAACCTCATTGCGGTTTGGCGGAACCATTCAATATAGTTCTTTGTCAGCTCTCTCTCTCCCTGAATGACGTCTATGAGATACGACATTGTCACATCATGCCCCACTTCGTAGAATCTCTCCAGAAACATGTGCTTGAAGTCATATTGTCTTGGTGAGGGTGATGGCCCGTTGTTGCGCAGTTCTGGGGGATCTCTACCCCCTGTGTGTGCTCTTTGTACATCGGGTTGTCGCATATACTAAGGGGAATGCTACCCCCAGCTTCATCTACTTTCAAGGAGGCCGACGGTGCACCGCCGGGTGCTGGAAGCTTCTTTTTGGATCGAGTGCCTAAATAGACACCCCTGTGGTTGTTGGTGGGAACCCTCCAGATGAGGGTCTCATCGCAATACTGGCCGAGATCGTCGGGCTGGAAGAGCTTGTCTTCTTTCCTTCCTTGCGAACCTTCTGATTTGAATTACAGGAGGCGAGAGAAAACTCTTCGTCTCCTGAGATTTGCACATGTTTCTTGAGTTGTTGTTGGACAGGTGCCGACTGCTGCAATCGTTAGAAAACTGGCTGCTGATCTTCAGGTGCTGCTAATTTGTTACAGCAGCAGTTGATGATGACTCGGGTACAACGACGTCCCGAGAAGGACTCATTGCATGCCAATGCTATCATCTTGCGTTTGTGAGTAATCACCTCACGCAAGTCGCTAGCAAGCTGATCTACCTTTGCACCTAAATTGTGGACTCGGGTACTCCGAGCGCACGGGTACTTAGGTATCATATTTGCTCCCTGATCCGTGGCTAGTAAAAGCAATTGCTCTGGATCATTGGAGGGAGACTTTAAAGACCCACCCTGTCCGTTAGCCCTGGGGGACTAGACGCGGGTGGTTCTGTACAATTTTCTATCAGGAGCCCGTGTAACAGTCAACGGGGCCCGCTGACAATCAGCATCTTGGACAGTTGACTGGGCTAGTTGGGCCCGCACTGCCCTATACTCTTTTGACTTAGCACCAGAAGGCGTATAGTAAAAAGAGTCCAGATTGATACATCCTATATCCTTAATGGGCCGTATGGCGTCGGGCCCGTATGAGAGGCGGTCGAACAATGAGCTTCTGACAGGGCCGCATGAGACATCCTGTCTGAGGCCAGGATTGGCTGTCGTATGGACCATCATCTTGCGACTAGAGCTGGCTGTCGCATAGGCCATCTTCCTGCGGCCAGAGTTGGCGGCCACATGGGCCATCTTTCTGCGGCCAGAGTTGGCTGCCGTGAGTTGTCTGCCTGCGGCCAGAGTTAGCTGTCGCATGGACAGGCTGTCCATCTCCACTATGCGGCATATTCTTTGTCCGCATGGATTTCCCTTGTTCCCCTAAAAACTCAGCATCGTAGTATTTTTCTCTGCTAGATTTGGGGACAGTGGGGTCCTCTGCGGTCGAAAACAAAGCCGCATGAGAGTTCTGGTCGCCGTCTTTGGCTGCAGAAGGAGCTTCTTGGAGAACTTGGCCGGGGGCAACAATTTTGCGCATCGACGTCCTGCGAGTTCTCTTTGAGTTGGCTCACTTATGAGACGGGCTGGCGCTCCCTTCAGAGAGCAATTCTTCGAAGGCTTGTTGGTCGAAACGAACCACAAGAATTTACTGCGTAGTGCCGAGCTTGGACGCGTCAGATTGCGTCACCAGCTTCTCATCAGAAGAGAAGGATGTCCCCAGCAGTCGCCATCGTATTTGCCATAAAAATTCAAAGACAGGTATTACAAAAATGCTGAAATTGATTGCAAACTCGCTTGTACAAAGGAATGCCTAGAAAGAAATCCTAGGAAATAATCTAAGTACAATTATTTAGTTTTGATTCTGGGAGTAACGGTGGAGGCTCGGGAAAGTGCTATCAACTCTGCCTTACTCCGTGGACTATCTGACGCAGTCTTGAGCTCTTGAAGAAATTCTCTTTCTGAAGGTTGCCAGTCTTTTGCAGGGGTGTAGCACCCTGCTATTTATAATAGAATGTATATTGAGCCACATAGGTGACCTGTGGTCGCGTGGCTGATTGGCACGCGAAGACCCACTCTTTGGTTGCCATCTGTTGATTTGTTGAAATTTTATTGCAGCAAATCTGGGTAGTTTAGGACTTGGTCAGATTGCCACGCATCCTGTTGCAGGAATCACTTTTTTTAGCCGCATAGATCTCTCAGTTTTTGACCATGTGGGGCCGCATGAGCCTCATGCGGCTTAGTTCGTAAACTTCCTTAGTCCAGACATAGCTTAAGGATTTAAGCCGCCTAGATTCTGTATTTTGGTCGCATAAAACTCATGCGGCTTGGATCACAGTTACTCTTAGCTGCATGAAATTTGGAGACTTTGGGGCCGCATATGTCTGAGTCGCATAAGGTTCATGCGGCTTATATGACACTCCTTCTGGACGCATGAAGGCGTATGAACCCTGCTTTTGAGCGACGTCTCACGTCTTATCTTTTTGTCAAAGTGTCAGAGCTGTCACTTTTGTCAGTTTTGACAGGACTTGTTAGCTTTATCAGACGAACTGCTCCTATTGGCCACATATTTCTCTTCTGCAGCTGTTCTGTCGACGGGCCGCATAAGCCATTGAATCAGTCATGCGGCTATCCTTTATGCGGACCTGTTTGGCCCAAAGTACCTATGCGATAATTTGTAATCCGCATGAACCCCATATTTTTCATGCTTCCACACCAGTATCGTAGAACATCCAAGTATCCTTCCCACCTGCTGTGCTCCCATCGAAGGCCAATTTCAAACGAATGGTTGTCATCTTGTCCTGGGAGATTTTTGCCTCCACCACAATCACAAGTATGGAAAATTTATGTAACTTTTTTAATTCCTTCAACTTGCTCAAAGTTTTCCTGTTCCCAATCCCCCGAGCATTCCAGATCAAAAAATTGATCATGAGGAGATTTTGAGGTTCAGTTTATGCCCCTTCACCGCCGATCTCAGCGACAAAGAAGATTTATCAGTCCCCTTCCCTTTTATACTCGAAGAATCCTTCCTACGACCTTCAGTCATAGACATTTCTGTAAGGAGGCAAGTAGCATCCATGACAGCTAGTCGCCTTCCAAAAGTTCACTCCTCTGCAACTTTCTGTCCTCTTCCGTCCTTAGTGTTTCTGCGGGAGGTAGATAGCTCATTGGGGTCTTCCGCGTTCCTACTTATGCTACCTTTCGCTTCACAGTTCCTATTCTCTGCCCCTTTATCAGCTGTCCTGATCAAGGACTCTCCAGACAGAGGGTCTCTCCTCTTAGCTTTGTCCGGAGATAGGGTTAGTTCCCCCTTCTCAAACCTTTCCTCCTTGACTTCTGTCTGAGAAATGGGTCCATTGGTCTCAACTGCCATTTGCTCTCCCTCCACTTGCGCTACATCTGAATGGAGGTCCGTCTTCTGCTCAGCTCTGCCTGACGCCTGTGGCCCCTGTCCCTCATTGTCACTAGCTTGTGACCTATGTGTCGTATCTTCAGTCGCCTGACTGAGAGCTATGATATGTTCAGAGATCCCATCGGTTCTTTCTTCTGCTACGGTCGTGCCTCGCTCATCATAGATACTCCTACTCTTAACCACAACAATCTTCCCATTCTGGGAGCTAGATATTCCTTCCTTTTCCCTTTCTTTTCCTTTTTTCTGCTCTGTTCACCTTCTACAGTTGTTCCATCTCCTCATTAGAATTGAAACTCCTTCCTTCTCCTCTGCCTTGATATGTCCCCTACTATTCGACTCCTCTAGTAGCTCGTTCCCCTTCATAGTTTCCTTTCCTTTACTAGCAATCTGAGTCCCCTACTTCTTGCTTTTACAACCCGACACATTGTATCCCAGGTGAAGACAGGCCGAACAGTACTGCAGCATCGATTCATAATCAATCCTCTGCCATCTGATATATCCATCAGGGAGGTTCAACCAAAGATTGGAGGGATTGCGAATACTCGTATCCACTTCCACCATGATACGAGCGCAACTAGGACGGGAAAGGATCTCCGTAGCCTTGTCCAACTTCAAAGGAGTCACAATGCAACCAATGATACCAAAAAGTGCCTCCCTATTGAATAAATGAGGTGGTAAATTCGGCAAGGAAATCCTCATCGGAGCAATGGGGGATTCTTTTAAGTGGCAAGAATGAAGTAGACTACCTAAATATCTGCATAGGAGCCCATCCACCATCCAAACATCCTTTGATCTGAGCTTGAGAAAGTCCACTTTCGAGCTAGGCCACACCAACAAATGCTTCTGGTCCAAAGCCCCAAACACGATGTGTCCTTTGAATTCGAGCGACTCCAACCCTTGCACGATCGAATCGACCGGAGGATGCAAGTGAGAAAATTTTTCGACTATGGCAAACTTGAATGGCGCTGCCAACTTCCCCACCTCTTCCGCGGAGAAAGAAATGTTAGGGGCCCCCTTAAAGGAATAATATACTTTGGTCGCCATGGGGTTCCTCGCGGCCGGGCCCGCCTACTCTACCATTTGTGGACCCCCGACGGCAACCTTCGCGTACGACCTCCCCATCCGGAGGGGACGGGAACCCACCGAGTTCACTCGGGCCGCCACTTCCTTGGTCAAGGAAGCAAAGGGGAAAAAGATGATGATATATATATATATATATATATATATATATATATATATATATATATATATATATATATATATATATTTGAAGAAGGTAAATTTTTATAAATAAATACGAAGATTACAACTATGATCTAGCCCCAATTACAAAATGGCCATCTGCGGACTAGAATGTCAATATCAGCTTGTATATTCTTTTGTATAGCTACATTACTAAGGGAGAGACTCTCAAAGATACGTCGATTTCATTTCCTCAAAACATGCCAAACCACCGCCCCAAAGTTGAGACAAATACGACGATATTCACTCGCTCCATTGCCTTTCTGAATTTTAATCTCATCTATAACCGAAGAGAAGTCTCTGCGATTTGTACGGTAGTGAGCCCAAGCCTAGCTCTCTAGTCATGCCATATCTTCCAAACAAAGTCACAAGCGAAAAACAAATAAACCCTAAACTCATCCTCTTTACTACATATGTAACATTTCGTATCCTCATAGTGGATCCCAAACATGACATGCCTGTCCAAATTAAGAAGTTCGTTCCGGATCATTTTATACAGGCACAGAGAAATTTTAACCACCGCTCCTTTCATCCAAACCAATTCCGCCCAATCGACCTCCTCATGGTAGGTCATAATCTGGTTTACTGTAGTCCAGAACTTGAAAGTTTATTTCTCCATGTCCTTCCAAACCTGATAATCCTCCATCCCCTGCTTATCAATCTCCACCTCATGAATATCCTCCGCATGAAGCGCCTCGATGAATCATCCTTGAAGCTTCCACTCTTCTTCCTGAATCAGACCACTCACAATGTCAGTAGAGCCCATCAACAAATAAATCTGCCATCCCTCCCTCTCGATTAGGCTAGAGTGATTAATCCACGGGTCATGCCAAATGCGGCTTTGGGCCCCAGAGCATATTACCCTAGTGAGCTTATCCTTAGCCCTGCTTCTCGTAGCCAACAATGATTTAACCATGACCGAGTAGTTGTTGTTGTTGCTAGTAGAACAGAAGTCCCCTTTCTAAAAATATCTTCCCTTAACCCAGTCCGCCCAGAGAGACTTTTCGTTAATGAATCTACAGAATAGTTTGATGCAGGCCATGTCTCTGAGACGGGATAGAGATCTCAGACCAATTCCTCTCTCATTTTTCGACCGACACAACTCCTCCCAACTTATAGCATGCATGCCCCCCATCCGTAGGAAGTCCGCACACATACGTTCTACCTTCTGTCACGACCCGCACCCACCGTGAGGGTACGAGTACGTAACAGCATCCAGCCTACGCCGCAGTGTCGGCGGTAGAACGCTGTCCTAGGTCAATCATCTACTAATATATAAGGTACCTGTACAGTATATACACTCTGAATGGAGGTGACATAGCAAATACAGTCTCAATCACATCTAAGGTAGAATACGATAAAATGATAGATAGATATGAACTGAAATCGACGTAAGAGATACAATAGATGGAAGTCTAGGTGTCTATGATAACATCTCCACAACATCCAGATAAAACAACTCCCAATATATACAATAATGTATCAATGAGAAAGACAAGGTAAGAGTCTAAGCTAGCAGTCTAAACCAATGGTGGCAGATCCTCTACTGCAAGTGGGTCCAAGTCACAAGTGTTGTCTATAGCTGCACCATAATAGGTAGACACCAGAGCCATCCTCGTCCTCTGTAAAATTTTCAACAGGTCCAGTCAGGACGGGAGCGAGCACAATACATCTCAAGCAGATCATAACAGGTTAGAGAATATAAACATGCAAGAGAGTACGATACATGAACTGAAAGAAAGTACATGATATAAATAGAGAGAGAATTGTAATAGAAATATCTACTATAAGTAGAGAGCTACCAGTGACTAGTGATTTAGAGTACAAAGTCGACATGTGAACGGCTAGATTTGTACATGAATATACTAAAGAGGCGCACATGGATATACTACTTTAGAATTGTTCACATGACTATTTATACTCCCCCATACCCCAATCAATACACAAGGATTCAGACAAGTTATGTTACGTACATGATTTTCACATGAAAGCCCATAAATGGGTGCACATGAAGTATACATGAGGGCTCATAAATGAGTGCACATGAAGTATAGGTTATACATGAGATACATGAGAAACATGGCCAAACATGAGAGCACATGAGAGTACACGAGCATGCATGAACGAGCATGAAGCACATGAGAAACATGAATAACATGAGAGCGAGGAATACATGATGTACATGAAACACAAGACATGATGTATCCGATGCTCCCGAGGGGGATAACATCTCAATGTAGGGATCCATATAGTACCAATCCGTGATAATATCGTGACAGCATCAAATAAGGTAAACTAGAGCAGGAATATAATTCTAAGCAAGTTATGAAATGATCAGAGAATGTACTCGCCAGGTATCCTGAATATCTGAATAGAATATACTGTCCGAGGAGTGGTGTCTATCTCCTATAGAACAGTACTAGTCACTACATGTCTAAACTAATGAAATAGACTGCTACAATGCATCTACATGATGTTTGGGGTCAATCTAGGCTAAAGTCAACCTTTGGTCAACTCTAGTCAACCCTAACAGTCAAACTAGGTCAACTCTAGTCTAGTTAGGTCAAACAGGGTCAAACAAGGTTAAACTAGGTTAAACTAGTCTAGGTTGGTCTAACCTAGACTTAACAAGGCCATCTAGGTCTCTAACCAATTAGCCGAGCAAGCACACACTAGTCTAGTTATACACTAACTCAAGTGTATCCACACCATATGCCATAGGCTATTCTACCCAGGCCATGCCATATATACCAGGCCATACACATAACAATTTTCATATTAACATACCAATTCCCCACATGCTATTTATATAGGCAAAAGTAATATTCATGTCACCTTACATTATCACATTCACATATTCACACTAGGTTAAATATTATATATATATATACATACACATAGAGAGGGATAGGTAATTCGAGACAATATGTGTGTGTCTCATATATGAGGTGAAAGTGTGACAGGAATACCATAGTGTGTGTGTGTGGTGAATGAGAGTGTGAGTGTATATAGGCTAATAGTGTAACATGAATGTGTAGGTGTGTGGGGATTAAGTAAGAAAACAGTTTCAGGTTTTTAGAGTGTCCTGTGTGTGTTTGTGTGTGTATCCTTTAGATGAGGGTGTATGTGTGGACATGTGTGTGTCAATATTTTCAGATTTTTGAGTGATTAACAAAACAGTGTGTGACAGGGATTTTAGAATAGAGTGTGTGTAAATAGGTGACAGTGTAGATTTCAGTGAACTGTGTTCAGATTTGGGTATGTGAAACAATGTGTGTATAGGAACAATGGTTTAGTGTTTCCAGGAAGTTCAATGTGTGAATATGACATCATGTGTCTTTAGCATTTAAATGACAGTGTGTAACTATGACATGAATTTTGTGTGTGTGTGTACTACACATAAGAGTGTGTGTTTTACAGTGTCTTAGGAATCAAGTGACGGTGTAGATGTGTGTGTGTTTGTGTGAGAGTGCAGTGGGAAAACAGTGTGTATCAGTGACAGGAAATTAGGATAGAGTGTGATAATGTGTGATACAGTCCAGATTTCAGTCCCATGCCTTAACTGTGAGATGTGTGTGCATGAATATTAGCTCTCAAAATATGGAGTGAATCACAAAATAGTGGGTGACAGTTCAATGAATCAAACAGTTAGCATATCAAAAACCCATTTCAATAACCCATTTCTCGTCACAAATCACAACTAATATGAACATCAACCCTTACACATGTAGGTGAACCTAACCTAAACATTTAACATCATTAAAACAGGTAATTAAGCAAATTAAAACCCAGAATTTCATTTCAGCCAAGGTGTATCAGTGATGTATTGGGTTTTAGGGGATTTCAAGATTTCAAGTTCAATTAACATAGTAGAATGCTAAGTAATGGTTGGTAAACCCAAATACACATGTACATATATCCTTTGAGTCGTTTCATGTCCAACAAGCACGACACAGACGTGTCCATAATAATGCAAACACGTGGGGTGCACCCAGTGTAGCACAGCGTCGTGCACGAGTGCACACGCATGTCGGACACGACACACGACACTTCGTGTCACGTGCACACACCCACGTGTTCGCCTAGGATAGGTCTACACGTGGGGCAGCCTGACACGTGTCCACGACGTGTCCTCAGTGGACATGAGCGTGTGTTTGCGCGTGTCTGTGCGTGTCTCAGCTGTCGGCGCACGACCGTGCGTATCCAGTGCGGGTCGAATATCTCCCTAACCAATCAATAAAATCCTACAAAACTTTATAGGCCTCGTGCCAGTCATCTAGGGAGTGTCCATGCCAAATTTTGTGTCATGTAGTGGCGTGTCCAGTGAGAACCAGGACACCGGCAGCAGGGCACCCAAACGAGCCCCGTGCTGCGTGTCCAAGCACAAAATCCGACACAAATTGACACGAAATCCATTTCAGTCTTCACAACAATTAACATACACACCTAGATCTAGAGATCTATGAAATTAGATTTTCAAAATACGAAAATAAATCCCTAAGGGGCATTTTCACAAACACCTATGTATCCACTATGATACGTGTCCGATACGGACACCAAATGGACACAAATTGTGCCCAAATTTCAGGGACAACTAGGGGACTCCTAGATCTAGCCCTAAATGCAAAGAAAATAGGAAAAACAATGGGTTTGAGTGGTTCACCTATTGAGTGTCAATACTCAAAGAAAGTCCCAAATAGAAGGATTCCAAATAGCAACTCCCAAGCTCCAAATGGCACAAAACTGAGATGAATCTCCAGAATCAGTAAACACACAGTAATTAGATCCTAATGCAAAAGACTAGGGTTAAAAAGGAGTTGAAATGAATTTATTAGGATTTTAGGAGAATGGGGATTTACCTTTCCTTTAAAATCTTGGTCAAGCACAAAAGAGGCAAGAACGACATTAAGAGAATACTTATAGGCAAGGAAAACCCTAAGTGTGGCTGCCATGGGTGGGTTTGATTGGGTTTTGGGCTTAAGTCATGGGCTTATAGCTTAATTACATAAGTCATGAATTGGTAAATCACAAGTCATTGAGTTAAGTCATAAGTCATGAAACCATTTCACTTAAACTTAACCTTCCTACTTTAAAACTAATTTCTAATGACTAAAAGTAGGTTAACTTAAGTTATACTAGGGTCACCATAGCTAGGGTTAGCTTCTAGGATAGTCTACAAGGTCTCAACTAGTCAAAGTCAAAATCACAATCATCAATTAAATAAATTAAATAAATTTCAAAAAAATATAAATGACCAAAATACCCTCAATCTAAAATATGGTAGTGACAAATCTACCCTCCTTAAAAAAATTTTGTCCTCAAAATTTAAAGACAAAACTAAATTAATGAGAAGGATAGATAATCATACCTCAAGGTCCAAAAACATAGGGGTATCGCTCGCACATCTCATCCTCCCGCTCCCAGGTAGACTCTCCTGGAGAATGATGCCTCCATGCGACGCGAACCAAGGGTATCACCTGGTTTCTCAGCACCTTCTCTAGGCGATCCAGAACCTCCACTGGCTGCTCTGGATAACTGAGATTAGGCCCTACCTCAATCTCTGAATGATCAAGTACATGGCTAGGGTCAGCCACGTACCGTCTCAACTGTGATACGTGGAATATGTTGTGGACACCCACTAGTGCAGGTGGCAAGTCTAGCCTGTATGCCACGTCACCGACTCTTCCGCTAATCACGAAAGGTCCGATGAAGCGCGAACTAAGCTTTCCACCTCCACCAAAACGTATAGTACCACGAGTCAGAGATATCCGCAGAAAAACCATGTTTCCGACCTAAACATAAGCAAGGTCTCAAGTTACTAAATAATCAAACATGATCAACAAACACAACAATAACCGACTTCTAATCCTATATCCAGTCAACTAAGTCAAACATAGACAATGGTCAACTACTGGTCAATAACTAGTCAATTTCTTAGGATTTCACCTATGCTAGCTATCTAGGTGTTGGCAACTAGAGATTAGCAAAAGGAAAACTCTATAATAGGCTAGCTCTTAACTTCCTAATCCTATCAAGTCACCCATAACTAAATACCTATAAGCTAAGCACACCAATCCCAAATACCACATATACATAAGCTCAAGAACAACAACCCATCACATATATCCTAAATATATCACCTATATATATATATATATATATATATATATATATATATATATATATATATATATATATGACTGATCAACAAAGTATTAAAGTAGACTAAACTTATAAGTGACTGAACAATGCTTAGAAATTAGGCTAAGGATGAATGGTCTGAATTATCAGTATAGGCAAAAGGGAATGATGCTAAGGAGACTGAAATTATAAGCTAAAGGACAGGACATTTGGGTCCACTTGTAAAGTCAAAGTGAAAGGAAACCTACATGGTGACTGAAACATGCCTCTAGATCAACCTGGCCTCTCCTCTCTATCTGGCTGAACTAACTACATGCAGGACAATGGTCTGAAAGAAGTGAACCAAACTGGTGTACATGGAATGCAATAGACAGTATACTACAAATGAGTGCAGGCTACATACCAAATCAAAATATATTACATATATATACAAACTATATATATATTGACCCTCACCTCCTCAACTCTACTCAAGGTCTAATAACACACACTCCCTACCACATGTCTATCACTCCAATGAAGGGGGTCAGATACTGTAGGGTGTGTTGGGACAGAACAGTGGTATAGCATGGCTGCTTATGGATGCAATATATCACCATGTCCAGATAGAAAGGAAGAATGCAGACCTCTAGTATGCATGATACTAACTCTCCAGATATGCAGAATATGGTAAGGGGTTGATGGTTATATTGGTGAGTCAATAATTGGGGTCTGAACAATGGTCCAGTAAAATCTATGATGCAATATGGTAGGTAATCAAAGTTTGAGTGCAGTGAACAACTTAAAATAGTATGAACCGAGGGAACAAGGTCTCTAATGAAGGGGTCTGCACACTGCCTATAAAGGTTGATCAACATGACTGAACTCAACATAGAGAGAACTTAACTAAAATAGAAAACTGAACCAAATATAGCTAATCAACATGTCAATATCCTATACAACAATGGCTATAGATACCAACCAACCCATATTCCACATGCCAATATCATCTGCAATCTATCTATATATAGACCTCCCAGTCTTAGGTGAAACTACTACTATACTCAAGGACAGGCTCTGGTCATGGGTGCCTCACTGGAAAGGGTAAGGGAAAATAATAATAAATCATCAAGGCTGTATGGCATACTAACATCCTATATGTAAACTGGTTGGTATTATAAATAACAGGAGAATTATCTACAATGAGTTACTATTCTAATACCACTGCTAACTATCATCTCTAAGGTACAGACACTCTACAAGTCATCATATCATTATACTATGAAAGAACTACATATGAATAAGCTCTACAAAACTAAATATCCCTACTCCTAAGTTATTGGATGATGAAATACAATTTTATAACAACAGAAGGGTACGATAGAGATGATGTGTTTTAAAAACCTTCTCAAGATACAATCTGATAATCATATACGTCTATCCAAAATCATGTTACTCAGAGTCTTCGTCATGCTAGTGAGCAAGGCTACGATAATCACAGAGTCCTTAACTAAGGTACATACCTCCAGAATCGTGGTATTTAAAATTTTCCACTATCGCGTACGACGGCGAAAACCTTAAATTCCTATACCCGCAAAATATGTCCAAAATCTGACTATATGTCCTCACTATGCCAGCTAAAACGACTATCGAAGATTCTAGATGCCATAACTGAGGTGACCTAGACCATATAATTTTCTCAGAAGAAAAAAAACGAACATAACACAAGAACAAAAGAACAAATTGATCAGTCAACAAGGAACAGATGGAATCGAATTTCAAGATAGTTATAAGAGGACAATTACAGAAATGGAATCGAGAAGAACGGAACCTGCAGCAAGATCTCCAATGGCCTGTGTATCTTCGACTGTCCTGGCGAAAGCTCGCCCCTGCTGGTTTTTCCTGGCCTGTTGCTGATGCTGCATGAACCGCTGCTGCTGAGAGAAATCGGAAATGACGGGAAAGGTCTCTGTACAAGCGGAGGTGCACCTCCAATGTAGCAAAAATGCCAACCTGAGTCGGCATAACAGGAGCTGGGGTCTCGAGGCCCAGCTGAACAGGACGAGAGGTGGCCAGCCTCTCGGTAGTATCCTCCGGACCGGAGCGATGAGATCGTGTCTCCATAACCATCATGAAGACAGATCAAAACAAGAAGCAATTACTAAAAAATGAAGCGAAAAATCAAGGAGGACAGTTTATATTCAAGGGAAGTCAATAAGCAGCAAATTTAGACAAAAGGAATCTGATTAAGAGTTTTTCCTAGTATGATTGAGTACCTTCAAAAATATCCAAATCCAACTGCAGGCTGTAGTGATACACTAGTTCGAATACCACTACATAAACTCGACCTGCATGGGCCACCATTAAAAACGTGTCATGACCCGCACCCACCGTGAGGGTACGAGTACGTAACAGTGCCCAGCCTACGCTACAGTGTCGGCGGTAGAACGCTATCCTAGGTCAATAATCTAACAATATATAAGGTACCTGTACAGTATATACACTCCGAATGGAGGTGACATAGCAAATACAGTCTCAATCACATCTAAGGTAGAATACGATAAAATGATAGATAGATATGAACTAAAATCCACACAAGAGATACAATAGATGGAAGTCTAGGTGTCTATGATAATATCTCCACGACATCCAGATAAAACAACTCCCAATATATACAATAATATATCAATGAGAAAGACAAGGTAAGAGTCTAAGCTAGCAGTCTAAACCACTGGTGGCAGATCCTCTACTACAAGTGGGTCCAAGTCATAAGTGTTGTCTATAGCTGCACCATAATAGATAGACACCAGAGCCATCCTCGTCTTCTGTAAAATTTTCAACAGGTCCAGTCAGGACGGGAGCGAGTACAATACATCTTACGCAGATCATAACAGGTTAGAGAATATAAACATGCAAGAGAGTACGATACATGAACTGAAAGAAAGTACATGATGTAAATAGAGAGAGAACTGTAATAGAAATATCTACTATAAGTAGAGAGCTATCAGTGACTAGTGATTTAGAGTACAAAGTCGACATGTGAACGGCTGGATTTGCACATGAATATACAAAAGAGGCGCACATGAATATACTACTTTGGAATTGTTCACATGACTATTTATACTCCCCCATACCCCCATAAATACACTAGGATCCAGACAAGTTATGTTACGCACATAATTTTTACATGAAAGCCCATAAATGGGTGCACATGAAGTATACATGAGGGCTCATAAATGAGTGCACATGAAGTATAGGCTATACATGAGATACATGAGAAACATGACCGAACATGAGAGCACATGAGAGTACACGAGCATACATGAACGAGCATGAAGCACATGAGAAACATGAATAACATGAGAGTAAGGAATACATGATGTACATGAAACACACGACATGATGTATCTGATGCTCACGAGGGGGATAATATCTTAATGTAGGGATCCATATAGTACCAATCCGTGATAATATCGTGACAGCATCAAATAAGGTAAACTAGAGCAGGAATATAATTCTAAGCAAGTTATGAAATGATCAGAGAATGTACTCGTCTGGTATCCTGAATATCTGAAAAGAATATACTGTCCGAGGAGTGGTGTCTATCTCCTATAGAACAGTACAAGTCATTACATGTCTAAAATAATGAAATAGACTGCTACAATGCATCTACATGATGTTTGGGGTCAATCTAGGCTAAAGTCAACCTTTGGTCAACTCTAGTCAACCCTAACAGTCAAACTAGGTCAACTCTAGTCTAGTTAGGTCAAACAGAGTCAAACAAGGTTAAACTAGGTTAAACTAGTCTAGGTTGGTCTAACCTAGTGTCACGCCCCAGAACCAGAATACTGGAGAGCGGGGGAATGACTCAGCCAGCTACGTATTACGGGTAGATGAATACCGTATAATACGATCAATGCTGTCTAACCAGACGAGGGGGTGCATACTACATGAAAGCCTTACTATGGTCACTTCACATCTATTGTCTCAATCATTCAAACAAGAAGCAAAAATAGAGAACATGTAAGATAAAGCAGTAAGGCGTCCCAAACGCTTAGTCAAGATGTTCTTGAGATCTGGCTTTACAAAACATAGCCAGATGATGTAGTAACATATACACAATTGTTATCAGCTGCAGTCTGACTTAGTTACAATTATGTAAAAGCAAGTGCAAGACTATCCGACTAACATGTCGGTTCCAAACGGCTAAGTATAAAGTAAATAACAAAACGAGTGGTGGAGTAAGGAACCCACTCGAGTTCTCTTGCGATCATTCCCCTAGTATTGACTATCATGGAGGTGGAAGTAAGCTGAGTCCTCGGGAACCGGCTCTAAATCTGGCCATGCAAAACCAGAGAGGTTAGACCTCTAATAGCAAGTACCATAAGGAAGCACGATATGAAGGATTAAACCAGTAAGTAAGAGAATAATAATAATAGATCTCTGCTTTCCACTAGGATTCACATAACATCACGACACTTCGAACCAACCTCCCAACCAAACAAGGACAGAAGTTGGCCCGTCATGTCCTGACATTCTGATCATCTCAGTTAGACAACAGAGTAGGTACAGTACATAAACAAATCATCTTGAACGGCCAATCAACTCCTACGGCTTGCTATTGTGAGTCCCAAGTTATCCTGGAATTACACTACACCAAAACATGAATTTTCCAACACTAATTTTTTTCAATTACTAACGTTTTTTTGCCGTTACAAATTACCAACATTAGAAAACCGTTGCTAACTAAAAAAACTGTTACTATAAATAGCAAAAGATAAATTTTAATACTAGTAATGCATAGTTTTTATTGTGTAACCCTTAAAACCGTTAGGAAAAAGAAAAAAAAAGTGCTCATATGCCTTCCACGTGATATTAGGAAGCGTTATTTGTGTTCACGGTTTCGAAAATTTTTATTTCCATAACTCTTCTCCGAGCTCTCCCCCGACTCTCTCTCTCTTTCCTCAACTCTTCTTTGCCTCGTGCGCCTTCTCCTCCCCTCCTATTCACGGTTTTGAAAACCTTCTTCTCCTCCTCCTCCTCCTCCTCCTCCTCACTCTCTCTATTTTTTCTCAGATCCGCTCCTTCCACCGCTAGATCCCGAAACCCTAACCCTAATTTTCCTTCCTCCTCCAGCAATGGAGGAAGCACTGAAGATGGAGGGGACGAATGATGCGAAGGAATCGAGCACCTACACTACTTCCTTGAGTCCTCCACCAGAACCCTCGAATCCTCCGAGGTCACATCCCTCGTCGATGCCTCCATGGATCCCCTTTGGGACGACAACTTATTGGTCTCCTAAGGGCTCCGCATGAGGTCTCCTTCGCCTCCGTACTCTACAGCGAACACTTCAAGTTGTACTTCCATGGCTTGGTCCCCGCCATTGTCGATAGGCTTGGGAAAGAGATGTAGACCGTCAGGGATGCCGCAAGGCTGCTTCTTGTTAATCTCACGAAGGTTCGGACGAAGAATGCTAACCTTAGATTTTTTATTAGTTTTTTTAATCTAGATCTGCCAGTTTATAGTACAGGCTGCTGCTTATTAATACATTATTCTAGTTCTTTGGTCTTGCCTTGTCGAATACAGGCTCTTGAAAGTTTAAAATAGCATATGCTTTTACTTGAGTCTATTCATTATATTATTTAGATGTTAAATATCTAAATCAAAATTTTTTCTACTATGTTTGTATCATTTAATATATATGATTATAATAAACTAGTCTCCCAAAATAAGATTCAAAGTCTTAATTATAAAAAAATCTTTTTATTAACTGTACTTGATTTCTCATTTCTTGCTTATTTAGACATTTTTTATTAACTATACTTGAAGTGTCTACTTCAGGTTTTGTAAAGTTTATTTGTCCTTTGAACAAAAAATAAAATCTAAAATGCTTGGATAGCAATACTTTAAGTTGGAATGCTTGTAATGATAAAAAAAAACTACTTAAACTGAGGGGAATTATTGTGACATTTCCATAGACCATACATTTACACCATCTTGTTTTATTCACAAGCCTGAACCATTTTTTATATTGAATTAAACATCATCCTGTTTTACGGCTTGGAGCTGGTGCTTGCATTGGAATTATTACAATGAAGCTCTTAGTTGTGCGGTTATCTAACCAATTATCCAGATACTGGGTTATAATGGGAGCAACCAGTATCTGCCTCCAATCAAGTATTTGCACATACATGAGTGTGAAAGCTTCTCTCTAAGCGTTAAAATTTCTCTTGCTAGAATATGTGGATTTTTCATTCAATTCGTTGTAACAGAGACTTCGTTGCTAATGCTTTCTGGTTAATGTGAACTGCTGAATGTAAATCGGCTTAAAACTCTGGCATTTATCAAAGGGAGCATTCATTAGTATCATATTATTTTCAACATTTGTGTAGATTGGAATATTTTTCATGCCTCCTACATGTGTAATACCTCTTCATAAGCATCCTGGAATTACTGTGTCGAGCAAGCTAATGTACGATTCTTTGCATGTGAAATCGTACGACTGGATTGACATTGAGAGACCCCTTTATCCAACAAAAGGTGTGTTTTATCTTCTTTCTTATTGATTTTGATCTTTGTTAGTCAATGTCTATAGATATTTTGTTTAGTCTATATTACTTCTTGATCTCTTAAAATTTAAAAGAAAATAAGAATTTGATGGTGTCATTTGTATGCTCTTATCCTTCTTGCTCTATGTGGTAGTTGCTGTTGTGACAAGGGGTCTGAATTGAAGAGGAGATGATCTCAAATATGGGACCATTCATTATTATTGTGGATGTGCCATTATTTTGTTCTGTCTAGGTCAGCTAATATCATCATCACGAAGGTGAGCAAAAATTTAAGGATGTGCCATTATTTTGTTCTGTCTATGTCAGCTAATATTCATTTACCATCTTGTTGGTCGATATTAGTTTCACATAATATGAAGGTGGTCTAATTGCAGGATGGCACCAACATATTTCATGTCATATATGCTTTGGTGTATGGAGTCTTATGATGATTAAGTTCTTTTAATAATAGTTATATCATATATTTGTTATATGATTTTATTTTATTGACCGCAACATTCATTGGGTTAATTATTTTACTTTCTGCAAAAAATTTGACCTCATGTAGCCTGGGCCTACCTTATCCACATCCTGTTGAGCAAGGTTTGAGCAAACTTTTTAGCTAATAGGTCTAATAATTTAAGCAGAATATGCATGTATCAGACTTCTTTGCTAAACAGAATATACAGTACAAAATTATGGAAATGGTAGTTATCTTCAAGGATCCAAATAGTCGAACCTTATGGTAATCCTTGTAGAACTCAATCCTAGATGACGTTGCTATTTTCTAAACAGAAGTTCCTAACTTAAATTGGTTTGACCAGTTAGATCAGAAGTTTTAATCTAATAAGGAACAAAAGTTCCTAACTCGTTATATCTTTTCTTGATTCAGCCAAGACTTCAGGCATGAGGTCAACTTGATAGTAAAGTAGCTTCATTCCAACATTGTCCAATTTCTTGGAGCAATAACAGAGAAAAAACATTTGATGCTAATTACTGAATTTTTGCGTAGAGTATGAATCGTCATCTATGTTGAAATGCAGTTACTGTATTACATGTAATGCTTAATAACTCTTCTTCAGCAATATCCTTTACTTGTTCTTCTCTTTTTCCAGAGAAGATTGTTCAGTCTGTCTTCATACTGATACTGATATTGTTATATTGGTGACAACACATAGTTGGCTATGTTGTTGGGGATCAATTTTACGGAGCGAAAGCTAGTTTAAACATTTGATCTAGTTTAACTATTCTCAAGTAGGGAACAACTGCTACTACTTTTTTTTCTTTCTAATTTTAGTATAATTTCTAGCTATAATTAATTCTCTAGTAAACATGCATTTGTTCATCCTGGAATAATAATTGAACTTTCTTCTTCATTTTTTTTGTTTCTTAATCCAGGTGTCTACAGCTATATGGGGATAATTTCCGAGGTTCTTTACTTATTGGACAGTAAGTACACAAGCTAAACTATTATAAAGCCACTTAATTACATTTCTAATAACCAAAGTTAAGCAATAATTTCTTCTTTTTCCTGATATTGCAAACTGATGCATATCAAGCCACTCAATATAAAAATGCTTATTGTACTACACCTCCAATCTGTCATCACCCATATCCTGATCTATTGGATTAGTGTCTGTATGCCCATCTTACTATAATTTGGATTAGTAAAATTGTAGGCCACAACGTACTGGCTCAAGCTTTTCGGGTTAAGTGGTTAGCTACATGGTGTTAGATCATCAGGTCCTTTATTTAGATCTCAGCCTAGACATTAATTTATTCCCAATAACTTAATATTTTCCATTTGTATAATCTTCATGTTGAAGGCTTCCACGACATGCCAAATCAGGGATGTGCATGTGGACGGCGAAGTTACAGCTGAGTGGGAACCAAGCTTATGGGTTCAGCTTAATTTCCACAAAAATGCACATACCATGACAACAACAGTATTGCCTATTTTGTCTGATTCATTGGCACTATGAAATTTGCAACAAAAGAATCAATATAATTAATCTTGATTTTAAATTTGGGATATTTTTAGTATCCAAAAATGTACAAAATTGTCAGTATTAGTAATCATTTTTCCAACTCTTTTTCTATTTGTAGACACTGATTGAATTGTTGCTTTGGGACTTCACAAGTTTTTGATTGAGAAACAATGATTTTGACCTTTAGTCCTTGATTAACCCATATAGCCATACAAGGAACACATTTCATATGAACTAAGATGCCAAGCACATTGCACAAATGCAATGGGAAGAAACAAAGTTTACCACAGGCTTTGTTCTTCGCTTTCGTGCTTTTGGGCTGCATGATGGAAAAATGCTTAGATGATAATTGGTGATGTGGCTTCTCTGTTTTACTTCAGTTTATCTTCTCTCAGACTGGAGTGCACCATGCGCTAAACCCGAACAAATATATAGGTGTTTTTGGTTCTGATGGGGAAAAATAAGCCAGAGATGTTCAGAAAACCATTGACTTCGGAACTTTTGGGAAGGTTGCTCTCTTTATTTTTAAAGCCATACGTGTATGCTATTTAAATCTATTATATACACTTCATTAAATTTTTCCATTCAATTATATTCCTTTGCTTTGTCAGAAATATAATTTTACATGACATGGTGACATTCCCTTATGATACAACTAATACGATCATGTCACTTATTGTAATTCTTTTGTTTGCTGTATACAGGGGGTAGGTGGAGGTATCTGTATAGCAGATGAGGTGCAGTGCAGATTTGTAATTCTCTTGGTTTCTATTCTTATCATAAATCTCTTATTTTTCCGCTTTCCTATAATAGAAGAGATCATAATTGATCCCAAGGGAGGATGGAGGCTCCTGCGCGTAAGCGTAGTCCCATTTTCATCTACATTAGCTATGGACTTTAAAAGAAGAGTCCAAGGAAGGAAACAGAAAAGATGGTATTCTTATCATGAAACTTGCTTACTATTGTAATATTGTTCAAGTGACAAAATTGTGTATGATCTGGTTGAATGGAATAATATTGATATTAATTTTGTTTACATTTTTTATATAATCAGATTTTGTTTTTGTCTATGTGAATGAAGCAAATGAATTTGATTCTCAGGCTCAATAGAGCCACAATTTTTTTTTAATAATTTTTTTCCATTCCTAACGGTTATAACTGTTAGGAATTTTTTTCTCCTAAGGGTAAAAACTGTTACGAAATTTTTATTTCCTAACGGTAAAACAATGTTAGCAAACTTATTTTTCTAACGGTTTTCAACCGTTAGGGAAATAATTTTCCCAACGGTATTTTACCGTTAGAAAAATTATTTTCCTAACGGTTATAAACGTTAGTAAAATTTCCAACGCCATACTACCAACGGCAAAAAACCGTTAGTAATAATTTTTCTAACGCTTATAGTCGTTAGGAAATGACTGTTTTGGTGTAGTGTTATACAAATAGGGATTCCTCAGTTCTTACTATGTGCGAGCAAGGCTAGTCTATCCAGTCAATCAATTGCGCCAATCATGAATTAGACGAGTCCCAGCGGGACGCCCGTCATCAATATACAATATACAATAATAATATAAGCAGATACCGCTCCCTGTCCGTGTGGCAGGTTTACAGTATCTGTAGGTACCAGCCGGCCTGTCGGGCACTACTAGTCCCAAGAGGGCTGCCATGTAAGAACTCGGAGATCCATTCTCTCCATGCAATCATTATTTTATTTATTTTAATAGTCCCTACGTTGAGTGAAATCTCATGCCGTGGATCATGGTCATTCAAATGAGTACTTTCGTACGGGGTACGATATGCGCAACTCTACAACGATACCCGTACGGCTAGGTTGTAGGTCTTACATAGCGTAATACAACAATCAAATCTAACCACGGAGTAATCATGCCTTGACCATAAAGTACACATGCTGCTTTTGTAGAAAAATAATTAAATAAATAAATAAATAGATTGAAGCCTGCATGTGCCTGTACGTCAATATTCGGGATCAGCCAGTCGATTACAATAGTTCATTACATGAACGTGTCTCATTCATTCAATTCAATAAGACGACTAGCCAGTCTCTTAGTTCCAACTAGGAACGCATGATCAATTTTAGTCAAGATAACCATCGTCATCATTGGTGACAAGGCATGAAAGTCAATTAGTATTAACTGGGGTCGAGTCTATAACTCCTCAGAGTTAGGTTCTAGTCTTACTGGGTATCCATAAACCAATCAAGACACAGGACACGTTCTACACAACCATATGTATTAAAAATATTAACATGCTAAGATTATCGAGTTCATAAAAGGCGTAAGGATATAATAGAAGAATTATCATGCCACCATTAAATGAATAAACTATAGAACAAACAGAAACACCCAGGTCAGGAAGTCACGCCAACAAGTCTATGCTAAGGCCAACAAGTCATGCCAGCAAGTCTATGCTAAGGCCAACAAGTCACGCCAAGTCTAGCAGGAGTGAGCGTATAAGCAGCGTGAGCGTGAAAAGTGGTTCACGTTGGCACGCACAGCGTGATCGTGAAGGATAATTCACGCACTCATAACGTGAGCGTGAAAAGTGAGCGTGGAAAGTGAGCGTGGGAAAGTGAGCGTGGGAAATGATAAGAAATCCACGCACGTACGCAAGGATGTGTGCGTAACTAAAATGTCACGCTGACACGCAAGAACGTGTGCGTGACTAAAAAAATTCACGCACGCACGTAAGAACGTGTGCGTGACTAAAAATTTACGCACTCATGTAAGAACGTGAGCGTGACTCAAAATTCACGCAGACACGTAAAGACGTGTGCGTGACTGAAAATTTACGCAGACACGTAAGAACGTGCGCGTGACTAAAAATTCGCGCAGACACGTAAGAACGTGTGCGTGACTAAAAATTCACGCAGACACGTAAAGACGTGTGCGTGACTAAAAATTCACGCAGACACGTAAAGACGTGTGCGTGACTAAAAATTCACGCAGACACGTAAAGACGTGTACGTGACTAAAACCTTCGTTCCAAGCCAGAAATGAAGTTCCCATGGTTCAGAACCCATGGGCAACCGAGAATACACGCCAGGTTGGGAGATCAAAACCCATGAATAACCGAGAATACAACAACTGAGATCTAGAAGAAATAAGCCAAAGAAATAAAAAATGCTAAGTACTAAACTCTCTCAGGATCATGAGAGGAAGACAAATGAACCATAAAAATGGTTCTCCAAGTGGGAAGCAAGAAGCAAGATGTACTTGCCTGCTGTTGGTTGGTGGAGAGAGTGGTGAGGAGGAAGAAGAAGTAATGGTGAAGGAGAGTTATGAGGAGAGAGAAGGAGATGGGGGCTTTAAATAGGAAGGGTGGTGGTAGGTGGGGTTCGGTTCATTGAACCACCATGAACCCAAAAATAACCAGCCATGGCCGAACCACCATAAGACTAAAGCAGAGAAGTTAAAAGCAGAAAATAAAATGCAGGAATAAAATACAGGAATAAAATGTAGATAATTAATTAACATGAAATTAAAGGAATTTAAATACAGGATGATACATGATAAATACTAAATAAATATATACGAGTTGTACATGTATAAAAATACGCATTCTGGGAACGGGGAGTGACATCTCTACCCACCTTAGAAAAATTCCGTCCTCGAAATTTCAAATCCAAGCAGGATAGAAATATCAGAGCTAAACTAATCCAAGTACAAGCAATTCTAGTGATCAAGCAATCGTTTTTTACCATATCAAAAGCAAGTACTATATATATAAATTCATCATTCTACGATATCAAGTAGCTCTACCCATAAGGTGATAAGCATGAAAAATCAGGACAATCAAGGTATACAGAAAGAGATATACCTTGTGAGTCAAACATGTGTGGATACCGTGATCGGATATCATCCTCACGTTCCCACGTTGACTCTCCCAAGGAGTGATGACCCCAAGCAACACGGACAAGACTAATTGTTTGGTTCTTGAGTATCTTCTCTCTTCGGTCCAAAATGGACACAGGCTGTTCCTCGTAAGACAGGTTGGTACCAACAACCAGCTCAGAATGATCGAGGATATGACTTGGGTCCGATACATACCTACGTAATTGAGATACATGAAATACGTCATGCACCTCTCGTAACGAAGGTGGGAGGGATAAACGATAAGCAACATCGCCTATCCGATCAAGGATAACAAATGGGCCCACGTACCGCGGACTCAATTTCCCGTGAACGCCAAATCTAATGACCCCACGAGTGGGTGAGATCCGCAAGAATACGTGGTCCCCAACAGAGAACTCTAACGGCCTACGATGCTGGTCCTCCCAATGACGATGCCGATCCTGCGCAACTCGAAGTCGCTCTCTAATTCCCTTAACCACTTCAACCGTCTGGACAATCATTTCTGGGCCTAACATCTTCCTCTCCCCGATATCATCCCATGCAAGCGGTGACCTGCACTTCTTACCATATAGTGCTTCAAATGGCGCCATCTGGATACGGGCTTGATAACTATTATTGTATGAGAACTCGACCAAGTGCAGGTGACTCTCCCAAGACCCTCCAAAATCTAGAGTGCAAGCTCGTAACATGTCTTCTAAAGTCTGAATCGTTCTTTCTGATTGCCCATCCGTCTGCGAATGGTAAGCCGTGCTAAATCTTAACTTGGTGCCCAGATTATGATGTAAGCTCTTCCAGAAATGTGATGTAAAGCGGGTATCTCGATCCGACACAATACTGACAGGGACTCCATGCTGTCTGACTATCTGTTGCATATACAACTTTGCCAACTTTTCTGTAGATTGCCCTACTCTGAAAGGAAAAAAATGTGCTACCTTCGTAAGTCGGTCCACTATCACCCAAATAGCGTCCTTACCACTTGGTGATCTCGGTAAACCGGTCACAAAGTCCATTATAATATGCTCCCATTTCCATTCCAGAATAGGAAGCGGTTATAATAACCCAGCTGGCCTCTGCTGTTCTGCCTTCACTTGCTGACATACCAAGCAATGGGAAACAAATCTAGCTATCTCCCTCTTCATCCCGTTCCACCAGAAATGCTGTTTGATATCTTGGTACATCTTGGTCCCTCCAGGATGAATAGAATACTGAGAACTGTGAGCTTTTGCCATAACCTCCTGTCTGATATCTCCACTAGGCACACACAGACGTGATCCAAACCTAAGTGTACCATCTTCATGAATTTTCATCTCCTTCCTGAGTCCTGACTCACATTCTGCCCTAAGCTTCTGAATCCTTGGGTCCTGTGCCTGAGCTGCCTTGATTCTGTCTACCAAGTCGGATTGAACTTGCAGACTAGTTAGAACTCCTACATCACTAGGAAGTATAACTTCGATGCCCATCTCCTGAAGGTCTTCTAAGATATGCCTCTGTGTTGTCAACATAAATGCGCCGCCTCTCCTGCTAAGAGCGTCTGCCACTACATTAGCCTTGCCTGGGTGATACTGAAGCTCCACGTCATAATCCTTGATCAACTCCAACCATCTTCTCTGCCTCATGTTTAGTTCCTTCTGAGTAAAGATGTACTTCAGACTTTTATGGTCTGTGTACATGTCCACTCGGTCACCATATAAGTAATGCCTCCATAGCTTCAGAGCAAACACTACTGTCGCTAATTCCAAATCATGAGTTGGATAATTCTTCTCGTGGTCCCAAAGCTTCCTAGATGCACATGCTATTACCTTCCCATGTTGCATAAGGACACATCCAAGTCCTTTACCTGACGCATCACAATATACTGTAAAACCTCCGGGTCCAACTGGCAATGTAAGAATAGGTGCTGATATCAACTTCTGCTTCAAAGTCTCAAATGATGCCTGACATTCTGCCGACCAAACGAATGGTACATCCTTCCGGGTCAAGCGGGTCATGGGCGCTGAAAGCCTTGCAAAGTCTGACACAAACCTTCTATAATATCCTGCCAATTCCAAGAAACTCTACACATCTGCTACGGTCTTGGGCACTGGCCAACTTTCTAATGCTTCTATCTTCTTGGGATCTACTGCTACTCCAGCTCCTGATATGATGTGACCCAAAAATGAAATGTGATCTGACCAAAACTCACACTTGCTGAGCTTGGCATACAACTGGTTCTCTCTCAGAACCTGTAACACTTTCCTGAGGTGGTCTTTATGCTCCTCTTCACTAGCAGAGTATACGATAATGTCGTCGAGAAATACCACGATAAACAGATCTAAGTATGGCATAAAGATGCGATTCATCAAATCCATGAATATCGCTGGAGCATTGGTCAAACCAAACGGCATTACTAAGAATTCATAATGCCCATACTTTGACCTGAATGCTGTCTTAGGAATATCTTCCTTCCGAACCCTCACCTGATGATACCCTGAACGAAGATCTATCTTGGAGAAAACTCTAGCTCTGCTCAACTGATCAAATAAGTCGTCGATCCTGGGTAATGGGTACTTGTTCTTTATTGTTGTCCAGTTAAGCTTCCTGTAGTCAATGCACAATCTGGATGACCCATCCTTCTTTCCCACAAGTACCACTGGTGCTGTCCATGGTGACATGCTAGCTTGGATGAACTTCTTCTCCTTCAGTTCCTCTATGTGCTGATATACCTTGGCCTGCTCTGAATCCGCCATTCTATAAACTCGATCTGATATCGGTTTAGTTCCTGGTGCCAATTCTATACTGAACTTAATATCTCCAACTGGTGGTAGACCTGGGAGTTCTTCAGGAAATACGTCTAGAAACTCTTCAACTACCCTTAGAATCTGAACTTCTTCCATTGCCGTTATTACTCCCTGTTCTTGCTGAGTTGCCTCTGATCTGACTGAGGTAAATTGCTTCATGCCTGGAATATCAAAAGATACACTCCCTCTACGACAATCTATTGTCGCATGACTGTCTTTCAACCAGTCCATGTCTAAGATAACGTCGAAATTTCTAACAGGAAATTCTATCAACCGGGCGGGTAAAGAATGCCCGCAAACTACAACGCTACATGCTAAACTAACTCTACTAACTCCTACGAGCATATTACCAGTGAGTATATTCAACCTCTCTGGCAATGCCTCGAACTCCATTCCTAGTCGTGTCGTAAATTGTGCAGATATAAATGAGTGGGATGCTCCTGAATCAAACAATGCTACTGCGGGATATGAGGCGACGAGAATGTTACCTGCCACAACATCTTCCGATGCCAATGCCTCCTCCAAGGACAGAGTGAATGCTTGCCCTCGACCTCCTTGCTGGTTTCCATGCTGCGGCCTAGCCTGATGCTGTTGCTGGCCCCTTCCTTGATGATGCTGGGGTGGTCTATGCTGGTGTTGCTGCATCGGCGGTCCCTGCTTCCGAAACATCTGAGCTTACGGCATTAACGGACGCTGTGCCAACGGCCTTACTGCCACTGCTGGTCCTCGATACTGGCCTGCCCCTTGTGCTGGCAGAGCAAAAAATTATTGCCCTGGTCCTCCTGACCTCGAATTCATGGGACATGTGGTAACCCGATGGTCTGGATTTCCACATATCAGACACAGTCCATTCAATATCTGATACACATCTCTTGTGTGCCCCATCTTCCCATAATAAGTGCAGCCCGCCGGGGGTTGCTGGTTCTTCCTCTGTTGCTGTTGCTGCTGCCTGGGTGGTGGTGCTGGTCCTCGTATCGCCACATCGTGGATACGAATGCCAGTGGATGGTGCTGTTGTTCGGGGCGCTGCTCCCCCTCCTCCTTCAATCTGACTGTGGGATCTCTTCTGACCCCCAGTCCTCGCCGCAAGCCTCTGAATGGTGATCTCATGCCTTCGAGTTGCCGTCAATATATACTTCGTCAAAAGTTTGGTAATTGTGCCCCTCTATCAATTGCAAGAGTTCAAGATAAAACCCTTGCTGAAACCTCATGGCCCTCTGGCTCTCTGTTGCTACCATCTCTGGGGCAAATCTACTCAATCTGCAGAACTCTGCTGCATAAGCATCTACAGTCTTACCGGCCTGCCTGAGGTTGATAAACTTCTGTTGTAGCTCAAACCGTGCCACAATTCCATAGTACTTGGTCTTGAATCTTGCAGTGAAATCCTCCCAAGCCACAGGACGTCTGATGCCCACTTCCTCTGATTCCCACCAATCACGTGCGAGATCCTGAAGTAACAAGTTCAATAGATCCACACGTTCTTCTGCCGGTACCTTAGCTGCTGTCAGAATAGCCTCAATATCCTTAAGCTATGCATCTGCTGAGATGGCATCCTCCGTACCCTCGAAACGGCAGGGGTTGTACTTGCAAAACCTGGCTGATGCTCCTGAATCAGTCCTCATTCCTCTTTCCAAAGCCGTCTGCAATCCTTGGTTGAGCAACACATTCTGCTCTTGTAGCTGAGTGTGCATGCGCTGCTGGGCCAACATCTGATGTTGCTGAGTAGCCATCATTCCTCTCATGATCTCCAGAAGGGCTGGTGTGTCCACTTGGGTAGGTGGAACTGTTGGTGGTGGTGGAACATCCGGATACTGTGGTTCAGCTGCTGGTTCTATTATCACTTCTTCTTGGATAGCCTCCTGAGGTGAGACTGGCCCTTGTTGCTGACCAACATGGTCATGTTGCCCATGTTGCCCCTCTTGTTGTCCAGCTCTGACCGATGCGGACGAAGTGCCTCTAAGAAAAGGGACAAGATAACAATCAAACAACCGGACGTGAAGGATCAATAAAGTCAAAGGATACCGGAATGTCAAGCAAGGGTTGAGGATAACGAATCATAAGATCAAGGGGGAACACGTGTGATTGAGACATCCTATAAATCAAAACACCCCACAAGTCTGAAATCAGACCTGCATGGGCCACCACTAAAACATTGTCACGCCCCAGAACCAGAATACTGGAGAGCGGGGGAATGACTCAGCCAGCTACGTATTACGGGTAGATGAATACCGTATAATACGATCAATGCTGTCTAACCAGACGAGGGGGTGCATACTACATGAAAGCTTTACTATGGTCACTTCACATCTATTGTCTCAATCATTCAAACAAGAAGCAAAAATAGAGAACATGTAAGATAAAGCAGTAAGGCGTCCCAAACGCTTAGTCAAGATGTTCTTGAGATCTGGCTTTACAAAATATAGCCAGATGATATAGTAACATATACACAATAGTTATCAGCTGCAGTCTGACTTAGTTACAATTATGTAAAAGCAAGTGCAAGACTATCCGACTAACATGTCGGTTCCAAACGGCTAAGTATAAAGTAAATAACAAAACGAGTGGTGGAGTAAGGAACCCACTCGAGTCCTCCTGCGACCATTCCCCTAGTATTGACCATGGTGGAGGTGGAAGTAAGCTGAGTCCTCGGAAACCGGCTCTAAATCTGGCCATACAAAACCAGAGAGATTAGACCTCTAATAGCAAGTACCACAAGGAAGCACGATATGAAGGATTAAACCAGTAAGTAAGAGAATAATAATAATAGATCTCTGCTTTCCACTAGGATTCACATAACATCACGACACTTCGAACCAACCTCCCAACCAAACAAGGACAGAAGTTGGCCCGTCATGTCCTGACATTCTGATCATCTCAGTTAGGCAACATAGTAGGTACAGTACATAAACAAATCATCTTGAACGGCCAATCAACTCCTACGGCTTGCTATTGTGAGTCCCAAGTTATCCTGGAATTATGCAAATAGGGATTCCTCAGTTCTTACTATGTGAGAGCAAGGCTAGTCTATCCAGTCAATCAATTGCGCCAATCATAAATTAGACGAGTCCCAGCGGGACGCCCGTCATCAATATACAATATACAATAATAATATAAGCAGATACCGCTCCCTGCCCGTGTGGCAGGTTTACAGTATCTGTGGGAACCAGCCGGCCTGTCGGGCACTACTAGTCCCAAGAGGGCTGCCATGTAAGAACTCGGGGATCCATTCTCTCCATGCAATCATTATTTTATTTATCTTAATAGTCCCTACGTTGAGTGAAATCCCATGCCGTGGATCATGGTCATTCAAATAAGTACTTTCGTACGGGGTACGATATGCGCAACTCTACAACGATACCCGTGCGGCTAGGTTGTAGGTCTTACATAGCGTAATACAACAATCAAATCTAACCACGGAGTAATCATGCCTTGACCATAAAATACACATGCTGCTTTTGTAGAAAAATAATTAAATAAATAAATAAATAGATTGAAGCCTGCATGTGCCTGTACGTCAATATTCGGGATCAGCCAGTCGATTACAATAGTTCATTACATGAACGTGTCTTATTCATTCAATTCAATAAGACGACTAGCCAGTCTCTTAGTTCCAACTAGGAACGCATGATCAATTTTAGTCAAGATAACCATCGTCATCAATGGTGACAAGGCATGAAAGTCAATTAGTATTAACTGGGGTCGAGTCTACAACTCCTCAGAGTTAGGTTCCAGTCTTACTGGGTATCCATAAACCAATCAAGACACATGGCACGTTCTACACAACCATATGTATTAAAAATATTAACATGCTAAGATTATCGAGTTCATAAAAGGCGCAAGGATATAATAGAAGAATTATCATGCCACCATTAAATAAATAAACTATAGAACAAACAGAAACACCCAGGTCAGGAAGTCACGCCAACAAGTCTATGCTAAGGCCAACAAGTCACGCCAGCAAGTCTATGCTAAGGCCAACAAGTCACGCCAAGTCTAGCAGGAGTGAGCGTATAAACATCGTGAACGTGAAAAGTGGTTCACGTTGGCACGCACAGCGTGATCGTGAAGGATAGTTCACGCACTCATAATGTGAGCGTGAAAAGTGAGCGTAGAAAGTGAGCGTGGGAAAGTGAGCGTAGGAAATGATAAGAAATCCACGCACGCACGCAAGGATGTGTGCGTAACTAAAATGTCACGCTGACACGCAAAAACGTGTGCGTGACTAAAAAAATTCACGCACGTACGTAAGAACGTGTGCGTGACTAAAAATTCACGCACTCATGTAAGAACGTGAGCGTGACTCAAAATTCACGCAGACACGTAAAGATGTGTGCGTGATTGAAAATTCACGCAGACATGTAAGAACGTGTGCGTGACTAAAAATTCACGCAGACACGTAAGAACGTGTGCGTAACTAAAAATTCACGCAGACACGTAAAGACGTGTGCGTGACTAAAAATTCACGCAGACACGTGAAGACGTGTGCGTGACTAAAAATTTATGCAGACACGTAAAGACGTGTGCATGACTAAAACCTTCGTTCCAAGCCAGAAATGAAGTTCCCATGGTTCAGAACCCATGGGCAACCTAGAATACACGCCAGGTTGGGCGATCAAAACCCATGAACAACCGAGAATACAACAACTGAGATCTAGAAGAAACAAGCCAAAGAAATCAAAAATGCTAAGTACTAAACTCTCTCAGGATCATGAGAGGAAGACAAATGAACCATAAAAATGGTTCTCCAAATGGGAAGCAAGAAGCAAGATGTACTTGCCTGCTGTTGGTTGGTGGAGAGAGTGGTGAGGAAGAAGAAGAAGTAATGGTGAAGAAGAGTTATGAGGAGAGAGAAGGAGATGGGGGCTTTAAATAGGAAGGGTGGTGGTAGGTGGGGTTCGGTTCATTGAACCACCATGAACCCAAAAATAACCAGCCATGGCCGAACCACCATAAGACTAAAGCAGAGAAGTTAAAAGCAGGAAATAAAATACAGGAATAAAATACAGGAATAAAATGTAGATAATTAATTAACATAAAATTAAAGGAATTTAAATACAGGATGATACATGATAAATATTAAATAAATATATACGAGTTGTACATGTATAAAAATACGCATTCTGGGATCGGGGAGTGACACCTAGGCTTAACAAGGCCATCTAGGTCTCTAACCAATTAGCCTAGCAAGCACACACTAGTCTAGTGATACACTAACTCAAGTGTATCCATACCACATGCCATAGGCTATTCTATCCAGGCCATGCCATATATACAAGGCCATACACATAACAATTTCCATATTAACATACCAATTCCCCACATGCTATTTATATAGGCAAAAGTAATATTCATGTCCCCTTACATTATCACATTCACATATTTACACTAGGTTAGATATTATATATATATACATACACATAGAGAGGGATAGGTAATTCGAGACAATGTGTGTGTGTGTCTCATATGTGAGGTAAAAGTGTGACAGGAATACCATAATGTGTGTGTGGTGAATGAGAGTGTGAGTGTATATAGGCTAATAGTGTGACAGGAATGTGTGGGTGTGTGGGGGTTAAGTAAGAAAACAGTTTTAGGTTTTTAGAGTGTCCTGTGTGTGTTTGTGTGTGTATCCTTTAGATGAGGGTGTATGTGTAGATATGTGTGTGTCAATATTCTCAGATTTTTGAGTGGTTAACAAAATATTGTGTGACAGGTATTTTAGAATAGAGTGTGTGTAAATAGGTGATAGTGTAGATTTCAGTGAACTGTGTCCAGATTTGGGCATGTGAAACAATGTGTGTATAGGAACAATGGTTTAGTGTTTCCAGGAAGTTCAATGTGTGAATATGACATCCTGTGTCTTTAGCATTTAAATGAAAGTGTGCAACTATGACAGGAATTTCGTGTGTGTGTACTACACATGAGAGTGTGTGTTTTACAGTGTTTTAGGAATCAAGTGATAGTGTAGATGTGTGTGTGTTTGTGTGAGAGTGCAGTAGGGAAAATAGTGTGTATCAGTGACTGGAAATTAGGATAGAGTGTGATAATGTGTGATACAGTCCAGATTTCAGTTCCATGCCTTAACTGTGAGATGTGTGTGCATGAATATTAGCTCTCAAAATGTGGAGTGAATCACAAAACAGTGGGTGACAGTTCAATGAATCAAACAGTTAGCATACCAAAAACCCATTTCAATAACCCATTTCTCATCACAAATCACAACTAACATGAACATCAACCCTTACACATGTAGGTGAACCTAACCAAAACATTTAACATCATTAAAATAGGTAATTAAGCAAATTAAAACCCAAAATTTTATTTCAGCTAAGGTGTATCAGTGAAGTATCGGGTTTTAGGGGATTTCAAGATTTTGAGTTCAATTAACATAGTAGAATGCTAAGTAATGGTTGGTAAACCCGAATACACATGTGCACGTGTCCTTCGAGTCGTTTTGTGTCCAACAAGCACGACACACACGTGTCCACAACAATACAAACACGTAGGGTGCACCCAGTGTAGCACAGCGTCGTACACGAGTGTACACGCGTGTAGGACACGACACACGATACTTCGTGTCACGTGCACACACCCACGTGTTTGCCTAGGATAGGTCTACACGTGGGGCAGCCTGACACGTGTCCACGATGTGTCCTCAGTGGACACGAGCGCGTGTTTGTGCATGTCTCAGCTGTCGGCGCACGACCGCGCGTGTACAGTGCGGGTCGAATATCTCCCTAACCAATCAATAAAATCCTACAAAACTTTGTAGGCCTCATGTCAGTCATCTAGGGAGTGTCCATGCCAAATTTCGTGTCATGAAGTGGCGTGTCCAGTGAGAACCAGGACACGGGCAGCAGGGCACCCAAACGAGCCCCGTGTTGCGTGTCCAAGCACAAAATCTGACACAAATTGATACGAAATCCATTTCAGTCTTCACAACAATTAACATACACACATAGATCTAGAGATCTATGAGATTAGATTTTCAAAATACAAAAATAAATCCCTAAGGGGCATTTTAACAAACACATATGTATCCACTATGATACGTGTCCGATACGGACACCAAATGGACACGAATTGTGCCTAAATTTCAGGGACAACTAGGAGACTCCTAGATCTAGCCCTAAATGCAAAGAAAATAGGAAAAACAATGGGTTTGAGTGGTTTACCTATTGAGTGTCAATACTCAAAGAAAGCTCCAAATGGAAGGATTCCAAATAGCAACTCCCAAGCTCCAAATAGCACAAAACTGAGATAAACCTCCAGAATCAGTAAACACATAGTAATTAGATCCTAATGCAAAAGACTAGGGTTAAAAAGGAGTTGAAATGAATTTATTAGGATTTTAGGAGAATGGAGATTTACCTTTCCTTCAAAATCTAGGTCAAGCACAAAAGAGGCAAGAACAACATTAAGAGAATACTTATAGGCAAGGAAAACCCTAAGTGTGGCTGCCATGGGTGGGTTTGATTGGGTTTTGGGCTTAAGTCATGGGCCTATGGCTTAATTACATAAGTCATGAATTGGTAAATCACAAGTCATTGAGTTAAGTCATAAGTCATGAAACCATTTCACTTAAACTTAACCTTCCTACTTTAAAAACAATTTCTAATGACTAAAAGTAGGTTAACTTAAGTTAGACTAGGGTCACCATATCTAGGGTTAGCTTCTAGGCTAGTCTACAAGGTCTCAACTAGTCAAAGTCAAAATCACAATCATCAATTAAATAAATTAAATAAATTTCAAAAAAATCACAAATGACCAAAGTAACCTCAATCTAAAATGTGGTAGTGACACCTTCTTAGTGATACCCTTGGGAAGGATAATGGCCTACATCCTATACATAACAATCGCCGAAATGACGACTCTGACGAGTTCAATCCTACCGCCAGAAGACAAAACATGCGCCTACCGTCCCTCCAGTCTCAATTACACATACTTGAGGAGCCCTTCGCAATCCATAGTAGATGAATATTTCATAGATAGGGGAAGACCCAAATATTTGATAGGGAGGTGACCTTCCGGTATTTCAATCTTATTCTGCCATGCTTCCGTATTCCTACAGGTACGATTCATGAACATCTGACTCTTATCTCTGTTAATATGCAGTCGCGACCATCTCTCAAAAGAATCAAAAATATCCTTAAGAGCGTCAAGAGATCTGTTCGAAGGCTCCATGAATAGTAGCAGATCGTTGGCATAAATAAGGTGGGAGACCACAGGTTCCGTTTTTTCGAAATAATGGGGTGATCAACCCCTCTATCACAGCATTATCTATAACATAGGTAAAGAATTCCATGACAATCGCAAATAAGTACGGTGATAGGGGGTCCCCTTGTCTCAGGCCTTTGTTGTTGCAAAAAAATTCCTCCGACTTATCCCTAACCATAATGGAGAAAGAGGGCAAAAATATACAAACCCTCACCCTATCCACCCATCACTTCTCAAATTCCATACAGAGCATAATATGACACATGAAGTCCCATTGACCATATCATAAGCTTTTTTGAGGTCCAGATTCAGACACGTTTTGTTACCCCCCTTGTTTGTTAAAATCCCTCACAAGCTCATGGGCTAGTAGATAGTTTTCTGATATAGAGTGACCTTTAATAAAAGCCGTCTGATTAGGAGATATAAGCTCCTTCATGATATCCCTCATCGACCACACACAAGTGGGTGATAATCTTGTAGAATAAGTTACAACATGAAATAGGCCTGAAGTCTCCCAGCGAAGTAGTCCATTCAACCTTAGCAATTAGTACCACAAAAGTATGATTAAGCTCCTTCAATAGTTTACCAGTAATAAAGAACTCTCTCACCACTTCCAGCACATCCTCCTTAGCAATCAGTACCACAAAAGTATGATTAAGCTCATTCAACAGTTTACCAGTATTAAATAACTCTCTCATAGCTTCCAGCACATCCTCCTTAATCATTCCCCAATGTTGCTTGAAGAAAACAGCCCCAAAACCATGTAGGCCTGGCGATTTGTTAGGATCAGACATATTAACAAATAACGCAATCTCCACCATGGACAATGGTCCCCGCAAAACAATATTGCCTTGCCCAAAAACCAATTTCTTGAAAACAAAGTGAGGAAAGCTGGTCGGATACATGTTTTGGTTGTAGAGGTCCTAATATAAATAAACCGCCACGTCCCAGATACCATCAACCCTAGTAATAAGCACCCCATTACGATCAAATAGGCCGTGAATGGCATTGCGGTTCTGTCTAGCTTTAACCGTGGCATAGAAGCACATATCTCTATCTCTGAGCCAATTGCATTTAGCCCGTTGTTTGACTCAGACCTAATCCAAGAATATTTTACTGCAAAGCTAGTCTTGGAGGTCAACCTCTTCTTTCGTGATGACAGGGTCAAGAGTATCCATCTGCACCCTATGTTGCGTGTCAGCTAGCTTCTCCTCCAGCTCCAGAGTAGAATAGTAGTTCTCTTCTTATTCCAGTCCTTGAGGAGCCTTTTGACAGACTTTAACTTGTGTACAGGTCTAAATTGAGCGATCCCTTTCACCCCATTCCCCTAACCAAGCTTAACCACCTCTTCGTAGCCCTCCAAATATATCCAAGTGTTACAGAATCTGAATGGCCTCCTTTTGATGGTAGGCATCTCTATAAGTCTTATGACAATAGGGGAGTGATCGCTAGTACCCGGGGGTAAACATTCTTCCCGGTACAATTGGAACATATCCATCCAACTCCCATTGCAAAGAGCATGGTCCGGCTGGCTAATAATACATTTGTGGATAACCTGGTTATTCCAGGTCCAGATGTGCCCCGTCTTAACCATGCACCTGAACCCAGAGGATAATCGGTATTGTTGGAACTTAGAGAGGATCGCTTGTGGGACCGATTGGCCCCCTTCTTCTTATTAGCATAAAAAGTAGAATTGAAATCTCCTATAACCACCATGGGCCATCTATCTCCAGCAAGAGTACTGTTAGTAGTGATGGCTCTCCAAATCCTAAGATGCTTACTACGATCATTATGACCATACACCACTCCCACCATAATTTGAAGACCCCATTTGTTAGTGAATTTAATGGTGAGGAGTTGGTCAGAACATTGGAACATATCCCCTTGCCAAACCCTGGTGTCCCACATCATCCAAATATGAGCCATATTGCCACATTCAAGGTTGTGGATGGAGGACTAGTACGATGGGGTCTGCCGGGAAATCTTAGTACCCGTTCTAATTTTAGACTCTAGAATGTTAATAATAAAACATCTGGACTTCCTTGCATACTCCATAATATCACTCTATTTGCCTATTGAATTAGCCCTTCTCACATTCCTTGTGAAATTCATCATAAATTACGGTGGTTGATCCCCTGGTTCATACGCTAACTCTCTCTATAGGGGGAGAGGGTTCATCCTGTCGTTGGTTTGAAGCTTTACCACCACACCCCCTGTTCACACGCGAACTCTCTCTAAGGGAGAGAGGGTCCATCCTGTCATTGGTTTAAAGCTTTACCACCACCCGTTTTAGCTTCAACTTTAGCCTGCTAGATGAGATTCTGGTAGGTCAACGGTTCCTGATTAGGTTCCTTTCTATGATGGTGCATGTCTACTTTGTCTGCGTTTTATGAAGATCTGTCCACAGGGTGAGCGATGCAGAGCATTCATCCTCTCGCCAGTTTCCTCTGAACTCTTCCATGTTTTCGTTCTTGGCTATCCACCTTCACACTAAATATAACCAAGCTAGAAGTCCCTTTCTCATGTTGCTTACCCTGTCCAAATACAACTACTGTATGTTGTGCCTGCAACATCCACTTTTCTAAAATTAGGGTAATTTTGAACCTTTGTAATAGTTTATTATTTAATAATAGGATTTATGATTTATGGGGATTTTTAATTAATTTAATACTATTTATAATTGGTAAATTATAATTTTGATGTGTTAGCTAGTGAATCCTAGAACTATTAAGCCTAGAGACTAACCATGATCATGGGGACCTAACCATGTGATTAGAATGACCAATTACAACTTTTTAGGCTAAAGGTATTTTGGTCATTTTGTGACTTTTGAATTATTTAGGATTTTGATTAATTGGTGAATTTTAGATTATTTTAATAATATTTAAATTAATGTATTGTGATTTTTATCATTTTTCATATTTTAATATTTTGGGAATTTTTATATTTTAATATTGATTTTACGGGATTTGTTTAGTCGGGTTTGAGTTTCGTTTCGTTCTGACTTGTGTTAGAGACCCAGGTAGCTTAGACTCTAGACGGGACTCCAAGATTAGTTAGTCATGGCCCACAAATCCCACTAATTAAGTTAGTGAGTTTAGACTAATCTCACTTGTTAGATTGGTTAAGTTAGAGGCTTAAATTTAACCCTTTTGATCCCATACTTGAACCTAACTTAAAGTTAACCAAGAGGACTAGTTGAGGCCTTATTGGGCTTTTCCCCAAGCCCCAAATAGGATTTAGTGGCAGCCACTATAGGTAGGTTAGCCTCCCTTCCTTTTATTTCATTCCATCTTGCCTCTTTTCCTTCACAAAGTGTTCTTCCCCAAATTACAGAGCTTTTCCCTCTTTGATTTGATCTCCAAATTCTTACATCCCTCCTCCAAAACTTCCATCCAACCTTCTCATACTACCAAGGTAGGGTGCTAGCAAAGATTTGAAGCAAAGTGCAAGGAGGAGTATCCTTTTTGGAATATCTTCGTGTCGGAGCCGTGTCCTTGAGAGTATCATTGGGATTCCACTCCCAATAGGTAAAACTAACCCTCTAAATTGATTTTCTATGTATATTAGTTAGTTTTAAATCTATAGGATCCACCTCCATGTATGTACACCCTTTAGATTCAAGTTTGAGGCCATTTGGAGCTCTCTTGAGGATTTTAGATATGTATTTTGTGTCCTACTTGATAGATCCCAAATTAGGACACCCCATGTGTTTGATTTATTGCCTAATAGGATTAATTGTGTTTTAAGTTCAGTTTTAGAATGGTTAGAGAGTGGATTGATCTTAGTTAGGATGGTTAGAATGAGTTTCATTTGGATACCTATGTTGGTATCCAAGTATCTTGGCCTACATGTGTTTATTTTGTCCAAAACAACCCAAATTTGTCATAATATTTATCCACATTTTTAGTAACCATAACAAATTAGAAATGCCATAAATTTTAGCTCAGAACTCCGATTAATCTTCCATTTTTTTAAAAGAACCGTATTGAAGTTAGTTTTCCAAATATATATTTTAATAAGCCAAAATCGTTCTAGAACTTTCTGAAAAACTATTTGAGTGTCAGATGTCCGAAAGACAAACGCGTTTTGGTATTTTCGCGATTTCGGGAGCTTTCGGACACGAAATTACGATCCGTTTGAAGTTTCGGAAAGCTAACACGAAGGGATATGACATACTTTAATCCTAAAATTTAGTGAATGTCCAATTGGTACAGTATTAATTTAAAGTAGAAGAGTGACTATACGATACAGACATTTTTTGTAACCTATGAGCCTATATAGTATGGATATTAAATGAATGTAGGTATCATAGGTTATGGAGTATATGTATGATATAGTACATATATATATATATTATTGTTAGATAATATATGTTAGTATGTTTGTTAGATGTTGGTAGTAGAGGGTTAGATATGTTAGAGTTGTTATATGTTAGTGTAAGTTATATATGTTAGTATGTTTGTTAGATGTTGGTTAGTAGAGGGTTAGATATGTTATAGTTGTTATATGTTAGTTTAAGTTATATATGTTTGTATGTTTTTTAGATGCTGGGTTAGATATGTTAGAGTTGTTATATGTTAGTGTAAGTTATATATGTTAGAATGTTTATGAGATGTTTGTTAGTAGAGAATTAGATATATTAGAGTTTGTTATATGTTACTGTAAGTTATATTTGTTAGTATGAATGTTAGTTAGATAGTGAAGGTTAGTATTTTGTTAGATATTTGATATATTGTTAGATAGTTTGATGTTAAATATCTTGTATATTAGATATTGATTTGTTAGTAGGTTATGTTAGTTCTAGATATTGGTATGTTAGCAAGTTAGTCTCTATAGGTCAAATGTTAGATATTAGTTAAGATGTTATGTTAGTACATTAGATAGTTAGTTAATTAGATATTTGAGGAATATCTTGGTATCTCATGATACCAAGTTAGTATCTTAAGGTAAATATGAATTACCTTTACCTTCAAGGCAAATGATTAGTTAACCTTATGACCAAGATATTAGTTTTGGGATGCCAATATGACCAAGGTTGATATGGTATCCTTGTGTTAGTAGGTTAGTATCTAAGTATTTGAGTTTGAGTAGGTGATGTTAGATTGTGGAAGGGTTATATAGATAGGTATATATATTTTTGGGTTATATAGTATATATATATATTATGAGAGTATATAGATATAGGTTATGGTTCATAGTGAGGATATGTATATACTTGATATATGATATCTATATGTATGTATTAGGGTGGTACTATAGGGGTAAGGATATATGTGATATATATGTAATATATATTATATAACTAAGTTTGTATGCCTTGTTAGCTATGTGGTTTAGCCATGTGCCTTGATTTAGGCTATGTGTTAGATAGCAATGGTACTAGTATACTTGATTGTTTAGGCCGTAGACTTGTTTAGACCTAGAATTGACTAACCTAGACTAGTTTGACCATTATTGACCAAACCTTAGCTAGTTTGACCACATTAGACTAGTTGTCATAGTTTGACTAGACTAGGTGACCAGAGTTGACCAAGACCTAGATTGACTTAGACTCATGTAGATTGTATTATAATTTCAATTACCATATAATTTGAACTCTTTATAACCTGTGTTGCTCTAACTAGGATTCAGTGACTCCAGTTGGCCATCTTTTTATATCATCTGTTCAGGGTATTAGGCGAGTATATTCTCTGATCATTTCATACTTGTTGGGATTTATATTCTTGCTTTAGATTACTTTACTTGATGCTGTCACGTTGTTAACACAGATTGGTACTATATGAATCTTTACATTAAGATGTTATCTCCCTCGAGCGTATCGGGTACATCATGTCATGTGCGTTTCACTTTCATTATGTACTCCTGTGCTTTCACTATTCATGTATACTCTTGTGATTCATGTACTTTCATGTTCACAGAGCCCTCATGTATAACTTTATGTGCACCCATTTATGGACCCTCATGTAAAATATTGTACAATAACATAACTTGTTTGGATCCTTGTGTATTGATTGGGGTATGGAGGAGTAGAAGCAGTCATGTGAACAATTCTAAAGTAGTCATTGTGCAAACTCTTTAGTGTAATCATGTGCAAATTCAAGCTGTTCACATGTGTATCTTGTACTCTACATCACTAGTCACCGATAATTCTCTACTTATAGTAGCTATTTACATTACAGATCTCTCTCTTTTACTACATGTACTTTCTTTCAGCGTTTTATGTATTTTACTCTATTGCATGCTTTATATTCCTATCTTGATATGAACTGTTGAGATTTTCTGCTCGTTTCTGTCCTGACTGGACCTGTTAAAAATATTACAGGTAACCTGGAGATTCATAGCTAGCCTAGAGGACCAGTAGAGCTTGGAGTAGATTACTAGTTTATGATTTAGTTTCACTTTTAGAACTTGTTTGTAATAAGTGGAGATTGAGTTGTATTTGAGATTGTTTGAGATGTTGCTTAGAAGTTTATTTAAGTTGCTTGAGTTACATATAGTTGTTAGACTCATGTGTTATCTTATCGTGCTTAGATTGTGATTGAGTATTATCGTATCTTATACTTGTCCTCCATTCGGAGTTGAGATTATGATAGGTACATTATATAATTGTATCAATTGTTGATTAGATAGTGACCTAGAACAGCATTCTACCGTCGACATTACGGCATAGGCTGGACGTACCCACTTTTCGTATCCCTACACTAGCTACGGGTCATGACACATTTTTAGTGGTGGCCCATGCAGGTCGAGAGTCGCATTATTGCGATATCGTAGTAGCACAACGACTTAGTTGTACTGCTACGAGCCTGTGATAGAATATAGGAAGTAAGGTGTTAGAATGAGAGGATACTCAATCACAGTTAGAAATCCTTGAGAGATTCCTGGGATGAACCTTGAGAATCTTATTTAAACTTCAATTTGAAATCCCTTCCTTTGTTTTGTTCACCCTTACTCCTTGTTATTGAATTTGATTTTTGATGGATCGTTGTTTATTTTGATTTTCCTATCGAGATAAATTTTATGGCCTGAGTTACGATATTTTCTGATAACATATGTTGACGGGAATAACAGGGATGGTAAAATGTCTACTTGATTATGGAACCTGGAGTTTATCGCAGCCATATTAGCCGGCGTGGCAGACACGTAGAGACCTGACTTCAGATGTACATATCTTGGTTATGAGATTTGGAATTTCTCGCAGCTATACTAGTCGGCATAGCGAGAATTCTAGACTACATGATTATAGAGGTACATACCCTAGTTATGGAATCTATCGTTTATCGCAGCCTTGCTTACTGGTATGGCGAGGATTTTGTGTAACATGATTTTGGACATACGTATATGATTATCAGATTGTATCTTAAGAAGATTTTTAAACATATCATCTCTATCGTACCCTTCTGTTGTTATAAAATTGTATTCCATCATCAAATAACTTAAGAGTAGGGATATTTTAGTTTTTGGTAGAGCTTATTCATATGTAGTTCTTTCATAGTGTAATAATATGATGACTTGTAGAGTGTCTGTACCCTAGAGATAATAGTTAGCATTGGTATTAGAATAGTAACCCATTGTAGATAATTCCTCTGTTATTTATAATACCTACCAGTTTTCATATAGGATGTTAGTCTGCCTTACAGCCTTGATGATTTATTATTTTTCTTATCCTTTCTAGTAGGGCATCCATGACCAGAGCCTGTCCTTGAGTGTAGCTGTAGCTTCGCCCGAGACTGAGAGTCTTCTTCTACCTCCTATAGTGGTACCCCATACCATATTCTTGAGAGGGTTGTTTCCTGATGGAGCTCAGATATTCGGACTTCTCCGGGATGTGTTAGAGACACAGAGAGTTCAGGCTGAGATCTTGAGGGAGCAGTATCCAATTCCATCTAGAGCCTCAGAGGTACCCAGATTTCCAGCCTAGACCTTAGCATGTCTTTTGAGATAATTGATACACCCCATATTGCTTGTATGTTTTGATACCTTGTGATTGCTTTGTTCTGTAGTATGACTAGAATGGCTAGATGGGAACCCTAGAAAGAGTATTCTAGGTAGACGAATATTCTTTCTGTGACTTTGATTTCTGGAACGTCAGAGATGTAAATCTTTGTAAACTATCTTCATAAGTTTGTAGTAGACAAGATTATCTTCACTTTGATATATTATGTCCCACTCAAACTTGTTCCCTTGTACTACTTTTGCATGGCAGCTTTCGGTCCAATTTAGGCCATTTGACCATTCCTACTTTAATTATGATTATCATATGCACATTGCCATAACTTTTAATTTAGGAGCACAAGATTAGTTGTTTTCTCAAAACCAACTTCACATGTATGACCTATACATGATACCCTACACCCATGACCTTTGTGTCCTACTCGAACACGCTATCTTGTGCTTCATCATTATCACACGACTTTCCTGACACAAGAACCCATCTTGAATTACCCCACGGAGTCGCTTTTATTTCCGACTCGAATTGGAGACACCTTTACGACCCAAACCTGTCGGCCCAAATTTGGGATATGACCCATTTTAAGCCTACTTCCGATATTTTACTTGTTGACCTTGTATGCTGCTAGGTAGAAGCTTCGACCTTGATTGTTGGGGGATTGACCTAGAAGGAGTACTACCACTCTTAATTTCGAGGACCAAATTCTTTTAAGGAGGGTAGACTTGTAACACCCACTATTCTAAAATGAGGGTAATTTTGAACCTTTGTAAAAATTTATTATTTATTAATATGATTTATAATTTATGGAGATTTTAAATTAATTTAATACTATTTATAATTGGTGAATTATAATTTTGATGTGTTAGCTAGTGAACCCTAGAACTGTTGAGCCTAGAGACTAACTATGACCATGGGGACCTAACCATGTGATTAGAATGACTAATTACAACTTTTTAGGCTAAAAGTATTTTGGCCATTTTGTGACTTTTGAATTATTTAGAATTTTGATTAATTGGTAAATTTTAGATTATTTTAATAATTTTTAAATTGATGTATTATGATTTTGGCCATTTTTTATATTTTAATATTTTGGAAATTTTTATATTTTAATATTGATTTTACGGGATTTATTTAGTCGGGTTTGAGTTTCGTTTCGTTCTGACTTGTGTTAGTGACCCGGGTAGCTTAGACTCTAGACGGGACCCCAAGATTAGTTAGTCATGGCCCACAAACCCTACTAATTAAGTTAGTGAGTTTAGACTAATCTCACTTGTTAGATTGGTTAAGTTAGAGGCTTAAATTTGACCCTTTTGATCCCAAACTTGAACCTAACTTAAAATTAACCAAGAGGACTAGTTGAGGCCTTATTGGGCTTTCCCCCAAGGCCCAAATAGGGTTTAATGGCAGCCACTATAGGTAGGTTAGCCTCCCTTCCTTTCATTTTATTCCATCTTGCCTCTTTTCCTTCACAAAGTGTTCTTCCCCAAATTAGAGAGCTTCCCTCTTTAATTTGATCTCCAAATCCTTACATCCACTACAAAAAAGTTTCTTTTTGGGACGACACTATAAGGAATACTAGTCTAAAAGGTCCTAAAAGTATAGTTCTAGGGACGACTATATTTTTAGTAACAAAAAGTTGTATTTTTTTGGGACAGATTGTGGATATGGATCACTATTTGGGACTAATGAAAATTTCTATTCCAAATAATACACATTACCATCCCAAACAGATCGGCGGAAATATTACACATTTGGCGGCTAATTACCAAATTTTATGGGGGGAACTTTACCTCCACATATTTTTATCTCAACCGTTCGATCGGATGGATTAATCCAGACCGTCCATCCCAAAATATTTAGAACTTAGTTGATGAAAACACACTTCTCAATATCAAAGTAACCTAAAAATCTTTCTCTCTATCTCTCTCTTTCCGATCAAAAAACTGGGTGATGCTGCTCTCTCTCTTTCTCTGACCTAGGTGCTCCAGTGCTACTGCTCTCTCTATCCGACCATTGCTCTCTCTCTTTGTCCGACCTTTCAACCCTAGGTGCTCCATTGCTGCTGCTTGGTATATTTTCCCTAATCTTTAGAATTTTTTACCAAATTATTTTAGTCTTTGTCCTAATTTTTGGATGCATGTTATTTTGTTCTAGATTATTTGCTTGAAATTTGAGTGTTTTACACTATTTACATGCATTCATGTAGGAATTACAATAATTATTCGTGAAGAATTGGGGTTTTTGTGAAAAATTGGAACACATTTGCATGGACAGGAACATGAGTTTGAACCTGGCTATGTTCTTTGCAGATTTTAATTTGTCAAATTATTGTGATTATGCGTTCATGTAGGAATTACTGTGATTATTTGTGAAAAATTAGATTTTTTTGTGAAAAATTGGGACACATTAGCATGGATTGGAATATGTTTTTGTACGGACACGAATAAGACACAGAGTGTATTTTCGGAATGATTCTCGGACACAGACTCTGGTCCGAAATGGTTGAAGCCTATTGGTGGTTTCGGCCCGTACTTTAAACCTTGGATAAACATGTGCCACTTTGGTGGCATATACCTGTTGGATGGTTGATGAGTAGAGAGACATCTGAGTCTTGTGTTTATCTTATGAAATGGATTGAAAGCAATGTTCTTAGTATCATTATCGGACCCTTCCTATGAGAACCGAGATCGACGGTATCGGTAGTTTAGGATCGGATTTTTTGGTATTGGAAAACAAATAACTATTAGTAAATTATTAAAATTTTAGAATTTTTTTGGTATATTTAGATATAAGCTTAAGTATTTTCTGTGTTGTATTTCTTAGTGTTTTCGAAATTGAATGAAATAGTAGTCACCTTTGCCGATTGGTTTACCTGCAATGTATAAGTTTTCTTCTTTTATATGTTTTTAGTTTTTACAATCTTATTATGCTTTTACACCTTTGTTGATTAGTTATTTTTGTTCAATTTTCTTTGCCGAGTTGACAAAAAAAAGACCCCCAATGTCGGTATCTGGTTGGTATCGGATCGGGACATGCCAAACATTTTTTGTGGCTTTGCGCTTGTGTGTGTATTTGTGTATAAATGTTTCTTCAGATAAATACTCGCAGGCTCACATATTTTTTTTCATTTTGCTTTGTCCATATTTCTTTGCATGTGTCAGGGAGGATTTTGTTGAAAGGGACAACATAACATTGATGATGAGCACATGAGTAAACTAAACAATATTTTTTTACTATTACAAATATTCTTTTCTTATCCTTTTATCTCACAATTCTTTACATTTTTTCAGGTGGAACTGATATTTTGTTTACTTGGTTTTGCTTTGTTCATTGTAAGCTGGAATCAGGTTTGTTTGGGATTTAACGGAGGCTACAATGTACTTTATTCAAATCATTTATATTCTTCATTTCAGTGTTTAGCATTATGATATCGAACTTCTAGATGGTTTAGTCCATTTTAATTATATGTCCCACTTATCGATGGATATTAGTGATGATGGAATATGGTTTGTCAACTTGCCAGGTGTTTCAAAGAAACCTCTTTACTTACATATGTGCCTGAGCACTTATAGTAACATCTCTACTTGAACCTTATAGGAGAGATGCACTTGTGGCAACCTTATAGGAGATGCACTTATGGCAACCTTCTATGAGTAAACCTTATAGGGGGGTGCATCCTCTTAAGCTAGACTTACATAGTTTTTTATAATAATTTGGTATACGGGGTACATAAAATATATTTTATATTATCTTTTATGTAAACAATTACTAAGAAGGATATTCCATCTGTATTTATTATGTGACTTTGCAAATTATCTGGTAAATATAATCTTACAGCTATTTTACTAATAGAAGATCATAACTGCTTAGTGCATAATTTGGATGTTTGTGATTGTTTTGAACCATTGTTAGTTTGGTTTCTATGGATTATCTGTGAACCAGTAGGTTGATCAAACCATGTTAATAGTTTAAGATATCATGCAATTTGTGAACTAGTATGTGGTTTCCTTTTATCATGAGCTTGCTGTGAAGCTTGTGGAAATTTATATTATCTAATATTAATTTATATTATCTCATATTAATATATTTAAGATATTTTATTAATTTTTCTGTTGTTGAGTTTATACAGATGGTTTGCTTTGTAACTACTATCAATTAACTGGAAAGTTGAATCCATTTAACTCTTGGTTTCATCTTAGTTTCATATTAATTTCTTTAATATATTTTTATCAGACAAGTCAGGAAAAGAAGATATGTTGAAGGAACTGTTGGACTAGTTCTTTTATCCTTTTTGTAAGAATAGTAGCATATACCTGCAGATAGGTAAGTTATGGAGAATACAAGTAGAGAAAGTGCTTGATGAGTTTCTAGGAAAGCAAAAGAAGCAGATAAGTAATAGTAAAATTGTATACATTATGAATCTTTGTTGCTGTGTCTTTTTCTAAACTTTTGCACTTTTAAAGATCTAATATGCCATCTTAGATCAACAATATTCAATAAAAAATTTAGATGTGTTATTCAATCGGTGTACTTCAATTGAGTGCTGAAAGCTGGTCAGTTGTGAAATTCTCTCTAAAAAAAAACACTTTGCTTGTTCTGGCTAGCAATGGGCTGCAAATTTGAAAGTGCCTTGGCTTCATGTTCTTTTGAAACATTTATAGAAAATTCATGACTACCGAACTATATCAGATTCAATACTGATGTTTACACTTCTATGTAGTAGTCTATATTGGTTATTTACTCCAACTTAGCTAATAACCTATTAAATCTAGAAGAATGAGTCTTCTGCAGCCCGCTTGCTTATTCCCTGATATAGTATAATCGTTTATGAATTTTGCATATTCTATTTTTTTTCATGGATCATCGTTTTCGCGTATACATAAACCTCATGATCCTCTGAACATTTGGCAGATATCTAATCACAGACGCACATGGTGTAGGAGATGGAAAGGGTTTTATTAAGTTTTTTGCAAATTCAACATTAATGACCTTCCCATTAATTCCTACACAATTAAGTACACTCTACTGCTTGGTTAGAGATATTGGATATATACATTTAATACATTCATTACTATCAGTAAGAAATTATTATTGTGTGTGATTTGGAGGATCACTTCTCCATTTTTGGGATGCTTTGTATTAGGGAGTGTAAGTCAGCCAAGTTTTGGTCTAGCACCCCCTGCTTGGTTGATGTTCATTAAAAAGTCGATAGGCTTGAGCTCATATGAGTCTAAATATGAGCTCAGACATTAAAGTCCAAAAGAATGAGCACCTGTTAGCAGATGAAAAGAGCAAGAGAAACTTGCATAACTACATATTTCAAGGTTAACAACTTACCACTATGGAACTCCTGATGGAATAGATGCAAGAAACTCAATACTAAAGGTGGAAAAACATGATAAGGAACCCTATAAAAATGGATCCCATACACATCACGAACCACATAAACTTCAAATTCTTGTCGAGAAACAAAGGTGCCTTATAAAATAGAACAAAAGCTCCACCTATTGTTTATTTACGGGGTATAACAGGTGGAGGTTGGAAACATATATGCTGCTGCTGCTATCGATTTACGGGCAGTTATGTGCACAAGCTACAACAGTTGCATGTTCATTATTCCCAGTTTTTTTAACCAATATAGAAAAAGCTAACTAGTAAACAAACTAATTTTGTACTTCCAGTAAACATGGCTGGAAGTGGTGGAGTGTAAAATTTGAAATGCTAAGATTATGGACTTCCAATTTGATACAAATGTGTTAAATTTAACGTAAGATAACTTATTATGGATATTTCTGCCTTAACCATGTGGTCTGTAAAAGACTATTCAGAGGACTATTTTCCTCTAACCTGCTATTTGATTCAATAAAGTAAGATTAAGTGCCTTATTCTTATTCCCGAGACACATTTACATGTTCAGATGTATCTTAATGAGTTCAGATGTATCTTAATTCTCACATGTTCAGACTATTTCATGGACCCTTTTTGTATGAGCTCAGATATCATGTTTGAATGCTTTACCATCACCTGTTATTCACATATTTTTGCTATTGATAATGGTTTCTTATATTGATAACTTAGCAGCTCATCAGACTGAGATTCAACAAGCAACAAATGCTGAGATTGTACAACTGTGAGAAGATGCTGAAAAGTTACGAGAAAATGCGGAGAAGTAGTGACTAATGCATTAAGGAAAGAGCGTGAGGAGCAAGAGGCCCGACACAAGAAAGAGCTTGAGGCGGTCAAGAGTGAGCTTAGGACTAAGCTCAAAGAGGAAGTTATGGCCATGTTCCTTAATGCTCAACTTCTTTGTCAACAATCCAATACATCGTCCAGGTAATTTGCCAACTATCTACTTATTACATTGGTTTTTCTCTGTGATTCTTATGTTTGGTTTTCTCCCGTGGCTATAATTTATGTTTGGTTCTCCATTTCCTTTCTTTCAAGTTGGAATTTGTATTTATTATATTGGTTTTCTTTTCTGGACTGAATTTTGCATAGTATGAATTGTGCATAATCTCGTGTCGGTATCAGTATCGGAACTTAAAATTTGAGTTGTAAAAGAGTTTGTTTGCAATATTACATTGATGCAGCTGCAATGTACAAAAACATATTTCAACAGATGAGGAGTGCATCTACCAAACTATTTTAGTGCCACTGTTGGTGCTATTGCTATTTTTAATTAAGTTGGATGCTGCCAGAAATGGTGTTCCTTCTATTTGTTACATATTTGCATAAATAGTTTTTAACCTTGCAATTTTTCTAGCTAAATAGAAAATTATTCAGGGGTTTGTGTGACAAATATCAAGTCACTTCTTATGTTATCTATCATCAACCACTGCCATATGCTTTAATGTCCAGTCCGAAAAATGTGGTTTCCCTAAGATATTCATACAGGTATTGACAACTAGTGGCAGTTAGTTAAAACGTGCAAGTGTCAGTAGTATAGGTCACATATGTATTACTTAAATTCTATTAACTTGACCAATTTGTGTGTGGATTGGCATTTGGTGAAGGAATAAGTAAAATGAGGTCTTGAGCTTGTCTTTGCTTTGGTTCCTTCCCATGCATGTCCAGGGTGTCATGGGGTTAATGGCAACCATCAGACATTGGGACAAAACCTCAAGGGAGGACCACAACTTCCTTGATAATTTTACTTATTCCTGATAATTTAATATTATCAGGAATAAGTAATTTTACTTTCTTGTGATATAATAGAATTCTATGTTTTCTCTTTTTCCTGGACAGATTTTTGGACTGAACTTTGTATGTTGTCTGTACAGATTTTAACTTTTACTTTGGTTTTGTCCAGCTTGTTACTGTAATTCTTGCTAGAATAATTGTAGTTCCCATTTAAAATGTTTCCCATTTTTTTGCGTCTTTACTCAAAGCTTCCTTTTTCACTTGAAGCTTCCTTTGTCACTTGAAGCTTGTTTCTGTACATTGTTTTTTTCAATTGTCTTGTAAGCAGGTCTGTACAATTTGGAAGAACTGTTAGCAGGTCTGTACAGATGGATTGATCATTTTGTTCTGTTTTAAACATTCACAAACTAATGTAGACTAGTCTGTACAGTTTGGAAGAACTTGTCTTTCTTTTCTGGTTGTTCGTGTACAGTTAGCAGGTTGCTAATATATTGTCATATCTTCATTTGCAGGTCCTTCAAAAGCATTCTGGATATGCTAAAATGATGGGCGACGATCTTTTGGTGGAAAAAAGTTTGGATTAATTTTTTGGGTTCGTGTTGGATATACTGATGTTCAAAAATATGGTATAGTGCTTAATGTTTTGGGTTCAGAATTTTGTATGTAATGGTGGAGACAATGGGTTCATTTTGTAACTTATGGTGTGGGTGATATATTGTGTTTTGGATTTATTTTGGAAATGGTGGTTAAGGATGCTTAATGTTAAGCATTTTGTTGTTTATCAATTGAACATATATAGTTATATATGGATTTTGTTGTCTTCTACTTAATGGTAAAGAATGCTTGATGTTGTTAAGCTTTTTTTTTGTATTGGAACTCTGATACCTGGAGATAGATCTGAGGACAAGCTTGACAACAGACAACGGCCATGATCATATGAAATATGTTATGTGTATTTAAATTGTATATTTTATAGCTGGAAAATATAAACAATAATTTCATAAGTATTACTTTTGGGACGGTTATACAATTTTCCTAGATAAAAACGACATCCTTTTGTAACGCTAGAAAATTTGTTTATGACGGATGTTATTCGTCACAAACTCTTTTATTTTGGGACAGTTTTGTAAACCGCCGTAAAGATATAATAATTCAAACTCTTTTGGTACGGTTAGCTTTTTCGACCCTAAAACCAAATTAGGACGGTATTTTTCGTCATAAAACTTTTTGCCACGCCACCCTAATAGCACTGTCACTTACCGTCCTAAAATTTGTCCCAAATTACAATTTAGGACTGATTTGGGTCTTTTTAAGACGGATTTTTGACGTCCCAGAAAGACACTTTTTTGTAGTGATCCCTCCACCAAAACTTCCATCCAACCTTCTCATACTACCAAGGGAGGGTGCTAGCAAAGATTTGGAGCAAAGTACAAGAAGGAGTGTACTTTTTAGAAGATCTTCGTGTCGGAGCCGTGTCCTTGAGAGTATCATTGGGATTCCACTCCCAATAGGTAAAACCAACCCTCTAAATTGATTTTCTATGCATATTAGTTAGTTTTGAATCCATAGGATCCACCTCCATGCATGTACCCCCCTTTAGATTCAAGTTTGAGGCCATTTGGAGCTCTCTTGAGGATTTTAGATATGTGTTTTGTGTCTTACTTGATAGATCCCAAATTAGGACACCCCATGTGTTTGATTTATTGCCTAATAGGATTAATTTTGTTTTAAATTCAGTTTTAGAATGGTTAGAGAGTGGATTGATCTTAGTTAGGATGGTTAGAATGAGTTTCATTTGGATACTTATGTTGGTATCCAAGTATCTTGGCCTACATGTGTTTATTTTGTCCAAAACAACCCAAATTCGTCATAATATTCATCTACGTTTTTAGAAACCATAGCAACTTAGAAATGCCATAACTTTTAGCTCAGAACTCTGATTGATCTTTCATTTTTTTAATGGAAACGTATCGAAGTTAGCTTTTCAAATATATTTTTTAATAAGCCAAAATCGTTCTGGAACTGTCTGTAAAACTATTTGAGTGTCAGATATCCGAAAGACAAACACGTTTCGGTGTTTTCGCGATTCCGGGAGCTTCCGGACACGAAAATGCGATCCGTTTGAAATTTCGGAAAGCTAATAAGAAGGGCTACGACGTACTTTAATCCTAAAATTTAGTGAATATCCAATTGATACAATATTAATTTTAAGCAGAAGAGTGATTATACGATATAGACATTTTGTGTAACCTATGAGCCTATGTAGTATGTGTTACGACCCGCACCTTAGAGTAAGGGCACGAGACGTGGGTACATCTAGCCTACGCCGCAGTGTCGACGGTAGAACGCTGTCCTAGGTCTCATGCATCTAACAGTATAAGGCTAAGCAGTTTATACTCCCCGAATGGGGGTGACATAGCAGAATGTAAACTCAATCACATTTAAGGTAGAGCATAATGGAAGATAGATAAAACATGAAATCCAAAAGAGATACAGCAGATAGAAGTCAAAGTATCTAAGATACACAAATCCAGAAATACATCTCAAAGCTCAAATACAGTAATCCATAAATACAACTCACGACAACTGAAAATAAGCTATAAGCAAAACCCTAGCTATCTATACAACCTCTACTGTGTCTCCTCTAGGCTAGCAGGCAACCTCCAGGCTATCTGTAAAATTTATCAACAGGTCTAGTCAGGACAGGAGCGAGCACAATATATCTCAACAGTTCATAGCAGGTTAGAAAATATAATCATGCAGTAAAGTAAGATATAGGTACTGAAAGAAATACAGTATGTAAACAGAGAGAGAACTGTAATAGAAATATCTACTATAATAGAGAACTAACAGTGGCTAGTGAGTCAGAGTACAATATAGACATGTAAATGGCATAAGATGATTCTGATGAGACACTACGGAATGATTCTGATGAGATACTACTTGGATATTATTCATATGTCCAATTCTACTCCCCCGTACCCCCAATCAATACACAAGGATCCAGCCAGGTTATGTTATGATTCCATGCAATGGCCCCCGAAGGGTGGTACATGGTAGTCCCATAAATGGGGATTCTAGAAAGCCCAATAAATGGGAGGATTCAAGGAAGACTCTGTGGTCATGAGAGTACATGTCATAAGAGATTCAATGAACCAAGAAGCATAGTTATACGCCATGTAAGTGAAACGCACAGAACATGAAGTACCCGATGCTCCTAAAGGATAACATCTCAAGAAGGGATCCATATAGTACCAATCCGTGTGACCAACGTGACATTATCAAGTAAAGTAATTTAAAGGAAGAAAATGATTCTAAGCAGGATATGAAATGATCAGAGAATGTACTCGCTTGATAACCTGAACAGCTGATAGATATAGGGGTCCAACTGAAGCCACAGAGTCCTATTTAAAGCAACACAGGTTACAAGGTGTTTAAGTTATAATAAATGAATCTCTACAAGCAATCTATATTATCCTAGGTTCTTCTAAGTCAAATCAACTCTAGGTCAACTCCGGTCAATAATCTAGTCAAACTAGGTCAAGTGTTGACTTACAGTTGACTTTGGTCAACTGGTCAACTCTGGTCAAACAGGGTCAATTCAAGTCTAATTATTAAAGATATAAAGTGCACTTCGTTATTCCTACGTCAAAACTTACGACACGTAAATCGAGATAAGATGATTAACGGTAAAGTTAAAAATCTTATTATAGTGATCCACGTGTCCATCTTGTCAATTTCAGCGATGTGAGATCACTGGAATTGACTGATCTCAGTTCCGTTGTACTAATCCCGAAATACAAATATTATAAGAATTAATTATTAATAAAAGGTGATACATAGAGAAACTATCTACAAACATTGTCGGATAATGAAATAAACATCGCCAACGTGTCCAGAATGGTCAAATTAGCTAGGATAGCCTATCCATCGGTCCAATTTGGACACAAGGATAAAAAGGTAATTTCGGGTCAAAAACGGTATCCGTGTCGGAGCCGTTTTGCACCGAAAAATGTACAAGAAAATAACTCTACAAAACATGAAAAATTATATGTCCACGAAACCAGAATGTCGATACGAACCCAACGGTATATCCAGAATTGGATTCTGTTGACCCGATCTCAATTTGGTCCGTTGACCAGAACATTAGAATTTCGGTTTGCACAGAAATGCGTGCCGGTGCCAATGTTCTCAAAATTCAGCAAACTACATGTCAACGAGTCCAGAATGATGATACGAACTCAACGATATATCCGGAATTAGTTTCCGATGAGCCGATCTCAAAATGACCTGTTGACCCAGATATTGGTATCCGACTTGCACCGAAATGCGTGCCGGGTCCAACGTCCACCAAAACCTTGCAAATTATGTCAATGAGTCCATAATGACGATACGAACTCAACGGTATATCCAGAATTGGATTCCGATGAGCCGACATCAAAAAGTCCCGTTGACCCGAACTGTGGGACCCACTTTGCACCAAAATGCGTGCCAGGGCCCACGTCCTCCAAATCTAACAAATTTTATATGAAACCTTTTCAGAACGATGCCACGAGTCTACTGGTGGTGTCAAAAATGAAATTTGGAGTCCTGTGTTCAAAAATGGAATTTTACAAGTTAGAAATTATGAATTCGGACGGCCAACTTTGGCTCAAATTCAACCAATCAAACAAGCTCACAATGAAACGAAACTAGAGAGGTAGCAAGAGGGTTATACCAGCTTCACACTGGAACTGGTAGCACACCAAATGGAGCTGCAGCGGAGGAGGTACAAGCTGACGAAGTTGACTCCGCGAAACTGTCCAAATATAATTTAAACGGTCAACTTGGTGGCCGGTTTTGATGTATCAAACGATAAAATTAACGGACGAAAATTAACAGGAGTGAAGGTGGATATACCAAGATTATGAAGGAGCGAAGAAATCGCTGATCCAACGGTCGGATTTCTCAAAAATTATACGCGAAGTTGCTACGACGGGGCGGTATTTCAGCTTCGTTTTCGGGGTCGTCACGGCGGAAACCTGTGCCAAACGCACGAATCGTCTCCGATACACGTCGGAGAGAAGAATGGTGGTAATAGGGCCTGCCCCGGGGGTATGCCTGGCCAAGTGGGGGCCGGCCACGGCGGTTACGGCGCCACGCCGGCGACGGCGACGCCCGGCCAAGTGCCTAAACCGGCCGGCTGTTGCACACGGCAACGCTGTGCTGCTGCGGGAGGCCGCGCAGCAGTGAGCGGGGCCGACAAGCACGGCAAATGCGCTGCAGGGGAGGCTCGTGGTGGTCACGGTGAAGTCGGCGGTGGTTTAGTGGTGGTGGTGATCGGAATGGATATGGTGGTGGAATGGTTGGTGATGGAGAAGGAGGAGGAAAGCTCGGCCAAGTGGTGGTGGTGGCCGACGGCCAAGAGGGGTGGTCGACGGCGTCGGCTACGCCGGAGGGAGATCGGAAATGGGGCTCGGGTGACTGCTGTGTGTGTGGAGTTTGGAAATGGGTTGTAGTTGGTGTTGGTGTTGGTGTTGAGTTGGTGAGGAATAATTAATTGTGTGTGTAGAAAAATAGGAAGGGAGAGAGAGTGAGATGAGAAAATATTCTCATCCTCGATTTTAGGGCCGGCTGTGTTGGGGGGAATTGTGAGAGTGTGGGAAAAATATAGGGTGAGGATTGAATGAGGGAAATCAAGGGTAGAAATTAATTAGGGGATTGGATGTATTTTTGGGATTTAAAATCAATAGAATTTACACTCAATATTTGAAATGGAAAACTAGGTATTTAATATTATTTTGGGCAAGGAAAAATGAGAGCGTCATGAGAGTGGGAAACATGAAGCTGGGGTTGGGTTCAGTGGAGCCGGGTTGGATCAAAATCGGACATGGCGAAATAATCGAATTTAAATAAGCGTTGATGATCATGGGTGAATAAGTAGCACGTGGGGATTCCAATAAATGGGACAACAGTGTCATGCGGGTAGTAGGCTCAATATGGGCCATGTCCATATTTGGGGCTGACAGGTTTTGGTCGACAGGGTATCCACAAATCAAGTTAGAAAATGAATGTGACACCGTGGGGTAAAATAAAATCGGATCACGTGTCAGGAAAGTTGTGTGAAGCAAATGGAGCACAAAATGGTGTGTCTGAGTGGGACACGAAGGTCATGGGTGAAGAGCGTCTCGAGTAGATCATGGATGATAAGTTGGTTTCAAGAAAATGACTGGTCTGGTGCTCCCAATTCAAAAGTCACGGTAACGTGCTAATAATGATCAAGAAAAAGAGTGGGAAAATTAATTATGATCAAATGGTCTAATTCGACCCAAAGTTGTGCAAATTAAAAGAGTACAAGGGAACATGTTTGGATAGGACATTATATACCGTCATGAAGGTAATCATGTCCACTACAAAACTCATGAAGAAAGTTTTCAGAGTTGAACATCCCTGACACTCCAAATATCAAAGGCACGGAAAAGTACACCTAAAGATAATAAACAGAATAATTTATTTATTGAAACTAAATCAATCATAAAAAATAAAAAAAAATCAACCCGAAATTCAGGGTGCTCACATCCTACCCACCTTATAAAAATTTTGTCCTCGAAATTAAAATGTTCGTACTCCTTCTAGGTCAAACCCCCACAATCAAGTCCCAAAACTTAAACAAATCATACCATCAAAAAGGACGGCATACAGGGTCATGGCATATGGTGGCAGTGAAAGTCTCATCTAGGTATACTAGTCATGCTAACCGAAACGGTCATAGGGTATCAAAACACACAAGCAATCTAGGGTGCTAAACTTAGAAAAGTTACAGAAATAACAAATTATCAAAACTGTAAGGCAGTCTACCATCCTACATGAAAACTGGTACTCATCAAAAAAATAAATAAAGATAACTACCAATTATCTATAAAGGGGGACTATTCAAGAAAAAAAAAAAATCAAAATCAGAAGTTAAAGAATGAAAGTCAATTGCATGGAAATCCAATCACAATATATATTAAGAATATTTAGTCTCGATACGATCTAAGTTGATCAAATTAGAGAAATCAAGATTTGGGCAATATGGAGGACGGGTTCAACAAAGTCTGAGAACGAGCATACAAGGATGGAGATTCAGGTCACAATCAAATTTAATTCAACTGAGTACAACCCAAGATATTAATATGATAAGAAAAGATAATCGAAGTCGATTTGGTCGTGATTAAGGAAACTAGGATTCAATGATATTGAAAAACCCTTTTAGAGAAAAACAAGAAAGATTTCATACGAAAGTCAGTTAATCATCTCTCTCTGATACTATCAGTTTACCATTTGCCAATCATATTTTTCTCACAAATCCCAATATAAAAATCAACCGTTATATGACTACCCTTAAATTATTTTTATAACTTCAGTCATCTAAACCTTTACCACGATCACCATAGACAAAATTCCAAACTTCTAAAACATTTCCCACGAAGCATACCCCTCTTAATTAGGTATCAACACTTATTCATTTAATCAAATTTCCAAATTTCTTCACCTCGTTCTAAACTAGATCCGAAACCTCTAAATCCAGTTTATGAACCTTGTACTTGTTTCAATCAAGTCTCGTATTTACTCAACTCTAATACCACTATGTCATACAAATTTATTCTTGTTTATAAATCAATCTTCATATTTCTTCAACGTTCACCTTCAATTATTATTCTTTTTGAATTCTACACTTTTTTTTCCTCTAAAAATAATTCCTATAACTTAAAATCCTTGTGTTCTCTCTGTCTCTAGTCACCCTATTATAATATCTAGTTCAATTTCGCAAGATCATCGAATACAATTAAATTCACTTTTCTATTACTAAATTTCTACATAGTCTTAGAGTAGAAGTTCCCAAGAATCAATAACCAAGATTTTTTAAGTTCTCAAAACTAGGTTGACCTCTAATATCCTTATTAGTTTTTTTTTGAAACACATCCATGAATTACTCATAACCAAAATTTTCTGTGATTGTTTCTAAATTGATAATATTTATCTCTCGATTTCATTCTAAACCATTACCACATCTCCATCTCAAATTTTCATATTTGACATCCAATATTTTGATTCCTACAACATCGTCATATGATAACCAATTACGTCATTTTCGAACTAGATGATTTACGTCACTTCCTCAACATTTCTCAGGTAAAATGATATGATGATTCAAGGGTTTCAAAGTATAGCTGACAGAATTATATACGAGACAGAGAATTGATGTAATCAGGACAGTTATATAAGACAAAGAATGATGGAAATAAAATATTGGCAGGAAGAGAATAATAATAGAATCTGTTCTGCTTATCTGTTTAAAAGAAGGAACCATTTTGAAATCAGAGCTATAATATCAAATCCAAGATAAGGTCTAGCAAAATTATCGATTCATTGTATTAAGAAGAAATTTATAGTAAGAAGTTACACAAAGGTTTATAAAAACAGCTAAAGCTACTACTAAGTTAAATAATGAGAAATAAAACAAAACAAAAATTCCTTCCTTTTTTTTGAAAGACTGAACAAAAGTAGTGAAAACATGTTCAAAAGCATTTAAGGTACAATCTGATAATCATATGCGTCTATCCAAAATTATGTTACTCTAAATCCTTGTCATACTAGTAAGCAAGGCTACGATAATCACAAAGTCCTCGACTTTGGCACATACCTCTAGAATCATGGTATTTAACATTTTCGCGATGTCGCTAGCTTGGCTGCAAAAATCTTAAATTCCCACACCCGAGAAATATATCCAAAATCAGACTATATGTCCTAACCATGCTGGCTAATGTGACAATAGATGACTAGATTCCAAAACTTAGATGACCTAGCCCATATAATTTAATCTTGACAAAAATTAAATTAAATCAACAATGAATACCCAAAAATCAAATTTATCTACAAACATCAAGATTCAAAAAAAAATGAACAAAAATCCTTCAAATCATATAAATACAAACTCGGATGCCACAACAAACATCAAGATTCAAGATTCAACAATCATCCATCAAAATCAATAAATACAAACTCAAATTCAACAATAATCTATCAAAATCAAATTCAACAACAGAAAGTAAAGATAAATCAAATCAAGGGAAAAAATAGTTTTTAAATCGAAGTTAAAATAAGCTTCTCAAGGGTCGTCCCAGGAATCTCTCAAGGGATCCTAACTGTGATTGAGCACCTTCAAAAAATATCCTATTCCTACTGCAGGATGTAGTGGTACTCTAGTTCGAATACCACTACACAAACTCGACCTGCATGGGCCACCACTAAAAATGTGTCACGACCCGCACCCTAGAGTAAGGGCACGAGACGTGGGTACGTCCAGCCTACGCTGCAGTGTCGGCGGTAGAACGCTGTCCTAGGTCTCATGCATCTAATAGTATAAGGCTAAGCAGTTTATACTCCCCGAATGGGGGTGACATAGCAGAATGTAAACTCAATCACATCTAAGGTAGAGCATAATGGAAGATAGATAAAACATGAAATCCAAAAGAGATACAGCAAATAGAAGTCTAAGTGTCTAAGATACACAAATCCAGAAATACATCTCAAAGCTCAAATACAGTCACTACAACAAAAAGACCTATTAATGATGCTCGACAAGGAGTTTTAATGACGGCTGATACATAAGCGTTATTAAGTTGAAAAATACCTTTTTTCTATGACGGTTTAAGCTAATTCTGGGCTTTTTATAACGTTTATAAAATAAAACGTTATTAATATTTTAGAGCGGTGGCAAACTTGTCATATTTGTTAAGTTCATTTCTTGACAAAATCCCGTGCTTCAACAAATTTTTTTCTCTCCCTCTGGTTCTGGTCTTCTCCTTCTCCGATCCTTTCTTCTCCCTCCTCTCCCCCAACTCCAAAATCCCATAGATCCAAAACCCTAACTCTAGTTTAGCAACACCCTCCTCTCCTCCTCTTCTTCTCCTTCTTTTCCTCCAACTCCAAAACCCTAACCCTAGATACAAAACCCTAAACCTAGTTAGAAAGGGAGGAGGAGATGGGGAGGGAGCTGGCGGCGTGGGTCGGCTTCGGATCGGGTTTAGTGGGATCCGCCAAGCAGTTATCTTCTTGGCTTTCGCTGGTCGTCGATTCCCCTTCTTCTCCCTCCTTCCCCCACTCCGATCCATAAATGAGCTCAAAACTCTAACCCTAACCCCACCCCATCCCTCCCCTGAAAAAGGAAAAAAAAAATGGAGACATCACCGATCGACGCATCTACCTCCCTCCCCTTCGCGAAATGGAGATCGGACTTCTCCCGCCGCTTCCAGCACTTCCTCGACCGGTCGACCCCCCATCCCGTGGGGAGGTGGCTGGGGATCCTCGCGATCGCGTCCCTCTATGCGCTCAGGGTCTACTTGATCCAGGGGTTCTATATCGTCTCCTACGGATTGGGGATCTACTTGCTCAACCTCTTGATCGGCTTCCTCTCGCCGGTCGTGGATCCGTAGTTTGAGGGACTGGACAGGGCCTCGCTGCCGACGAAGGGGTCCGACGAGTTCAAGCCCTTCATGCGTCGCCTTTCCGAGTTCATGTTCTGGTAATTAATTACTACCCTCTTTTTTTGAGCTATATCGGTTGAAATCTGAAGATTTCTAGCAGAGAAGCCCTGGCATTGGCTGTCGTGTCTGTGCCTTGTAAATGTGCTAGGACACTATGTGTAGTGTCGGTATCGAATTTGGACACCAGTCGTGTCAGTGTCCTGGCGATAAAGAGGAAGGATATTGGTTTTGGTACTGCAGGTATAGGTATTGGTATTGGTTAAGCTGCATGGAGAGAGGTTCTGTGGGTTAGCCATTGAAGTCGGGATTCAAATTGGAGGTGAAGAAGATGTTATGATCCATTGGTGAAGAAGATGTTCTCATACACTTACCACCCCCCTCTGTTGTTCATCTTCTGATGTTCAAAATTTTGGAGGTGAAGAAGATGTTATGATCCATTGGTTGCATCTTCTGTTGTTCATGGCCGATCCATCGACCATAAGAACATGTAACATACACTTACCACCCCCCCTCTGCTGCAAAATTCTCATTTTCTTCCCTATATATATCAGCAATCCATGAGCTTGTGACTTTGGGAAAATTTTGAGATAGATATGCTGCAAAACTCGGTTAAGCATTGTATACTGCAAAACTCGGTTAAGCATTGTAGGTATATCGAGCCAACAATCTTGATAGATCCTCCGTTAAATTGAATGAGTGTATAGCTCCCCTTAGGCGATGATGACAACTAAACAAAGAAAGTGTACTTTCCCCTTTATCCCTTCTTGATTCTTTTAAGGTTGGTGGCAAGTAAAACTGTTTTAGTAGAAAGTGATGAGTTCCCATTCATTTGCAACTTGCTGTCGAGCTGGTGCCATTAATCTTGCACTTTTTGCTAACTGTAGAGAAAATTAACATTGTATTATATGATGTCTGAATTCATACTTTAGACTACCATTTTTTCTCGTCTTGTATTCTCATTTATCCTTCAATTTCTTCTCTGTTTCTCTTCCTCGGCCAATGGTGAGGCACACAATGCAGCCATTACTTGTCAGGGGAATTAGAATTAAGGAGAGGAGAGGAGAGGAAAAAAAAGGAAAAGGAAAAAGAAAAAGGAGAAGAATAAGAATTTGTTTGGCAATAATGATTTGGCTGCTCCTTCAGATGGCGAGGCAGCTCCATTGCAGCCATTTGTTGGAAGAAGGGATGATGAGAGTGGGGGTCCACCTCCAATTGTGAGTGAGTAATCATGGACTGAAGCTGAATCTGAGCCTCTTCTCGCTAATTTATGTACCTCTTGGAGCTATTTATGTTATCATTTTCTCTGCTTATGTTATCATTTTCAGGCCAATGAACTGAAGAGAGAAGATCTTAAAGGTTCAAAGGTAATTTTTTTACTATTTTTTCAGTTATAGCTGTAAGCAAAGTGAGTGGTCCATAACTAGCTTCAAGTTTGGCTTGAAAATTTGATATTGTTTGACAATTTGTTCAGCAAGGTGAGCTTGGATTACTTAAGTTTATCATTTGGCACATCAAGGTCTTAAAGACTAGTCGTCTATTAGTTTTTCTGGTTCCAGTTGCAGATTTTTTCTCTTTTCTTTTTTCCTTTGTCATTTTTCCTTCTCTCTTATTAAGCTACTCTAGCAAGTAAAGGACTTATTAAAGATTTTTGAAGGATACGTCATTATTCTGTTACATAAGTGGGTTAAGTTCATTTGTCATTGCAATGGAGGACTATTGGAAGTTCATTGTTAGCTACTGGTTTTTGCTGCACTTTGCAGCTGTATGAGATATCTATTTGCAGTTGGTGGGAAAAGCCCCTGCAGGTTCCTTACTTTATTGTAAGCTACTTTATTATACCTTAATCCTCTGATAATGGTAATTTCTCCATCTGTCTTCCAGCTTGCAGAGTAGTGTATGCAACTTAATTTTCTACCCTTTTATGATGCTATTCCTATTTGAAGTGTGACATTCCAAATGCAATATGGTCGTAGGTCAAAGTCTGTGATATCTGTGGAGATGCTGGCCAAGAGGAGTTAGTTGCCATCTGTAGTAGATGTACTGATGGCGCTGGTGAGGGTTCAGGCGAGAGTAAGGGATCAGAGGATGAGGCTCTCCCACGACTGCGCTGGCTGCAGCAGCACCAAGTCATCGCTCAGCTGCAACACTACTTCTCTTTGGGACTCCCGATATCTTCAAGAGATGGCAGAGAGAAGATCCATGGTCAGAATCTACATAAGTAAATATTTCTAATAATTTGGTTAGCAAAAGAGAGATTTATTCCTATTTTTTGGATACATTCTGTATTTGGATATTCAATGTAATGAAGATGTTGATATGTACTCTATTTTGAGAAATGTAATAAAGATGGTGATATATAATGTTAAGTTTTTGGAATGTAATATATACTATACAGTATAGAGCATTATAAATGTGCTAATTTGAATAGTATAAAGTGTTATAAATGTGTTGCATTGAGCCTGTACATATTATCTATTCATGACGTTTTAAAATTGTTCTGAATTGTGCACTATATATTAACTATTCATAACGCTTTTATAGAAACTATTCATGACGGTTATTTTTGACGCTTTTAAAAAATATTTATAACACCCGTTTTCATAACGGTTGCTGTGAAAAAAAAAGCGTCATGGTTCGTTATTAATGACGCTTTTTAGCCGTCATTAAAAGGGTTTTTTGTTGTAGTGAGTAAACCATAAATACAACTCAAGACAACTGAAAATAAGCTATAAGCAAAACCCTAGCTATCTATACAACCTCTACTGTGTTTCCTCTAGGCTAGCAGGCAACCTCCAGGCTATCTGTAAAATTTATCAACAGGTCCAGTCAGGACAGGAGCGAGCACAATACATCTCAACAGTTCATAGCAGGTTAGGAAATATAATCATGTAGTAAAGTAAGATACAGGTACTGAAAGAAATACAGTATGTAAACAGAGAGAGAACTGTAATAGAAATATCTACTATAATAGAGAACTAACAGTGGCTAGTGAGTCAGAGTACAATATAGACATGTAAATGGCATAGGATGATCCTGATGAGACACTACGGAATGATTCTGATGAGATACTACTTAGGTATTATTCACATGTCCACTTTTACTCCCCCATACCCTCAATCAATACACAATGATCCAACCAGGTTATGTTATGATTCCATGCAATGGCTCCCAAAGGGTGGTACATGGTAGTCCCATAAATAGGGATTCTAGGAAGCCCAATAAATGGAAGGATTTAAGGAAGACTCTGTGATCATGAGAGTACATGTCACAAGTGATTCAATGAACCGTGAAGCATAGTGATACGTCATGTAAGTGAAATGCACAGAACATGAAGTACCCGATGCTCCTAAAGGATAACATCTCAAGAAGGGATCCATATAGTACCAATCCGTGTGACCAACGTGACAGTATCAAGTAAAGTAATTTAAAGTAAAAAAATAATTCTAAGAAGGATATGAAATGATCAGAGAATGTACTCGCCTGATAACCTGAACAGCTGATAGGAATAGGGGACCAACTGAAGCCACAGAGTCATATTTAAAGCAACACAGGTTACAAGGTGTTCAAGTTGTAATAAATGAATCTCTATAAGCAATCTATATTATCCTAGGTTCTTCTAAGTCAAATCAACTCTAGGTCAACTTCGGTCAATAATCTAGTCAAACTAGGTCAAGTGTTGACTTATAGTTGACTTTGGTCAACTGGTCAACTCTGGTCAAACAGGGTCAATTCTAGTCTAATTATTAAAGATATAAAGTGCACTTCGTTATTCGTACGTCAAAACTTACGACACGTAAATCGAAATAAGATGATTAAGGGTAAAGTTAATAATCTTATTATAGTTATCCATGTGTCCATCTTGTCAATTTCAGCGATGTGAGATCACTAGAATTGACTGATCTCAGTTCCGTTGTACTAATCCCGAAATACGAATATTATAAGAATTAATTATTAATAAAAGGTGATACATAGAGAAACTATCTACAAACATTGTCGGATGATGAAATAAACATCGCCAACGTGTCCAGAATGGTCAAATTAGCTAGGATAGCCTATCCATCGGTCCAATTTGGACACAAGGGTAAAAAGGTAATTTCGGGTCAAAAACGGTATCCGTGTTGGAGCCGTTTTGCACCAAAAAATGTGCAGGAAAATAAGTCTACAAAACATAACAAATTATATGTCCACGAAACCAGAATGTCGATACGAACCCAACGGTATATCCAGAATCGGATTCCATTGACCCGATCTCAATTTGGTCCGTTGACCAGAACATTAGAATTCCGGTTTGCACGAAAAGGCGTGCTGGTGCCAATGTTCTCAAAACTCAGCAAACTACATGTCAACAAGTCCAGAATGACGATACGAACTCAACGATATATCCGGAATTGGATTCCGATGAGCCGATCTCAAAATGACCTGTTGACCCGGATATTGGTATCCGACTTGCACCGAAATGCGTGCCGGGTCCAATGTCCACCAAAACCTAACAAATTATATGTCAACGAGTCCAGAATGACGATACGAACTCAACGGTATATCCGGAATTGGATTCCGATGAGCCGACATCAAAAAGTTCCGTTGACCCAGACTGTGGGACCCACTTTGTACCGAAATGCATGCCAGGGCCCACGTACTCCAAATTTAACAAATTTTATATGAAAATATGCCAGAACGATGCCACGAGTATACTGGTGGTGTCAGAAATGAAATTTGCAGTCCCGTGTTCACAAATAGAATTTTACAAGTTGGAAATTATGAATGCGGACGACCAACTTTGGCGTCGAATTCAACCAATCAAACAAGCTCACAATAAAACAAAACTGGAGGGGTAGCAAGAGGGTTATACCAGCTTCGCACAGGAACTAGTAGCACGCCAAATGGAGCTGCGGCGGAGGAGGTACAAGCTGATGAAGTTGACTCCACGAAACTGTCTAAATACAATTTAAACGGTCAACTTGGTGGCCGGTTTTGATGTATCAAACGATAAAATTAATGGACAAAAATTGATAGGAGTGAAGGTGGATATATCGAGATTGTGACGGAGCGAAGAAATTGCCGATCCAATGGTCGGATTCCTCGAAAATCGTACACGAAGTTGCTGCGACGGGGCGGCATTTCAGCTTCGTTTTCGGGCTCGTCACGGCGGAAACCCGTGCCACGCACGGATCGCCTCCGATACACGTCGAAAAAAAGAATGGCGGCCATAGGGCCTGCCTCGGTGGTACGCTCGGCCAAGTGGGGGCCAGCCATGGCTATCACGGTGCCACGCCGGCGGCGGCGACGCCTAGCCAAGTGCTAAAACTGGCCGGCTGTTGCACACGGCAGCGCTGTGCTGCTGCAGGAGGCCGTGCAGCAGTGAGCGGGGCCGTCCAGGCCGAACACGGCGAATGCGCTACGAGGGGGAGGGGAGGCGGCGGCTCGTGGTGGTCACGATGAAGTCGGCGGTGGTTTAGTGGTGGTGGTGATCGGAATGGATGTGGTGGTGGAATGGTTGGTGATGGAGAAGGAGGAGGGAAGCTCGGCCAAGTGGTGGTGGTAGCTGACGGCCAGGGGGGGTGGTCGACGGCGTTGGCCACGCAGGAGAAAGGTCGAAAATGGGGCTCGGGTGACTGCTGTGTGTGTGGAGTTTGGAAATGGGTTGTAGTTGCTGTTGGTGTTGGTGTTGGTGTTGAGTTGGTGAGGAATAATTAATTATGTGTGTGGAAAAATAGGAAGAGAGAGAGAGAGTGAGATAAGAAAATATTCTCATCCTAGATTTTAGGGCCGGCTGTGTTGGGGGGAATTGTGAGAGTGTGGGAAAAATGTAGGGTGAGGAATGAATGAGAGAAATCAAGGGTAGAAATTAATTAGGGGATTGGATGTATTTTTGGGATTTAAAATCAATGGAATTTACACTCAATATTTGAAATGGAAAACTAGGTATTTAATATTATTTTTGGGCAAAAAAAATGAGAGCGTCATGAGAGTGGGAAACATGAAGCTGGGGTTGGGTTCAGTGGAGCCAGGTTGGATCAAAATCGGACATGGCGAAATAATCGAATTTAAATAGGCGTTGATGATCATGGGTGAATAAGTAGCACGTGGGGATTCCAATAAATGGGACACCAGTATCATACGGGTAGTAGGCTCAATGTGGGCCATGTCCATATTTGGGGCTGACAGGTTTTGGTCGACAGGGTATCGATAAATCAAGTTAGAAAATGAATGTGACACCGTGGGGTAAAATAAAATTGGGTCACGTGTCAGGAAAGTTGTGTGAAGCAAATGGAGCACAAAATGGTGTGTCTGAGTGGGACACGAAGGTCATGGGTGAAGAGCGTCTCGAGTAGATCATGGATGATAAGTTGGTTTCAAGAAAATGACTGGTCTGGTGCTCCCAATTCAAAAGTCACGGTAACGTGCTAATAATGATCAAGGAAAAGTGTGAGAAAATTAATTAATGATCAAATGGTCTAATTCGACCCAAAGTTGTGCGAAGCAAAAAGAGTACAAGGGAACAAGTTTGGATGGGACATTATATACCGTCATGAAGGTAATCATGTCCACTACAAAACTCATGAAGAAAGTTTCCAGAGTTGAACATCCCTGACACTCCAAATATCAAAGGCACGGAAAAGTACACCTAAAGATAATAAACAAAATAATTTATTTATTGAAACTAAATCAATCAGAAAAAATAAAAAAAATCAGCCCGAAATTCAGGGTGCTCACAGTATGGATATTAAATGAATGTAAGTATCTTAGGTTGTCGAGTATATGTATGATATATATATATATATATATATATATATATATATATATATATATATATATATATATATATATTATATATTTTATAATATATATATATATATATATATATATATATATATATATATATATATATATATATATATATATATATATATATATTATTGTTAGGTAATATATGTTAGTATGTTTGTTAGATGTTGTTTAGTAGAGGGTTAGATATGTTAGAGTTGTTATATGTTAGTGTAAGTTATATATTTTAGTATGTTTGTTAGATGTTGGGTTAGATTTGTTAGAGTTGTTATATGTTAGTGTAAGTTATATATGTTAGTTAGTTTGTTTGATGTTGGTTAGTAGAGGATTAGATATATTAGAGTTTGTTATATGTTAGTGTAAGTTATATTTCTTAGTATGAATGTTAGTTAGATAGTAGAGGTTAGTATTTTGTTAGATATTTGATATATTGTTAGATAGTTTGATGTTAGATATCTAGTATATTAGATAGTGATTTGTTAGTAGGTTATGTTAGTTCTAGATATTGGTATGTTAGAAAATTAGTCTCTATAGGTTATATGTTAGATATTAGTTAAGATGTTATGTTAGTACATTAGATAGTTAGTTAATTAGATATTTGAGGGATATCTTGGTATCTCATGATACCAAGTTAGTATCTTAAGGTAAATATGAATTACCTTTACCTTCAAGGTAAATGATTAGTTTACCTTATGACCAAGATATTGGTTTTGGGATGCCAATATGACCAAGATTGATATGGTATCCTAGTGTTAGTAGGTTAGTGTCTAAGTATTTGAGTTTGAGTATATGATGTTAGATTGTGGAAGGGTTATATAGATAGGTATATATATTTTTGGGTTATATAGTATCTATATATATTATGAGAGTATATAGATATATGTTATGGTTCATAGTGAGGATATGTATATACTTGATGTATGATATCTATATGTATATGTTAGGGTGGTACTATATGGGTAAGGATATATGTGATATATATGTAATGTATATTATATAACTAAGTTTGTGTGCCTTGTTAGCTATGTGGTTTAGCTATGTGACTTGATTTAGGCTATGTGTTAGATAGCAATGGTACTAGTATACTTGATTGTTTAGGCCGTAGACTTGTTTAGACCTAGAATTGACTAACCTTGACTAGTTTGACCATTATTGACCAAACCTTAGCTAGTTTGACCATATTAGACTAGTTGTCCTAGTTTGACTAGACTAGGTGACCAGAGTTGACCAAGAGCTGACTTTGACCTAGATTGACTTAGACTCATATAGATTGTATAATAATTTCATTTATCATATAAATTGAACTCTTGATAACTTGTGTTACTCTAACTAGGACTTTGTGACTCTAGTTGGCCATCTTTTCATATCAGCTGTTCAGGGTATCAGGCGAGTACATTCTCCGATCATTTTATACTTGTTGAGATTTATATTCTTGTTCTAGATTACTTTACTTGATGCTGTCACGTTGTTAATATGAATTGGTACTATATGGATCTTTACATTGAGATGTTATCCCCTCGGGAGCATTGGGTACATCATGTCATGTGTGTTTCACTTTCATCATGTACTCCTATGCTTTTACTATTCATGTATACTCTTGTGATTTATGTACTCTCATGTTCACAGAGACCTCATGTATAACTTCATGTGCACCCATTTATGGGCCCTTACGTGAAATATTATACAATAACATAACTTGTCTGGATCCTTGTGTATTGATTGGGGTACGGGGAGTAGAAATAGTCATGTGAATAATTCCAAAGTAGTCATTGTGCATACTCTTTAGTGTAATCTTGTGCAAATCCAAGCCATTCACATGTTTATCTTGTACTCTACATCACTATTCACTAATTGTTCTCTACTTATAGTAGCTATTTATAATACAATTCTCTATCTTTTACTACATATACTTTCTTTCAGCATTTCATGTATTTTACTCTATTGCATGCTTTATTTTCCTGTCTTGATATGAACTATTGAGATTTTGTGCTCGTTCCTGTCATGACTGGACCTGTTGAAAATATTACAGGTAACATGGAGATTCACATCTAGCCTAGAGGACCAGTAGAGCTTGGAATAGATTACTAGTTTATGGTTTTGTTTCACTTTTAGAACTTGTTTGTAATAAGTGGAGATTGAGTTGTATTTGAGATTGTTTGAGATGTTGTTTAGAAGTTTATTCAAGTTGCTTGAGTTACATAGAGTTGTTAGACTCCTGTGTTATCTTATCATACTTAGATTGTGATTGAGTATTATCGTATCTTATACTTGTCCTCCATTCGGAGTTGAGATTGTGATAGGTACATTATGTAATTGCGTGAGTTGTTGATTAGATAGTGACCTAGAACAACATTCTACCGTCGACACTGCGGCGTAGGCTGGACGTACCCACTTCTCGTGCCCCTACACTGGGTGCGAGTCGTGACAGTATCTCATCGCTTTCTTCTACTCTGTCTTCTTCCTCATTCTTTGTTCCCATCCTCTTCCCTAGGAAAGAAGATTGTTGGACCTTCTGAGCTACCGTCTCGTCCATGTCTATGTTCCTTATTTCCACGTTTAAATTAACCTCCACCCCTATCGGGCCATGAGGAATAGTAGCCACTATAGGTGTTGACACCTCTTGACTAGGATCAGGGACTTAATTTATGACCATAGGAGGGACTCCAACATCCGGACACTGAGAGATGATGTGTCCAAAACTATGACATGAGTGATAACTTGGCAGGACCCATTCATACTCAACTTCTTGAAAGATGGTCTCTCCTGTCAGGAGCTCTATCTCCAATTTGTCAAGGAGCGTATCGGCTGTATGAATCTCAACAAAGACCCTAGCAGAGGATAATCGACCTCTCTCAGTCGTGCATTTTCCTGGTTTTAAAGGAATTCCACTTCAACTTGCCAGCTTCATGATGGCTGAGATGCTCCAAAGTTGATGAGAGAGCCATGAGAACCTAATCCATATAGAGGCGGTGGCTATCCTATCCCGTTCAAAATTAGTAGACGGATTCCATCTTCTCAGAACAACAAATCTACCATCAAATGTCCAAGGGCCGTTCTGAATAATACTTTCTAAATCTTTTGCAATCCCAAACTTAATGAAATAAAAGCCATTTCCTCAAAAATATATATCGATGCTCCCTTTTGGTGGCCACATGCGCAAGGCAAAGCCCTTAAATTGACCAAAGTATGGTCGGCTTCCCATTACGTAGAGAACGATAGTATTTTTCGAGAAAATTTTTATTTAAAAAATATCTTCTATAGAAATTGAAATGACCTTCCTTCCTTTTTTAAAACTGGGCGCCACATAATGCAGCTCGATGTCCTCCCTCGCCAGGTCAGGCCTACATCGATATATATATATATATATATATATATATATATAAAAAAAAAAAAAAAAAATATATATATATATATATATATATATATATATATATATATATATAAATTATGACTTTGGAATTTTATTTTTGGGTGGGGGTGGTTGGTAGGGGTTATGGGCTTTCAGTCTAACATTATATTTCTATATATAAGTGGTAAGAAAAAATAGAAAAAATTTATTTAGTTAATAAATTTTATATATTATTATCGTTGCAGAAGTCAGTGTTTGTTAATGCAACTTATGTTTAAGTTTATGTTTTCAACCTCTCTCCAAGCTTCTTTCTTTATACCACAAAATAAGCTTGTAGGAAGATTGAAAGTAGAAACTCAAACATAAGTATCATAAAAAATATACCTATCTCACAATAATAATACATATTAAAAATAATATGTTTTCTTAAGAAAATGCAAGACACTAGATACACTTGTTTAGATGCCTACATAGATTTTTTATGCCATAGTTAGGTTTTCATTAGACCCACAATACAAACAGTCACCAAAATTTTTGTGCAAGATTATTCCTTTCGCATCAATCCGGTCAAATCCGTTCATAGTTGTACTCTAGGAGAAGATCCCCTGAGGGATCTAGACCTATAGTTTTATCGTTAGCTATTGGCTTTAGTTTTAATTATTGTTATTTGACCATATTTATCACCAGAAAACTATCTTTGTCATGTAATAATAATCTACGACTTGGACTTGTGGACTTGGAAGATTGTGGATATTGTGTGCGGGATTTATTCTTTTAATCTTATCTTCCTTCTATATATTGCTGTGATTGAGTAGATATATGATCTTGTTAATTATACATGAGCAGTTATAGGTCTAGAACAACGTACTACCATCGATACCATGACATTAGTTGTATATATTCGCGTACCTATATCCAAATATTCGAGAGCGGGATATGACACATTTTTGTGGTATCCAATGCAGGTCTATCTTTGCAATTAGTGCAATGTCAAAGTTGTACTTAGATTTAACGTACTACTATAAGTATACAAATGAATAATAAATATAAAGAAATATGAGAGTACTCAATCACAAACTAGGAATTCTAAAAATCTGATTTCAAAAATCTTGCTTGTTGTTGCTTAATTTTTGATTTTAAAATATCTTGCCTATCTTTTGTTCAAAATTTATGTCCTCGTGTAATATTATCTTATTAAGTTCCATATTGATAAAAAAATTCATAATTCTTGTATAGTTTTTGAAATTCATCCCATCTCTTAAGAATGGCGAAGAGCAAGAAGGATACCCGGGGTCACAACAACGATGTTTCCTATTCTGCTGGGTCATCCTTTAGACCAGTTATCATGTCCCAAATACGTAGAATCGATAGTCGTCCCCTTAGCATGATGTCGTACGAGCCTAAGTTGCACTCGCACAAGGCAGGATCATAAGGTTATTCGAAGTACATGAACAAAGAGAGTACACAGAGAAATTGAACACTTACACAGAAGAAAACTTTATTTTATTGATAACAACATCAGTACAAGACTCTATGACAAAGGGTGTCGTATAGGCTTACAAACTGACTCAGATGAGATAATCGTTCCATACATTGACATACCCGTATACGAAACCAAAACACTCAATGGACCTTAAATTGGGGAGAGTCGAGGCATAGTAGTAGGTCTTGAGCACAACCGTCAAAATATTAGAAATCACCTTCGCACATGAGTAAGGCTTCAAAATGTTCCAAACGTCGCCTTCAGCTACATGACAAGCCCATCATGGTTTGCAACGCTTGTAGAAAGCGAGGGTTAGTACATTGTCGTGTACTAGTAAATGACTAGTTAAACCCCACATTCTCATTTGTTCAAGAGATTATGTGAAACAAGCAATATTATTGGTGATCTTTCTAGCCATCCTAGTCATTTGCATGTAAACATTTGATAGGCACGATAAAATAAACTACGTTACAACTTACCCACAGCAGGGTCTACCGCTACATTATAAAGCTTACCGTGTTCTTCCTTGTTAGTTTCTTATTGTTAGCTAAAACAGTATGTATTTATGGAGTCACTGGTATGACAAGCCATCCTAGACATATAGCTATATTTTGACTGGAATCCTTTAGCTTGGGTAGAGAGCCCCACTGAAAGTCCCTGAATAGAGTAGCATGCAACAGCATAGCTATCGTATTTCCTCCTAGGCAAAATCGGTCTCGTGGTCCTGGATTACCGTCCGAAAAAACATCGCCCTTGTGCACAAGTTGTGCATGACCGTGCTAGACTAAACTAGTTTTTTCAAGCGTAGTCTATGAAAAGATAAGGAACATATCATTACCAGTGTTCTACATATCAATTTAACATTCAAAGGCATGTCCTATATTATCGTTGCAACATTCATTCACAGATTCATGTTATGCTTAACACAGTTCTATAACAGGCATAACATAAGCGAGCATGTAACATTTTCATGACATGGCAGTTCTATAGCAGTTATACATACATAAACGTGCGACAATTCTATTATTGCTAGTTCTATGAAAACAAGAATATAATATTGTGTGTATGCCTCTATATCTAGCCTTCATGTCAATTGGAGAACAAGAGGGCCAAGAAGAAAAATATCAAGCCACTCATTGTTGATTGAATGAGGCTGGATAAAGAGTCTTCTACTCTAAGCGTTGCCTACACGATTACCTGCAATCGGATAAGCAAAGGATCAAAACTCTACCATTTCTCTCAGGATTCAATATAAAGTAGAAAGTTCAAGGAACACAAGCAACAAAATTCATTGAAAATATTCTTAAAAATGCATTCAAGAAAATTAATACAAAAAGGGGCAAGTGCGACATCAAAAAACAAAGTGGCGGAGAGGTCTCTCTTGATTTAGCCTCAGAGTCCTTCCTCGAGACACAATCCGTTGAATATAGGACATGATTCTGAAGAAGCCAATTCATAACAAAGAAAGGATCTTGATTCAATCTGCCTTGATGTTACGTCCCAGTTCCAAAATATATTGGAACCTAAGACATGATCATGCCAGCTGTACGACTAGAATAAGTATTTCTAATTTAATGGACTTATCCTATTCGTAGTATGATGTAAGTTAAACTAACATATGCTATCTAATCTATATCTCAACTATGTCTCAATCCACAATAATGGACAAAATCAAGAACAAACAATATATGTCCTGGTCTGCAGCCCATTAGCATATATGTTTGGAATGTACCCAAAGAATAATAGAGATCTAGTAAGCTAGGCTATGACAGCAAAGACAGAAATAAGTACAAAGGATGCGAAAATGATAATAAGAAATACTACCAACCGTGCCTGAATCCTGTAGAACACATTACGATAACTTTATGACAGAAGTCCAACTAACACCTAGAGAGATCACCATGTCCTCATAGGGACGTAACAAGATACAACAATTAGCCACAATATGAACAGTAAAAGTAATATACATGAACATGAATATAACTGACAAGGTAAATTATCCATCTAAGTGTATGCACTGAGGACTACTTTGGTACGTATGAGTAGGTGAAGGAATAAATCATAGCATCTGCTAGAGGCTGATGTATATACTAGCATATCTTTCGACCATGTTTTGACGCACGATCAGCGGCCACTGCTGGATATATCCTTTAGCAAGACACCCATAATCAGGAAACTATGAACCCATAATCGGGCAAACCATTGAGGCTAATTTGTGGTTTCTCATACACATACTAATAGTCTTCCCCACCCATGTCTTGCACTAGCCATATCCATGACTCGAACAGTCCATATCTCAATGCAAGCCACTAACTAGACTCAATCTAATCACTATATGTACCGACATACGGACCGCTCGTACTGATGATCAGTCAAGTGCATAAGCCCATGACAACACAATATAACTCATTCAAAGTGTCATGTCATGAGATGTGTCCATTCATAGAAGTCATTGAAAAAAAATTCAACACGAGGAAGTCTACTAGCATATTAGGTCACACACACACCCACTATATGTCATTGATGGCATCATCGATGGCACCCAAGTCACGCTTGGACATATTCTAACACACAAAACATCCATGTATAATAGAAAATAAAATAATATCACAGTAGCACGGTATCTTGCCTGGAATTGCCGCGAAGGAATAATGTACCGGTCCGGCTTCAACCTCCGTAGTCATGGTCTCACGAACTAATAATAATAATAATAATAATAATAACAATAATAATAATAACTAACATTAATAACCACACTTCATTATTACTACCATATACCATATATACATATATTTATAATTAATTGGGTTAACTAATCTATATACTAGTCATAATTAACTAAATTGTCATAATGTGCCTTCCAGGGCTAACAAAATCTTATAAAATATATGTGTAAAGTATTCAGTAATAATTCTGAAATAAATCTATAATATTTCTGGAAATGTAAATCATATAATTATTATTGCATAAAAACCATTCAAAAATAATCTCATGATCAAACTAATATCCACATTGATAAATCAACGTTATTAGAACTTGTTTAACCATAATAAAATTAACTTAATATTCTGAAATAAATGGTAAATAATTATCTAAATTATCAAATCTTCATTATCATATGTCGAGGACCAATAATATTGAGCCTTGGATGCACACAAAATTATTTGGGACTCACAAGTCGTTTTACGGCATAATTTTGTGTTGACACAAAGTCACAGTCAACCAAATATTGATAACATTGGCTAAATAATACTTGTGATAATTCAATACGACACACAACGACTACATCCAGCTCAAGCCCGACGACAGCTTAGTTTTGCAGATGCAAGTCATTTTTCGAGTCTGTACTTTTATATTTATTGAGTCTAGAATGATTGTAAGCTGAGTTATGCTGGGCTCTTGAGACTCAACCCATAACCTATCGAAATCCATAAAGCTCTACATCCAAAATCAGCCCACTGGACCCTTGGACCCTTTCTGTGCTCTGGAGACAGAGTTCGGGCCGAACTCTGCCTCCACACAGAGTTCGGGCCGAACTCTATCCCCTAAAATTTAGCACCCTAATTTTTAGGGCTTGCTGGTTGCTAGTTGTCCAACGGCCAAATATTTGAAAATTCCTACCAGAATTCTGGCGGAATTCTGCCTGTTAAAACCCTATAAATAGGCCAAGAATTCTTTCATTTCCATTCATCCAATCTTCTCTTCTCTTCTCTCTTAAGCTCAATATAAGCCATACCCTTCTTCATCTACTAGCCACAAGTTTCCTAAGTCTCGAGTGCTCAGCATCTCTCAGTTAGGAGTCTTGTGCAAGAGTTCAAGAAGTAGCTTGGAAAATTCCAAGCATCGCCACAGCGATCCATTGTAAGAAGTTGACGTGCTCTTCTGAAGAAAAGGCACGGGGTGTAACTAATATTTCACAAATAGTGGATTTAATCTTGAGCTAGAGTTCTCAGGCCTGGACTAGTCCTCCACGAGGGAAACCAGGTTAAAATCGGCTATGTTTGCGTATGCTCTCTTGCTCCTTATTTATTTCCGCATTTACTCTGATTAATTTTAGATTGTGAAAGAGTTGATTTTTTAATTAGCTATTATTGCTATAAACTCTATTCACCCCCCTCTAGAGTTGCCATCTGTTCTTCAATTGGTATCAGAGCTCTGTTCTCTTTACAAGGACTTACATCCTAGAGCAGATCCATGGCAACCACACAATCCTTGATTTCCAATCACGGTGAAGGAAAGTCCACTCATAGGCCTCCCCTATTTGATGGAACTAACTACACGTATTGGAAAACAAGGATGAGCTTTTATCTCAAGTCGCTAGACTTTGACCTGTGGACTATCGTCACTGACGGTTATAAAAAGCCCGCCAGAATAGTTGTCAATGGTGATCTCGTTGAGAAATCACATGACAAATACTCTGACGAGGAGAAGAAACAGGCAAGTCTAGACGCGAGAGCTATTAATGCTTTATTCTGTGCTATAGACAGGAATGAGTTCAACAGGGTCTCTACATGCACCACCTCTCACGAAGTATGGAGACTTCTAGAAGTGACGCATGAAGGAACCACCCAAGTCAAGGAATCAAAGATAAGCCGTCTCACTCAAGAATATGAGGCTTTCAAGATGAAGCCAAATGAGACGATCACGCAAATGTTCACAAGATTCTTCGACATCATCAACCCCCTGTCTTCACTCGGCAAGCAATACTCAAATCACGAGAAGATTCGCAAGCTACTTAGGGGGCTACCAAAAATTTAGAATCCTAAGGTGACAGCCATCATCGAAGGAAATGATCTCACAACCATGTCCATGGAGACCTTGATGGGAAAGCTAATGATTCATGAGCTCGACCTCAAGGACTTCGAAGAGCCTGCTCCTAAGGCTAAAGAGATCGCACTCAAAGCTCTCCGACGGAGGGCTGAACCCGAAGAGACGGATGACGACAACTCGGAAGATGATGATCAAGCTCTTATGGTCCGCAACTTCAAGAAATTCCTTCGCTTCAATCGAAGAAAGAAGGAACCACAAGAAGATGGCGAAGAAGAGCCAACCTGCTACGGTTGCAAGAAGACTGGACACGTCCGAAAAGACTGTCCATTCTTGAAGAAGAGCAACCGCTATGAGAAGCCATACAAGAAGACTACCTCAAAGAAATATGCCAACACAAGCATTAGGACGGCTAATGTGTGCCTAATGGCGATGCCCGACAAGGTATCAAACGAAACCCTTGATGACTTCACTTTTGATGAACTTGGCGATGCTTTCACCGATTTACTTAATGATCACAAAAAGGTTATTGGTAAATACAAACATGCCAAGGATAAAATCAAAAGTCATGAAGTCGAAATTCAAAGACTTTCTCTATTACTTGATAACATTAAAGACACTTCACCCACGGATGTCACTGAGGAGGTATCTAAGCTTAAAATAAGCTTACATGATGCCGAAACACGCATTGAACAACAAACACAAGAAATCACAACACTCAACACGGAGCTTGCAAAAGAAAAGAGTAGACACAAGATTTCCATTACTAAGATATTTGGTTTGAATGCTAAGATTACTGAACTGCAAGCTGTCTCTAAGAAACTAGAGACCAAATTGGGAAAACAGGTTGCTCAACCTCAAACCCAATTTCATGAGACACACACAAAGCATAATACTTCTCATACTAGTCACCCACGTCATCCACCTACAACACGTAACCATGCTTTCATATATACACACTTTTACAAAGGACACAAACCACATGCATGTAGAAATAATTATCATATGTCACAAAATCATCATGTTACACATAGATACAATCATCGCCATGTTGCACAAAGACACAATCAACATCACTCTATATATAGACAACATCACCATGCCATACCATATAGACAATATCATCATACCATTCCACATCACTCTATATTTAGTCATCATCACCATGCTAACTCTACACATCATCATACTTCTCCTCATTATTCTGCTTATAGACATCACCAGCATGCTCTTAATGTAAATAGGAATGCTACATGTACTTATTGTGGTTTGCATGGAAACATATCACCACAATATAGAATTAGAAGATTAGTAGATAGAAAGATATATGCATGGTTTCCAAAAACTAACTTTTCAGGACCCTCAAGAACTTGGGTACCAAAGGTCACATCTACTCTTGATGTAGGTGGACCTTCCCTCCTCAACTAAAAGTAAGTGGATTCTCGATAGTGGATGCTCGTGGCATATGACGAAAGACGCAAATCTTTTCGCATCACTATCGATGAAGAGAGAATGATATGTATCCTTCGGCAATAACCTAAAAGGTTATATTATAGGTAATGGTAATATTGGTCATCCTCCCTCTCCCGTAATAAAGGATGTCTGTCTAGTGACCGAGTTAAAGCATAACCTGCTCAGCATCAGTCATCTTGCTGACCATGGATATGACATTAACTTTGGACAAAACAAATGCCTGATTTATGATAGGTCAACAGGAGACATTATTTTTGAAGGGGTAAGAGAGGATAATATTTATATTTTCTATTTGCCTATAGATACTAACAATGCAGGTAGATGCCTATATGATCATAAAGATGAACGGTTACTATGGCACCAGCGTCTTGGTCATGCCAATATGGATACTATATCCAGGCTATCGACCAAGAAGCTAGTTAGAGGCTTGCCCGACATCACATTCAAAAAGGAAATCGTATGTGCCGAATGTGAGTTGAATAAGGCAACCAAGTCATCTTTTCATTCCATAAACTCTGTAAGTACTACTAGACACTTGCAACTACTCCATATAGATTTATTTGGCCCTAGTAGAGTAGCAAGTCTTGGTGGAAAACTCTATGCCTTTGTTATTGTTGATGACTTTCAAGATTTACTTGGGTTTTCTTTCTTGCAAATAAAAGTGATGCTATTTCGGTTTTCAAGATTTTTGTTAAGAAAGTTCAAAACGAAAAAGGCTACATGATTACTCGAATCCGAAGTGATCATGGAGGCGAGTTCGAAAATTCTGATTTTAAAAAGTTTTGTGATTCCAATGGTTTTGATTATGAGTTTTCTTGTCCAAGAACTCCTCAAAAAAATGGTGTTGTAGAGCGGAAGAATAGGACTCTTGGCGATATGGCTAGAGTCATGTTGAACAAGTTTTCACTTCCGAAATACTTTTGGGCTGAAGCTGTCAGTACAGCATGCCACATTTTAAATAGGGTACTTATTCGTCCTATTACGAAGAAAACACCCTATGAGCTTTGGTTTGGAAGAACCCCAAATGTCTCTTATTTTAGAGTTTTTGGCTGTAGATGTTTTATCCTTAACACCAAACACAACTTAGGCAAATTTGATGCCAAAGCTGACGATAGTATTTTCCTTGGCTATGCTGCCAAGAGTAAGGGATATAGAGTTTTTAACAAACGCTCATTAATTGTGGAAGAGTCTACAAATGTGACTTTTGATGAAGATAACAGTGCAGCAGCTACTCTTGATGATGATGTTGAGCCATCAACGTCTACTCCAATGAACACCACAACCGAAACCAATTCTCTGGAGAGCTTGCCAAAGAAATTCTCTTTCAAGCCATCACATCCAGAAAATTTGGTAATCGGCGAGGTTTCACGTGGAGTAACTACTAGATCTTCATTAAGAGACTCTATTGCTAGCACTGCCTTTATTTCACAAATTGAGCCGAAAAATATTTTAGAAGCTTTCAATGATGAATTTTGGATTTTTGCTATGCAAGAGGAACTCAACCAATTCGAGAGGAGCCAAGTATGGGAACTCGTTCCTAGACCAGCAAATCACTCGATTATTGGTACCAAATGAGTTTTTAGAAACAAAGTGAATGAAGATGGTTCAGTCACACGCAACAAAGCTCGTCTAGCAGCGCAAGGATACAACCAAGAGGATGGTATCGACTACGATGAGACGTATGCTCCTGTTGCTAGATTAGAATCCATTCGGATGCTTTGCGCATTTGCAAACTTTTAAAATTTCAAATTATTTCAAATGGATGTTAAAAGTGCTTTCTTGAATGGTTTTATTAAGGAGGAAGTTTATGTAAAACAACCCCCTAGCTTTGAAAATCACAAATTTCCCGACCACGTGTTCAAGCTAAAGAAAGCGCTGTATGGCCTCAAACAAGCCCCTAGAGCTTGGTATGAACGGCTAAGCAATTTCTTGCTTGAGAAAGGTTTTTCAAAAGGGAAAATTGATACTACACTTTTCATAAAATCTTTTAAAGACACTATTCTTTTAATACAAATATATGTAGATGATATTATTTTTGGTTCTACTGATGAAACTCTTTGTCAAGATTTTGCCAAGTGTATGCAGACCGAGTTTGAGATGAGCATGATGGGGGAGCTCAACTACTTTCTTGGACTGCAAGTCAAACAAATGTCAAATAGAACCTTCATCTGTCAGTCGAAGTATACAAAGGACATGCTGAAGAAATTCGACCTTGACAACGTCAAACCAATCAGCACTCCTATGGCTACTTCAACCAAACTTGAACCAGATGATAGTGGCAAACCCGTAGATCAATGTAAGTATCGAGTTATGATAGGCAGTCTACTCTATCTTACTGCAAGTCGTCCTGATATTATGTTTAGCGTTTGCCTGTGTGCTAGATATCAAGCAAATCCTAAGGAATCACACATGACCGCGGTTAAGCGTATCTTTCGATACCTTAAGGGTACGGTTACAGTGGGCCTATGGTATCCCAAGTCAACATCATTTGACCTCATTGGTTACTCTAATGCTGACTTCGCCGGATGCAAGGTCGACCGTAAAAGTACGAGCGGTACATGTCATTTATTAGGAAAAGCTTTAGTCTCTTAGTTTAGCAAGAAGCAGAATTCTGTCGCACTATCCACAACAGAAGCTGAATACATCGTAGCTGGGCGTTGTTGTGCACAAATTCTGTGGATGAAGCAAACCCTTGAAGACTATAATTTATTTTTCATGCATATTCCAATCTTTTGTGACAACACTAGTGCTATAAATCTGACTAAGAATCCTATTTGTCACTCACGCACGAAGCATATTGAAATTCGTCATCACTTTTTGCGTGATCATCAGCAAAATGGCACGATTAACTTAGATTTTATCGACACTGATCATCAGTTAGCAGACTTCTTCACAAAACTATTATCCGAAGAGCGCTTCAATTTTCTTTGTCGTGAACTTGGCATTTTAGATGAAGCTGTAATAAATTAAAATCAACCTACGTAAATATCGAATATATCGTGATTCTCTTATGATGAACTTGCTATGGGTACAAGCCGAAAGGGCCCTTCTGACAACAAGGCGTAAAAGCCTAAGCGACACGGTGCACTAGTCCTTAGGACTACCGCTAGCTGGGATCCGGCCCCTGCAGCTAACCCATGGCAGCTTCAAAATATTGAATTATGATATAATTCCTTATTTATTATATGGTTCATTTTATTTATCACATGCTGAAATACTATGATTTTATTTTCATATTGCTGCTTCAAACTCACTTTCTGTTATTATTGTTTACCTATTGGATCTTTCCTATCTTTATACTTATATCATATATTGGTTTGTCCATTACTTAACCAATATTTTTCTGTTTCTGCCTGATTCCTGTTCTCTGACCAGGACCCGGAATTTTGGCCGAACTCTGCTCCTGCCAGAGTTCGGGCCGAATTCGGCCTCACTGTTCCAGAATCGGGAACAGCCCCAACCGTTGATCAAAATGTTGATCCAATGGTCATTAATTGACCCGACCAAGAGAAACCCTTCCCCTATATTCGGTTTCTCTTCTCTCTCCTTCTTTCTTACCACCTTTCCACCTTCTCAAACACAATTCTCTCAAAATCCTAACTCAAATTTCTCCTCTTTTGTGCTCTATTCTTCCCCAAACTCAAGGAGAAGGCTTATTTTTCAATTCTCTTCCATCGTTCATCACTAGTTTGACGTATAATCCCTTACTTTTCTATATCTCAAATTTCTTTTATCTTTTTCTATCTATTGTGTTATGGCTCCACGATTGCTCAACCGCAGGAAGAGACTTCGGACTGAGGGCGCATCCTCGTCGAATGCTCCTCCTTCCATTGAGCCGCCCGTTGCACCACCCGTTGCACCACCCGTTGCACCGGCCATTAAACAACAACCACCAATCCATCCGTTGTTCAATCCTCCACGTCCCCATGATCCAAACACTTACGACGACCGAATTTTTGTATCACTAGACGCCTCAAATGATTGGTTTAGTGATTTTCGAACACGTCCAGTATTTGCGGGATACCCCATCAACTTTACTATATTCTCACAATATGATGCACTATTTCATGACCTTTGCCTTGATGAACTCGTTACCTCTAATTCGGTCATTTATCGTAGTGCCATTCAAATGTTTTACTGCAACTTAACCCATGATGACACTCATATTTATTCACGAGTTGCGGGAATTGATATCTCCTTTGATGATTTTGAATTGGCCGAATATCTTGAACTTCAAGAGCCTAATTCTTGGAAAAAGCTTGTTGAGGCTAGATCCTTTATCTTTCCCGAAGGGATTTCACTAGAAAGCTTCAAGGACGACCTGTGTAGCCCTAACACACGTCCTTATAAGCTTTTGGCAAAATTCCTCAATCCTTATTTCTATGAGCTTCATCGGATCATTTTCAACACCATTCTATCCAAAGCGGGTTCTACCGATGAAGTCACTTATTTTGAGATCTCAGCATTGTACCATCTCCACTTCCATGTCCCCTTTAACCTTCCACGCACAATGATGGATTGGATGATCAACTGTTGGAAGAAACCAAGATCTTTGGTTTATGCATTATACCTTCCTATGATCTTTCGTGCGTTCCATGTACCGCTTGATGAGTGTCCATTCTTACCTGCCCCTGCCTTCCTCTCTAAGGCAAGGAGGCTTCAGGCGGCCATTGGCTCACCAATAGTGTCTGAGCATTCTGATGATGAGCCAGATGCCCCTCCTCTCGGACAGGATCCTCCTCCTCCTCCTGCCACTCTTCAGTCTCTTCAGGCCATGCTCCGAGATCGTTTCACTTTGGAGGACGATCGATGGACTCAGCTGGATTATCGGACCACCTTGCAGATGAGTGCTATTAGCAACTCGCTGCATGATATTCGGTATTCCATGTCTCGTCATCCTTCCATGCCCATTCCTATGGAGCGAGACCTAGGTCGTGAGGGATTCCGTATCGATGACCCTTGGGTTCGTCGCTACATGGATCCGGATGCGGCATTTGTGGACCCACGTCGCTCTTTTACTGATGCTTCGGACGACGCCGGGCCCTCTCATGCTCGATGATGGATATGCACTACTTTTGATGATGCTACTGAGGATCTTAGATTGTTTATGCATTTTTTGCTTTAGTTTCTTTTCTGTACTTGCTTTGTAGTAGACTTATTATGAGTTGTGCTTTTGAGACTTTGGCAGTACTATTATCAGTTTCTATGTCTTTATGACTCTTGGTTCTTATCTTAGTTTATATGCAGTTTCTTCTCTTTCGGGTGTTTTTGCCAGTTATTCTTAATATATCTCATATTGCTAAATGTCAAAAGGGGGAGATATGTGTATATTTTGTTCTGTTTGGTTTATATGTGCTTTTGGAAGAATATTATTAACAGGCCAACAAGATTCACAGCATTGTTTATGGGGGAGCTATTCTTAAGCTCGACACTGATTATGGGGAGCTATATCGTTATATGTGTCCAGGTATGGATATTGAATATACAATTATTATTTTGTCAATTATCAATATGGGGGAGATTGTTGACACAAAGTCACAGTCAACCAAATTTTGATAACATTGACTAAATAATACTTGTGATAATTCAATACGACACATAACGACTACATCCAGCTCAAGCCCGACGACAGCTCAGTTTTGCAGATGCAAGTCATTTTTCGAGTCTGTACTTTTATATTTATTGAGTCTAGAATGATTGTAAGCTGAGTTATGCTGGGCTCTTGAGACTCAACCCATAACCTATCCAATCCATAAAGCTCCACATCCAAAATCAGCCCACTGGACCCTTGGACCCATTCTGTGCTCTGGAGACAGAGTTTGGGCCGAACTCTGCCTCCACACAGAGTTCGGGCCGAACTCTGTCCCCTAAAATTCAGTACCCTAATTTTTAGGGCTTGCTGGTTGCTAGTTGTCCAACAGGCAAATATTTGAAAATTCCTACCAGAATTCTGGCCGAATTCTGCCTGTTAAAATCCTATAAATGGGCCAAGAATTCTTCCATTTTCATTCATCTAATCTTCTCTTCTCTTCTCTCTTAAGCTCAATATAAGTCAGACCCTACTTCATCTACTAGCCACAAGTTTCCTAAGTCTCGAGTGCTCAGCATCTCTCAGTTAGGAGTCTTGTGCAAGAGTTCAAGAAGTAGCTTGGAAAATTCCAAGCATCGCCACTGTGATCCATTGTAAGAAGTTGACGTGCTCTTCTGAAGAAAAGGCACGGAGTGTAACTACTATTTCACAAATAATGGATTTAATCCTGAGCTCGAGTTCTCAGGCCTGGACTAGTGCTCCACGAGGGAAACCATGTTAAAATCGGCTGTGTTTGCCTATGCTCTCTTGCTCCTTATTTATTTCCGCATTTACTCTGATTAATTTTAGATTGTGAAAGAGTTGATTTTTTAATTAGCTATTATTGCTATAAACTCTATTCACCCCCCTCTAGAGTTGTCATCTGTTCTTTATTTTGTCTTTCAAAGATGGAAAGATTAACATATCAAATCAGCAAAATTATGAAAAAGTATTTGAAGGGAATTTAGATAATCGAATTATGGTCGTTTTCATATATGATATCAATGGTAAAAGTAAATTTATACGATTTAAAACTGTCCCTCACTGAACAATATGAATTCTGGATGCACTTTGGTAAAACGTGTGCTTCGGAAAATCTAGAAATAATTTCGATAATAAATTTAATATAAAGGTAGTAGACACATAGGGGAACTCAGTATTTTTTGTCCCATTAAGTTTTGTTGTCTAGAAGTGGAGAAAATGCATTTGGAAGATGGACACACCTCCTGTATTTTTGGATAGCAAGGTTGGGTCTACTTTGAGCGTCTGTTGCGGCCTGTAGGAGTAGTTTTCGGTAATGGCTGACCTTGGGAAGGTAGAGAGGGCGATCTTAGGCACGTCAAGGATGAGGTGGTTGGGTTGGAGGTAGTCGACAAGGGCTCGAACACCAGCAAGAAAGAGGGGACAGCAGCAGCAGGTTGGCGGTAATGGAGTTGGGTTGGGTTAGGATTTGTAGAGAGGGTTTTTGGGTACGTTAGTGTGTTATTTATATAGAGGGTTGCTAGGGGGTCGGTTATGGTCTATTCTTGTGCGGATAGGTTGAGTACTGATGGGTTTGGAAACCAAATACAAGAGAGATTGACATATGAAGATACAAGTTTCCAAATCTAGAAACTTGCATTGATTGAGTTTCCCTAATAGGTTTTATCAAATTAAAGTCTCAAAAAACCTGAAAAAAATCTAGGATGGCCCTATCTATGTGGGAATGACCCTAACAAGTTATCTACAGCTTGTTAGACAAGTTTAGGCTCAAGAAAAATTACCCGATTTGGAAATACGCTTAAAAAGTCACATAAGGGGTCTTATGTGCCATTTGAATTTAAATAGCATATGAGATCTCGATTGAGTGGGACACCCTAAGCATGTATATAGTAGGGTCAAAAATAGTCAAGATCATATATTGGTCGTTTAGATTGGATCGATGTTGAGTCCGAAATTTAAGTTGGAAGTTACAACAAGTCTCACGATAGATAACTTCCTGGCTTAAATTGACTCCAAAGTTGTGCGAAGAAAATAGAATATAAGAAGATATATTTGAGTGGAACATGATATACCAAATAGAAGATAAACTTGTCTAGGGCAAAACTCATGAAGGAAGTTTCTAGAGTTTGGCATTTCTTGTGGTCCAAAAATCAATGCTACGGAAGAGTACATTTTATGATCATAAATAAAAGTAGGAGAATATTTATATATTAATAAATATATTAAAAATAATAATATAAGTAAATAAAAAATAACTCTAAAAATCTAGGGGCTTACACTTGATCAATCGATACCGAAAGTATTTCTTAATCGCGCTCCTCGCAAACGGAAGAACGGGGCACGATATTAGAACAGGGCACTACATTATAACCAACTGAGAAAAAGTTTCATCCTTGAAACTTTAGAATAGAACCTACTACTAAGAAAATAATAAATAAAACTCTTCCTTTATTATAGACTCAAGTTCCGATGTCGAATCCTCGACCCTCCTCTATAGTTCGTGAACGAGAGGGATCGTATGATTTTGATGCAATTTATCTTTGCTCCAAGACTTGGACATGTTCCTCTACATATAATAAGTCCGCCTTCAAATCCAGCTGACCAAAATCTACAACATAGCTCGAATTATGCACGTACTTCTGTAGTTAGGGGATGTTGAAGACATCATACACATCCGACAGTGCTGGCGACAATGTGATTTGATAAGCTACTTGGGTAACTCGCTTGAGTATTTCGAAGGGACCAACAAATCTCTTACTCAACTTGCCTGTTGAACTAAATTTGGTGACTCCTCACATCATCGTTACTTTCAGAAACACGTGGGTACCCTCCATAAACTCGAGAGGTCGACGATAGGTGTCACGCCCCACTCCCGTAGGAGCGATCGTCCTCGCTAAGGTGTGATGCCGCACGAGCCAAGATTGCGCTCGTACAAGGTGGTTCCATAACGGTCGATTACAGCGGCGGCGACGGGGTCGTCGCACAGGAGTCCCAAGCAGAAATATTAAAATATGTAGCAAAAATTTAAAGGCAAAACACAAGTTACTCAGAAGAACTTCTTTATTGATATTGAACAATCAGATTACAATAGGCGCAAGGCCATGATTACAAGTCTCTCGTGCTCACTTTTCTCTCATTTTACATGTAGCTCTGCTCTCTCTCATCTCTCGATACAATGCTTGAGCCAGCGGAGGCTTCGGAAGGCAATGTCCATACATTATGTCCCGTATAAGTCTTTGACTCTACGCGGCCGCACGCTTCGAGTCGCCAAGAAACTCCGTGCCTCGACGCGTCCAAGCGAGTTCCACGCCATGAGCTTCTACCTGTGCCTGCACATGGAAACTGTGTGGTGTCAGTACTCAACTGTACTGGTGGAGTGAGCTCCTCGCCCACCCATACAAAACCGACACGTTCATTTACTTTTGTGCAATACAAGTCCCTTTACGATTGTCTTTCGAGTCTTGCCTTAGGATCAGTTTTAAGACTACGATGCCTGACCAAACCGATGTGCAACGACATGGTCGTGCTATAATGCCAACGTGTATTTCGATCGAGGCAGTGCCTCATCACTTATGTACTTAACCGAACTTCAACTCGGGATGGCAGGGTCATGCCATGACATCTATTTGTGACTTAACATATTCGAGACAGTACCTCGCCGAGGAGCAACTTGTAAACTCGACCGTGCTAAGACTTTTACTTAAACTCAAGTGCCTCTAGGCCAATTCCCGTGCCAACGATTCAAGTGGCAAAGACGGCAAAGGGACGACTCGTGCGTGTCGTGCCGCTAGACTTGATTTGTGCCTTAAGACCTTGCTTAGACTTGTTCATGCTTCAAGATTGAGGTCGTGCCTCGCAACTTATCAAGACTTATCCATGTTACCGCCTTGCGGCCTTCCTGTTCGACTTATAAACCAACTTAGACAAGACTTGTGAAACATAATGTCGACTTCATGAACATCCTGATGCCACCTATCGTGCCAAGCATGGTGCCTATACTGCAGCCCAATCTTAGGTCCAGACATTGTGTTACCGACTAGACCTACATTTAAGTTCTAGACCCATTCCAAAGGCATACACGCGGTTTTGCCGCTACTCTGCCGACCCATCTACATGAGTGGTCACTAGCAATGTCAAGCTATCTTGGATCTCAGCTCGGGGATATCGGCTCGTCCCTACACAGGTAGCAAGCCCAGAGGTGCCGAATTCTCCCATGCGATTATCCAGCATCCTACTTGAGCCTCACTCGCTTCTCCCGGGCTGACGTGATCCCGGTGCCCCGGCGATCACTCGAAAAGACCTAACCTTGTCGACAAGTTGTCCAATGACCATGCAAGACTCAACTCGATCTATCAAATCCTTCCTTAACATGACCATGCTTTCCATCTTTCTATTGAGACTCCCAAGTAGCGGGATCGATCTCGTGAACGAGACTTATCAAGACTTAACGAGATTTCCAAGTAACGGGACCGATCTCGTGTGCGGGACTTGTCAAGACTTAGCGAGACTCCCAAGTAGCGGGACCGATCTCGTGTGAACGAGACTTATCGAGACTTAACGAGACTCCCAAGTAGTGGGACCGATCTCGTGTGTTTCCTTTGTCGAGACATAGCGAGACTCCCAAGTAGCGGGACCGATCTCGACGACAACCAGTCGCGTGGACTTCCTTTGTCCGTGGCATGCTTTTTACTAAACCGATCGTGGCTTGTGCCTTAGATAGGCCTCGTTCTCTAGGCGACGCTATCGCTTACGTCATATACTTATAAGACGGGCCTTGTTCTTGAGGGACTACGCGACTTGACAACCGCAGCTAGAGCGGGACAGTGCTAGAAATAGCTCCGATCGACCGGCATAACTTTGCCTAACTCATTTGCACAATGACTTGACAAGAAAAGGCTACTTCAAGCTTCATATCGAGGGAACGTATTGTGCACGCGTTCGACTTGAACAACCAAGTTCTCGGGTGCCTAGACTTAAGCCAACAGCCGTGTAAGATGACTAATCCCACGGGACATGCGAAGGCTATGCCAAGCCGTGGACGACGGGACCGTACATGCTTTATTAAGCATTCATGCGGGCGACGCCTATGACTTAGGCCAATTCGAGCGTTGGGGCAAAATGACAGGATCGTGCATGCTTTATCAAGCATTCACGCGGGCGACGCCTATGACTTAGGCTAATTCGAGTGTCGTAGCAACTTAGCAACTTAAGCCAACTTTTTTCTCCCAAGCCACAGGAATGAAGGATCGAGTGTCATTTGAAAGCATGCTGAGCCAACTTCTAAGCAGACCGTGAGACCATTTTCTATGTTCTAAGACATTCCGACCCGTCAGGATTATTCCCTTAGCTATGTGGATGCGTCTCTTTTATTATCAAGCCTAACTTGTGCAAGTTGAAAATAAGCGAGTTATTAAGTGAAGGCTAAGATGAGGCAAGTTCACCGAAACTGCCCCACCTGAGTGAGGAGTCGCCTCGACCGAGCGAGCCTTCGAGCAGCCGTTGCAAGGCTAAGTCCGAACGCCGTCGGCGTTTCGATTCCTCCGATTGACTTTGCGGGACGGGGCACTACAATAGGTGTCGACATAACTCTTCTGTCGACTCTGGGCCACCATCAATCTGTCCCGTATCAGCTTGACTTTCTGTACGATCTGCTTTACTAGCTTCGGGCCAAGAATTTGCCACTTTCCGACTTCATCCCAACAAATGGATGATCTGTACTTCCGTACGTAAAAAGCTTTATTCGACGCCATCTGAATGCTTGACTAGTAGAATTGTTGTATGTAAATTTTGCTAGTGGTAGATGATTGTTCCAGCTTGACTTCAAGTCTATTGCATAGAGCCGTAATATGTCTTCGAGAATGTGATTCACCCGCTCTGTTTGGCCGTCGGTTTGGAGATTATAAGCTATGCTGAACTTGAACTTACTCCCAATAGCCGACTGAAGGCTACTCTATAAGCGTGACAAAAATTGTCCATTTCGATCTTAGACGATAGATACTGGAACTCCATACTGTCGTACTATCTCCTCAAGGTAAATCTGAACCAGGTGGTCGATGCTCCAAGAAACTTTGATGGTAATAAAATATACGGACTTGGTTAGTCGATCGACGATGACCTAGATGATATCGTTCTCCCGTGGAATCTTTGACAAACTAATAATAACATCCATGCTGAAGTATTCCCACTTTCATTTCTAGATGGAAAGGTTCTGCATCTTTCCTTCTAATCTTTGGAGCTCAGCTTTTACTGGTGACAGACCATACATTATGACACAAAGAGTGACACATCTCTCTTTATCTCGTACCACCAAAATGTTGTACAAAGGTCCTTATACATCTTGGTACTACCTGGATATAAGGAATATTTTGTATAGTGCATCTCTGATATTATCTTTTTTATGAGTTTGGCATCATCCGAAACACATAGTCGACCCATCACTCGCAGCACTCCAGTCTTATCTTCCATGAAGGTAGTCGCCTATCCGTTGAGATCAGCTCTCATATTTTCTTTAGGTATAGGTAGTCCTTCTGCGTGGACTTGATATTTTCTAACAAACTCGGCTCCACGTGCAATTGAGCAAGTTGAACACCCACGAATCGAACCCGGAGTTAATGCCCATTTCTTCGAACTTGGGCAGTAGCCTGTCGTTGATTGATAGCGAGGCACATGTACTTTCGGTTCATTAGATCCATGAAGGCACCAGGGGAACCAGGGGCATTTATCAGGAAAAGACTATTACGAACTTGTCAAGGAATGATCCGAATACCTAATTCATTAGATCAATGAAGGCACCAGGGGCATTTATCAGGCCGAACGGTATTACCAAAAACTCATAATGGTCGTAACAATTAAGGAAGGCTGACTTTGGCACATCGTATGGATTGATCTTGAGCTAATGGTAACCCGATCGAAGACCAATTTTCGAAAACACTGAGGTACCTTGTAGCTGATCCAACATATCGTCGATACAGGGCAATGGGTATTTGTTTCGAATGGTAGCCTCACTCAGTTCTCGGTAGTCAATGTATAGGCGCATCAACCCATCTTTTTTCTTCATAAACAACATTGATGCTCCCCATGGCTAGACGCTAGGCTGAATGAATCCCTTGTCGAGCAATTCATGTAACTAGACCTTGATTTCCTTTAATTCTGTAGGAGCATTATGTACGGGGCCTTGGAAAATAGTCGGGTGTCAGAAAAGGTGTCGATGGTAAATTCGATTTCTCGATCAGGTGACATGCCGGGTAGCTCATTTGGAAATACGTCGAGGAATTTTGCCACAATGTCAGTTTGACCTGCGTTTGCACCATCCTATCATATGTCTTGAATAGACACCAAGTATCCTTCAGCCGGAATGCGACATCCATCGAGCAAAAATTGATAGATCACCATGTAGGCCGTCGATGCTCTAGCACACGAGTAGTAGAATTTGGTCTCTCCAGGTAGGCAGAATACAACTTTTTTTTTTCTGTGCAATCGATGGTAGCCGAACAAGCGTCCAATCTATTTCCAAGATGGTGTCGTAGTCCCTAATGTACAGAACTATCGCATCGAAAAACAATTCCCTACCTCCTATATAAATACGACCGTCTCTACAAATCAAACGAACATGCAATTGCACGCCCGACAGTGTATTAAACTAAGATTGAGGCATAGCAATGTTATACGAAATTTATCTTCTTCGACAAAATTTGTTGGAATATATTAGTAGCTCTTGAATCAAATATACAGGAGCAGGTACATTATTGTAAAGTAATATAGCTGGCACTACTGTATCAAAGGCGAACGCCTCCTCCCTTGTCATGGCATATGCTAGTCCTAGGGCACTAGGGCGACGGTCTTGGCCATTTTCTTGTGCGACTTGGAGAGCTCGAGGTGCTTGACTATTGTAAAACCCCTAAATTTCTACTATTTTTTTGAAAAAATAAATTTGCTATTGATTTTTTTCTTATTTTGTATTTGTGCGTCGCGTAGTTGCATTTTACGTCGTGCGCGAAATTTTGTTTTTCGTAATTGCTCGACGAGTGCGAATATGTGCGAGCGTACATATTTTTAGAAAAATATTTTTCTATTTTTATAGTTTCAAAATAATATATATAATAGTTATTTTACCTATCGTACCAAAGTTTCCAACTTATTATTTTATTTATTTTATTTATAAAAAGTCTTTCGTTTATAACAGTTATTAATAATAAATAAAAATTCTTTGTGCATACATATATTTCATAAATATTTTATTAGTTTATTTTAGATAATAATGTAATTTTGAAATTACTATTATAAGTATTCTTAGAAAATATATTTTGAAATTTTTGTGGCAATTTAAATCTTTGATTAGATTTTATGGGTTTGATGTAAATAATTTAAATTTAAAGATAGGATTTATATTTAACTTGAGTTTAGATTATCTAGATTTAAATTGGATTTGGATTGTTGTGGATCGAATTGATTTAAATTTGATTTAAATGGTGTATTATCTATGGGGAAGTTTAAATCCTCCCAATCCTTATCCTAATGAGATTCCTACCTCCTATAAAAGGAGAGGTACTTGCCCTCTCTTTCTCCATAAAATCCACAAACCTCACCAACTTTACATCCAAACTGTGCACCGTGTCCGTGCCTTTCCCATCCACTATTTATTTTCTTTTATAAATACATTATCTTCATCGCGTCCGACACACATGGACGCATCTCCTCGTCACCATCATCGTGTCGGACACACCCGACACGTCCTGACAACATCCTTGACCCAACCCCAAATCCTAAACCTAGCTCTGCCAATGACACCGTAGCTATGCCGCTCGACCCGACCCCGTCTTTTCTGCCACCTCCTCCGCTCCCTCCCGTTCCTCGACCACGAACTGTCCCACTGACAGACTCGACCACAACCTCTTCTCCGTCGTACCCCAAAACACCGACCGCCAAACCCCAGAACTTCCCGACACCGCTGCCAACACCCTCGACTCTCTCGTCGGCCTGCTTGCCTGCAGTGCCGTGCCATACCCCAGAACCATCACCCTTCACCACCACCTCAATTAACTACCGCCACCGCCATCGACTCCCATACCCCTGTCCGGCCACTCCGGCCGAACGCCACGGCAGCCCATGTCCGCCATCACATCCAAAAAGAAAAAATAAAAACAAAAAAAGAGAAACCACAAGCAAATAAACAACCACCCAGTCTCAACTACACAGCTCTCTTCCCAGCCGCCCGCGGCAAGCCTCTGCCTCCTATCGACGTCAGCCTCGTACCCGTGGCCTTCCTCCTCACCGTTGGTGGCGTCCTGCCTCGTCCAGCCCGTCCGTGGCCCCCGTAAGCCTGGCGCCGCATGCGCCAGTCCCGACTTCCCAGTCCGGTCAGCCGCCTCGTCCCAGATCTGGAAACTATCGGTCTCCTCCGCGTGTCCAGAGCCGAGCGCCACCTCGGCGCTCAAAGCCATCACCTGCGTCAGCAACCGGCCGGTGGAACACCTCCGCCGCACGGACCCCCGCTGGAACCTTTCCCTGTTCGACATCAAGCCCTCGGCGCACCGTCGAAACCACTTGCCGACCGCTTCCTCGCCTAGACCGGAACGCCTGAGCCCTTTCCTCCTTCCCTTTCCCGTCGCCGCCCGACTTCTCCGACCTTCTCCCTCTTTCGACCGTCTCAAACTCCGGTCGCCGCGTCCAGCCGCGCTCGCCCCACGCCTCCGGTCTGCGCTGCCCATCTCGGCCGATCCCCTCCGCCCGCCGCTCTCGCCTCTCCTTTCTTCCAGCTCTCTCCTTCTCACTCTCTCTCTAATTTCTTTCCTCTCCTTTTTAGTAGCAGCTGTCTCTCGAATGAGAGAGCCAGCTATGTGAAGATTTTTTAATTTTTTTTAATTTTTATTATTACTTCTTTTTTTTCTTGTTCTTCCTTTATCTACATTTTGATTGTTTGCTTTGTTTTCCCTGTTGCTTAATGAGGAAGCACATGAAGGTTTGTGTTATTATCCTTTTGTTTTTGTTTTTCTTGTTTATTTATTTATTATGTTGTTTCTTGGTTTTTTGCACACTCTTTATTTGTTGATTTTAATGGTTTAAAGAAGAGCAGCACTCGGCTGCCAGTAGATTTTTTATTAACAAAATTATTTTTTTATATTATTATTACTATTATTATTGTTATTATTATTATTATTTTATTATTTGTATTACCAGTAATATTATTACATGGGATTGTTAAACTTATTATTAGTATAGTTATTGTTTTGGGATTATTATTATTTTAAAAAAACTATATGACTAGCATAGGGTTAAATCTATCTACGTATTTTTAGAATATGAATTTTAGCCTAAAATATTATCTTTAGTTTTATAATTATCCAATAAAAATACATATAGCTGTTAATAAATTATTTTTTAAACCAACAGTTTATTTTTGCCTAAACTAATTTCTTATAGTTTATTTTTATTTTTGAATATTCATATGGAAGCATATTCTTATTAATAAGAACATGGCTTTATATCTAAATATCCTATGGTTTCTGTCCTAAAAAAACAATTTTCGATTTTTTTGAGTATCTATTCGAATGCATATTTTGACTAATAAATTACACTTCTATTATTATAAAATAATTCCTAAAACCATATATTTTAATTATCTAAATTTCTTTTGATTATCCTCCTGTCCGTGACAACAAATCCCGTTATTTCTATTCTTTTGCCTGTTCGAGACTACCTCATATCGACCCTAACTAATTTGACCCTTCTAGACCCAATGGAACTATCCGTGCCACCATCAGAGGTCACCTTGTATAGTTGTTACACCGAAGTTGCAGTTCGTGCTACATTGATTATTTCAGTACACTAGGCGTCCTACTAGGCAAAACACCTTGCCATTTGCTATTTATTTATTTTAGCTCATATTTTATGTATTATTTATTATTTTCTTTATGTAAAATAAACTGTGATACATGGCATAACCTGTTAGAACTTACTGTTCAGTTATATTTCCTGCTATGTATTATTTTTCTTACACAATAAACCTAGATTTAAGGGACCACCTTGTGTGTTGCATTCATAGGCCTTGACACATTTATATCAAGTTATTGTGAGTCACATATAGGACTCGGACATGCGTGATTGGCTGGCTACCAGTACGTATAAGCCATGCGTTAGGAAATAATTGCTAATAGAATTGCATGCTAGAAGACTTAGCAGTTATGAGTTGGCATTGGGCGGGGAGAACATGATTGGGAGTTGACTACCACCCTATCTATTGTAGACTCGCTCGCTACTGAGGAACGATAGGTAGACTATATGCTATAGACTCGCTCGATACTGAGGAATAGTATATGGTGTTGTGACTCGCTACTGAGGTACTGTACTGCAGTAGTATTTTCTTGACTTGACCCAGTAGTCATACGACCATGAACTGTTCTTAAAACTGTATTCACTTAGATTTGGTTAGGCGCCCTTATCCGTTAGGTATGAGTACTCTTGGTTTAGGTACTTGTATCTGACCGTGGCTTGGAACAATAACTTGTCGCAGATTAGTTCACCACACCTTGTTCTTGTTTGGTTGTAGGTGTGGCTTACTACTTCAATGAGAAGGTATTGAACCTTGTCGGGGTTCGGATACCATATGGGGTTCATAGCATGGAAAGATACGTCATCGTGAATTAGTTTATCATCTCCTGTCCTTGTTTGGTTGGGGGGGTAAGCTAGTTCAATAGGTGTGTATTGGACCATGTTATAATTCAATTGACTTATTTATTTGAGCAATATTTATCCAGTTTATATGGCATGATATTATATGTCTTGTTACGTCCCTCTGAGGTCCTGGTTATCTCGCCAGGTGTGTGCTCTTGTCTTTCGGAGGTGTTCTAGCTCTAGCCGTAATCATCGCTATTTCTTCGAGGATGATTGCACTTTGATCGTCTTCGCTTCGCTCGCCAAACTCTTTCTTTTGTATTGTATTTCTTTTCATAGTTGGTAGTAGATTTATCTCCGCCCAACTACATGTACCAATTGATAATTTTATAGTTGATTATATGATATCTTTTATTCATTTATTTTGTGTGGATGAGATTAGTCATGGTTCTACTGTATTTTACAGCTTACGTATATTTATTATACGGCTGGCATGTCTAAATTTCTAGTCCTACATATTTTGGGACTGGGGCATTACAACTATGATTCCCTGGACGGTGATGTTGCTGTTGAGGTGTGTTTGGGTTTCTTCTCATGTTCGGACAATCTCCATGAAAGTGGCCCTTGCGGCCGAAGCTGAAGTATCCATCATAGAAAAATTGACAGTTGACAGCAAGGTGTCCGTTATGGTTGCATTTGGTGCAGTGAGGTCCTGGCTTTTTTCTTTGATAGCCACTGTTGTTTGGACACTTTAACTCGTTGTTGCCTCCCCAGGGCTAGGGTGTTTGTGATAGAAATTATGCACATCGCCGACATTGGCTAGTGGATAGTATGGCTCAAGTCGGAGGACATAATTGAGCGACTCGCCCATCATTTGGTACTTCAGAACGGTCACATAGGCAGAGATGGAGGGTCATAAGTCCACTTTGATTCTGCACTTAACTCGCGGCTGTAGGCAGATAGGTGCTCACAAATCTAGCCAACTTATTGAATTCAACAACATACTGATGCACTGTCATATTTTTTTGCTTCAGTTGTATAAACTCATTCTCCTTAGCAAGGCGAATAGGTGGGGAAGGTACTTGACTTCGAATACCTTAAGAAAAGTGGACTAAGAGATCGACATATGTGTTTGCACCAGATTGCTTGCTTTTGTACGGTCTACCAGTCATAAGGGTTCAACTTGAGTTGAAGTTGAGCGCAAGCGACTCACTTCATTTATTCAATGCCAATGAGCTCAAAGTGGTCTTATTACTCTTCCAACCAATCGATTGCCAATGAAGGGTCTTCGATGCCAGTGAAGGAAGTGCATAATTCCTTTTTGAACTCAGAGATCTCGACGGTGTGACTCCTTTGTAATGCAGGCTGAGGCTCGAATTCCTCTGGTTCGAATTCTATAGGCCATGTCGTAGGCTCGGTGGTAGTATGCGTTGTTACAATATTATCGTTAGCACCACTGTCTACGCTATCTACTGCAGAGTACCAAGTTGTTTTTGTTTTACCTTGAATTGTACTTCAAAACGAGATTTGAATTGGGCCTGTCGTCCATCAGCTTGTCTTTGTCGGTCTTCGACTTGCAGTTGATGATTCTCGTTCTGGCACTATGGGATCTTGGCATGTCTTTGTTGTGCTTCCAATATGCACATCATCTATTCCATATTTTCATGCCCCAATTTTGAAAGACCATGAAGTAGCCACTGGACATGATGCCGTAGAAGTCTAAGTTGTGCTTGCACAAGGCCAAGACTTATACAGTAACAAAATAAACAAAATCGACAACAATGCAACAAAACTTTTAAAAAAGATTAGCAGCAACTGACAATATTACAGAGCCAAATGAACACAATGATATAAAAAACAAATCTTTTTATTGATAGCTTCAAATCAATTACAAGGCTCTCAATTTCTCTCTAATACATGCCATACATAGCTTACAATCTCTCATGAACTATACAAAAGTACAATGATACTGTTCCATACATTACACCCCTTTATATATAAAATCATCTCTTTCGCTTCTTCTTATGATTTTCGGCTCCTGAGGATGAGGATCTTCAATCACTTTGGACTATCCATTCGAACATCTAGCACCTATGGGCAAACTGGTAGGGATTATTATATTAACTATTGGTGAAGACAAAGGCTACACCATCTGAAATGATCACTAAGTATTCATGTTAGAATATGTTGTATTATTAGTGATCTTGTTATCGTTTACCTACGTTCCTTTCATGCAGTAGAATATAAGAATCAGATATACTTCTTTCAAAAATAATATTTCTTTATTCAAGCATACAATAGGGTCGATTCTATGCATGATAATAATATATTTCTACTAATACATGCGCAACATATTTTCCAGGCCATAATTATTCTTTAGGGAGACATATAAGTAGTACACCACTGATTCAGATTCGAACTCAAGAGCAGTTTATGAAACAAATATAAGCAATAATGAACATCACTTATTAATGATTCTTACAAATTAATGATCCATCCTTGCACAAGACAAGAATTAGAATAAACGTAATATATTCAATAATGTTCTATTTTCGTCTCTGCATTGTTAAACTCGCAATAATCTTTATCGATGCAGGCATCTCGATTAGCAGATGTAAATCAAGGCTCAGTTCTACACTAATACATACACATACCAGCAGTTGTGACTCATGGTTTAGCGCTTCACTAATATATGCATCTACCACAGTTACGGCTCGGGTTCAGCTCTTCACTAATCGACACCTATATATATGACGATCCATGGGTTAGTCTCCATGATTAGCAGTTAGGACGTACAAGCCCACCTCACTTATAGATACGACAACCCCTAATCGTGTGGTCTCTTTTACTTCAGGGTAACCAATCCCTCCATGGTCGAGTGGCTCCTAGTGCCCCAAGAATTGCTCGAGAGGCTATTCCTTGTGCACAAGTTATCCGAGACCGATACATGAATGCATACTAACAGATAAAATATCTACGATGCTACAACTTATCGATAAGCAGACATTTCTATCTTTTTTTCCTGTTCATATCCATTATTTCAAGCAACACAGGTGCTTTCTATACGATTCGATCGTTTCAGTAGACGATAAGGAACATTTGAAGAGTAACATTTTGGTATCATTAACCATATAATTCCACTCTCGATATCATATAATTTAGGGACAAGTAAACCTTTTCTTTTCTTCTTAATAAGCATGGCAAGGTTTCATCATTTGAAATAACATTCTAACTCAGTCTATAATATCTTATCTTGATTAGCATAACAATGGTTCATTCATTACCCAAGCATATATTCAAAATAATGGATTCTTTATCAGGAGTCAAAGAATCATAAAGTATAGTCTTTGTCCACTTACCAAGATCAATCCTCTTTGTGAAAGCTTCTTCTCGAGCCATCACACCAATTTCTCTTATCTATATAGTGCATTCGTGGAGCGGGGCACTACACATTGGGTTGCTAGAAGGTTCGACCATTGAGCTACTCGAGCCATTCGAAGTACTCTCTCCGTTTACGACCTCGGGTTCTGTAACATCTAGAACAAGAAGGCAACTCACATTAGTCTCAGAAAATATTACACAACTCATCTCATCGATACGAGGTCAAGGGTTCGAGACTCAAGACGGAAAGCCAAAGGACATAAAGCTATGCTCTGATACCATTATATCATGCCTCGATTTTGTAGAATCGATAATCGTCACCAGACGTGATGCCATGCGAGATAGTTGCACTCATACAAGGCAGGGCCATGAGGTAATTCGAAACACAACAACAAATGAGAGTACACAGAGAAATTAAACACTTGCACAGAAAAAAACTTTGCTTTATTGATAACAACGTCATCCGCATTCTACATATCAATTTAGTATTCAAAGTCATGTTCCATATTATTGTTGCGACATTCATTTATCTATTCATGCTATGCTTAACATAGTTATTTAATATGCATAACGTAAGGGAGCATGTAGAAGTTTCATGATATGACAGTTCTATAGTAGTTTCATGATATGACGGTTCTATTGTTGATAGTTCTATGGAAACAAACAAGTAAAAATGTGTCGATGACTCTATATCTAGCCTTCTTATTATCGGTATCGTTGATTGATTGGAGAATAAGAGGGTCAAGAAGAGAAGGGTCAAGCCACTCACTGTTGATTGAATCAGGCTAGAGAAAGAGTCTTCTACTATAAGCGTCGCCTACAAGATTACCTGCAATCGCATAAGCAAAGGATCAATACTCTATCCTTTCTCTCAAGTTTCGATATGAAGTACGAAATTCAAAGAATGCAAGCAATAAAATGCAACGAAAACACCCTCAAGAAAACCAACACGAAAAGGGGCAAGTGCGGCATCAAAAAACAAAGCAGCGGAGAGGTCTCTCTTGACTCAACTGCAGAGTCCTTCCTCGAGACACAACATGCTGAATGTAGGACCTAATTATGAAGAAGCCAATCCATAATGAGGAAAGGATCTTGATTTAATCTGTCCCGATCAATCGATACCAACAATATTTCTTAACTGTGCTCCTCGTGAACGGAGGAACAAAACACAATGTGGGACGGGGCACTACACTAATGGTTCAGGAGACGACTGAGACTCTTTCTCTTCTACAACCCCTACCAGTTAGAGAGAGTGCCTCTACCAGCTCAGGAGACGGTAATACGTGTACTGGCTCCCGGAGGATTCCATATAGATGGACTATAGCTTTTCGAATTATTATGAGGCATGATAGAGGCACGAAGAGTTCTGGCCGAAGCACAATAAGAGAAGACTATTTTTGAGAGAGGGCATGGAGAATGCCTAGGTTGGCATTAACAACTATGGTCGAGGTGGTTTTCCAAGAGACTTCTCCGTCAAAGATGGTAAATATCATAAACTTTGAGAAGATGAATCCCCATGATTTTGATGGCATAGAGGGGATTTTGTATGGGTACAAATAGCTAGAGAATATTGAGCAACTTTTGAAAATCATAGTACCTCCATAGGATCTAAAGTTTGAGTCAGCTAGACTTCAGCTTCATGATATTGCTAGGACATGGTTCAAAAATAAGCTCAAGCTCACAGTGCCATATCTCACTTGGGCAATATTCAAGGACTCTTCAAGAGGAAATTCTTTTCCTTCGTTGGTAGAGAGGTCCTTGGAAGTCAGTTTTTAAACTTAGAGCAGGGTAACTATACAGTAGACAAGTATGTTATGGTGTTTATTAGATTTAGCCATTTTTCTTAAGTATATGGTTAGAGACCCAAAGGATAGAGATCGTCGTTTCTGAAAGGGGTTGTCCAAGAAGATTCAAGTACATGTTTCAGCCAATAGAGCCAAGACTTATGTAGAAATAGTATCGGTGGCTCAGGAAGTTGAGATAGACTTGGACCTCAAGCCGAAGGGGGACAAAGATAATTATAAAGGCAGTAATATAGGATCGGTGAAGCATCCCAACATTCAACTGAGAAATTTTCAGTAGCCATAGACATTTCTTCCTCTAATCAGAGCTCTAGTGCTACACCAGTAGCAATAGAGATAGGTTCAGCAGATTCCTATGTGTGGGTACTACAAGAAGCAGGGACATACTTGGTAGGTTTGTAGGAAGATGCTAGGACATTTCCTTATATATGGAGCAACGGATCATCAGGCACAACTGACAGCATCTCAGAAGGTTTCTACTTAGGATATATCATATATACTGCCAACAGTCCGGTATAGGGGTATACCCCTTCCGACACCGCAACAGTAATTTGTCCATCACAGTAGCATAGAGGAGAACCACATCAAGGTATGCTTTCTCGATGACTCTTGAGGAGGCTAAGGCTTTATAAGATATTATTATAAGTTACATCCTTCTTGATTCTTTACCAACTACTTTTTATTTGATTCTAGACCATTTATCCCAGTCTCTCTCTGTATATATGTGTATGTGTGAGTGTGTGTGTGTATGTGTGTGTGTGTGTGTGTGTGTGTGTGTGTGTGTGTGTGTGTGTGTGTGTGTGTGAGTGAGAGTGTGTGTGTGTGTACGCGCGTGCGCGCATGCACGCCTTAAGGCCTAGGACGAGAGGCCCAAGTCCGAGCCTATCAATCTCTTTGGCAGGTTTAGGTCAGAGATCCATGGCTATCTCTCTTCGGGTTAATGATTAGGTGCAATCTAATTGAAGTAATGATCAATAATTATGAAAAATTCTCATTAATCCAATGATTCATTTAAACTTTAATTCATTAGTTATGCACTTTTTCTACCCTTAACTCTACTAACTTCTAATAGTCATGTCGACTAGTATAGAGTTGAACTGTGAGTCACATTTTCTAGTATGTGTATATATTAATGAATAGATGAACCATGAGTCATAGCTACTAGTATAAGCTGTAAGCCCCATAATTTTTTTGGATATTATTTTATTTTATTTTTATTTATTTAATATAGATATTTAATATTAAACTTATTTAATATTAAACTATATTTTTTAATGAATATTGACTATAGAGGCACTTTACTGTAGCTTTGATTTTTTAAGCACAACAATTATTAATTTCTCAATTCTAGTTCCATATTTGTGTTCTAAATGAGTCTACCTTAATTTTGATGTATCATGTCCCACCCAAACATATTTTCTTATACCACATATTTCTGGCACAACTTTGGGGTCAAAATAGTCGTTTTAGCCCTTACCGTAAAATTTGATGTATTTCCAATTTCGATTTGAGGCCCAAACCCGATCCAAACATTTCGTCCCAATATATAGTTCGACATATTTTGAGCCTACTACACACATGCCAATGGTGTCCCACTCAATTGAGTTCCCATGTGCTTCTTGTTTTTAAATGGTACATAAGACCCATTAATTAGCCATTCAGAGTCAGTTCTGATTCTGAAAATCATACCGACCTAAAAATCATACCGACCTAAAACTAGTCCAACTAGCCTTAGTTGAGCCTATAATACGTTACTATAACTTATTAGGTGAATTTAGATTGATTTTGGAGGTTTTGTACAGCCATACAATAGTTTAAACCAACCCACCAATGACTTTCCAAATTAGGAAACTCAATATTCACCTATAGATTCAATCTTCATATCTTTTTATTGGAGCAACCAAATCAAACCAAACTTTCCTAAAATTTATCTACCCAAAACCTAACCCTAAAACCTAATTAGCTTTATATATAAAGCAAGGTGGCTAGCAATATATTGGTCCTATATAGGTTCAAACCCAACCCCCATGCTTGAACTCGACGACTACTTTGTGCCCTAGCCGACACCACCTCCAATCCACACCACTTTTGTTCCTTCCACCATGTCTCACATGACTCCAAGACACCCCTCGCACATCCTAGCAAGCCCCATGGAGCCACAACAACTTTTTGAGGAGTTAAAAATTTTGGAAGTTGGATTCCAAGTCTGAATTTGTTTAAGTAGGTACTCTAATTTGCATCTAGGGTTTCACGTACTTCCTGACCTCATCTTTTTATGTAACTAAAACTAATGGAAAGATCTATGTCTCTATTTTTATGTCCAATTGCCCATCCACACAGTTCCAAACGATTTGTCCGGGACGTCCGTTTTACTACAGGGTGTACATATTGAACCAAATCTTTTGTGTGTGAGTTCACGACCACTTCGACCATTCCTATTTTTTGGGTAAAAATCTATTTCATGCCCCCAGTACCGCTAGGGTCGTTCGTCCTCGCTTTGATCCCTGCGGGATCGTTCATCCTCGCTAAGGCGTGATGTCGTGCAAGACTAAGTTGAGCTTGCACAAGGCTAGTACCTGCACAACACAACAAGACAAGACAAACACACGCACACGACATATTTTATTGTAGAAAATCAAATATTGGACACAAAATTTTTGAACAGGAAATACTTCTTTTATTCATAACTTTATAGGATTAAAAAGTACAAGGCTTGCGACTCAAAATGCCATAATCTTGCTTACATATCTCTCTTTGAAACTCTTTTTCAAAATAGCCACAATGCCTATACATCATATCTCTTTATTACATAGTCGAAAATGAAAAGACACCTTCAAAGGAAACTTGCATACTTGACTTTGAAAATGAAAGTGCTTCGAGGCAACCAATAAGCTCTACTGGACTGGACGAGCTTTAACTCCTCACTTGAAATCCCCTTGTCTCCTTGCTAGCTGAAAAGGATGCCCACAACGTGGGTCAGTACACATGTTGTACTGGCGAGCGACTTTTGGCCGAACTCACAAAAATCTTCACTAAGTCAATATGTGAAGCTAGCATACAATTATTATGTGATCTTTCTACTTGTCTAGGCTCTTTTTTAACAATTCATAAGAAGCATAAATAGTAGAAATCATTTGCACAATAATCTTACCCATTGTCGACAGTCATCCCTGCATAAAACAGGTTAGCACAAATTTATATATATATGAAGCATACTTTTCCATCATTGATCAGTGTTAGGTTTTGTAATAAGAATCTGTTCATATACATGCACCTAGCTACATGGTGGTCCATGGGTCCGTTCCCATGATTAGCCACAGAGGCTCATGGTTCATCTCATCGCTAATAGACACAACATCCTTTGTCCGTGAGGTATAGCATTTACCTCAGGGTGCCATTACAATCTCTCCTAGGCCGATCGATTCCGGGAGCCCCCAACGCCGTTAAGATACTATTACCTTGTGCATAAGTTTTCCTTGACCAATGCATGACTTTTTCTTTCTATCAGAAAAAAATTAGCAGTGCAATAGGTAGTGACATGCTCATTTCTTGCCTTATTCATTCGGTAGCATTCAATTCTCTTTCGGTCATTCATTAGCATTTATTTGAAATAGATGAAGTAGCGGTCATAAGAGTGAGCATGCAGCTCATTTCTTATTCTTATATTTTGTTGTTTTCAAAATCGTTGATCAGAGGGACGCAACAAAAGAGTGGACTAGAGATCATTTTTTATTAGGGCATGGAGATAAAGGCTCGCCCGGTTAAAGCAACTCACCAAAAGAATCTTGTTCGAGAGAAGGAGGGACTTGATGCAATGATAACGTGCCGCCTATGCATCCTATTGCATTGCCACCAACATTCGATTAGCATACTTCGGTCTCTTTCTCTCAAGATTCAGAATGAATGCAAAATACCATGAAAGCGAACAATGAAAACTAATCACGAAAACCAACAGAAAAACGCATTCATCAAAACAAAACAGTGAAAGAAAAAATCCAACAAAAGCTCTTGGATTCATTTCAATAGAAGCTGATCCACTAGTTGGAAAGGTTCATTGCATTTCATCCATGATCAATCGATACCGACAAAGGTTTCCCAAATACTTAGTTCAAGACTGAGTTAGCAAGCTGTGGGTATTACATAGTGGATCGCGAGGAGCGGGACACTACACTCTAGAAATACTAAACTTTTCACTGAATATACTTTTGTAGTATTTTACTAAGATCTACTATTTTTGTAAAATTTGGAGCTGTCACCATAATGTCGAAACACCGAAAACTCTTAGATTCTATGTGTCCAAATGCTTCGAAACACCATGGGACTCGTCCAAAATAATTGTTGTGCATGTTTTGATAAGAAAAACATATTTTTACATATTTTATACTTTTTTTAGAATTATTATTTATAGAAAATTTATCGTTTTTGGAGCCAAACTTTGGAACAAGTCTTAGTATATTGATGCAGAATCAATACAAGACTTGTATACATGTTTCCTAAGAATATATTATATTAATTATTATTATAGAATATTTATTTTTATTTTCCAAAATAAAATATTTTTATATTATTAAAATATTATTTTTATAGGTAGATTTAGTGCCATATATATTATATTGTTTAAAATAGTCATTATGACTAATTTTGGTATATAGATGTTTTTATGGTCTATATATGGTAAGACTATAAATGGTAAGTTACTAGTGTGTTATTAATACTAGAATATTTATTATAGGTCTACGTTACGGAGGTAGCGAGGACATTGGAGCCGGACTGTCGTTTTCTCAGTTAGAAGTTGTAGGCAAGTTACCTTGCTAAGTTTTCAGTACATATTTATTTCTTTGTTTTGTTCTCTTGTTTCTATCTTCTTATATATACCATGACGTAGGAATATTTGGTACTTAGCGTCCGATTAGTATTCGGGTACCGATGTCTATTTGTAGATATCGAGTATCGACACTAGGTATAACGATATGTTAAATTCGTGTCCATTGACACGATGGACCATAGGACACAGATACGATATATGATGTTGATTTAATATGGATTCTGACATGAGATATTCTTGTCTATGGACTGTGTGATAGCATGTAGTACTAGCTTGCATGACTTGTTACGGGTACATGATTCATATTTGACGTGTTTGGATAGTTCTAGAGCATGGGATGGGGAGGACTCTATCGAAGTATCCGACAGTCGTGACTCGTGAACTTATGGAGCTTGGTTATTTGAGTGTACCTCGGTCTCTGTAGCAGAGCCTTAGAGTTGTTTCATGTTCACTTATTGGTATCATGACACGGTGCCATGAGTGATGCATGTTTGGCTGGGCCTGATATTAGGATTGTCCTCAACTATATTTTATACTTAGAAGATTATGGTAGTTACCTTTCATTATATGGATATTCTTTTTACTATTACTTGGCATGTATATTATGTATCTTGTTATGTCCCTTAAGGACCTGGTGATCTCTCCAGGTAGTTGGTCATGCAGAGATAGTATGCTGATCATAGACGTATTGCTATATCTGGCTCAAGTATTTTTATCGTGATTTTACATTTATTCATTATTTCTATTCTTCTATTTAGGCTTATTTTGTAGACCTATATCATTTTTTAGGTCTAATCGAATATATATGTTATTGGGTTGCAAACCATGATATATAATGTACATTCTTGATATTTCTTATCATGTGGATTGAGATAGATATATCTATAGTTGATTGATAGGTAGAATTAGAACACCAAGACATATTATACGTATTTGAGCTTGTTTGCCATGACAAAAGCTTATATGAACTTTTTGTATATTAAACGTGTAAAAGAGTACAAAGGATTCCTAAACAGGAGATCTAAGTACAAAATTTTTGGGAAAGTGTGACGGTAGAGATCGAGCACTGCAGCGGCTCCTTTACTCCGTGATGATCTGACGATGAGTTGAACTTGCTCTGACTTTCTGATGCTTGGGAGTGGAACTTTGGGTTGCCAATCAAGAATATTCCATAGTTGCCAAAGCTTTCTTAATCGAAGGAAAACTCTTTCTATTTATCGGCGAGCACATATACGATGTGCATAAGGGTTTTACGGGCGCGCAGAAGCGCTGCACGTGGAGATATGAAAGAATCTGTTGTGATTGCACGGTAAGGGCTGTTGTTGAGCTGACACGTGGCGGATGCTGAGATTCTTTTCTATCAAGATCTCGGGTAGTTATCAACATAACTGAATAAACGACATGTGGCTTGTATTTATTGCTCGATAATCTTGATTGGATGAAGTCGGGTTTTGTCCTTATCTTAGGGGCCACAGTTTAAATAAATCGATTAGATATTACCCTTGTGCACAGGAAAAAACTCCATTCTTAACTTTGGAAGCGGTGGTTTAAACAAACTGATAGGATATTGCCCCTATTAACAGAACCAAACAATGTTCTTATCTTAGGAGCAACGGTTTAAACAAATTGATCGGATCGTATCTGAAATTATATAGATGCCGGAATGGCCACGTGGAAAAATGCCACCTCATACAATTGTGCGTCTATACGAGCTGCACTTTTGGCGAGGCTTCGATGTTACTGCACTTCTGGGCTACGAGAAGACTGTGCTTCAAAGAAAATAGAGTTACTGTGTTTTAGGGCGTCGAGAAGACTGTGTTTTGAATACAACGGAGTCACTGCACTTTTGGGCGACAAAAAGATTATGTTTCAAAGACAACAGAGTCACTACGCTTTTGGGCGACGAGGAGACTGTGTTTCAAAGACAAGGGAGTCATTGCACTTTTGACGACGAGGAGACTATTTGTGGCGATTTATAAGGCCACTTCACTTTTACAAAGCGACAAAGGACTTTCTGAGAGCTCTTGTGAAGCCACTGCACTTTTTACAAAGCAATAAGGGATTTCTGAGAGCTTTTGTGAATCCATTGCGCTTTTACGAAGCAACGAAGGACTTTCTGGGAGCTTTTGAGAAGCCACTGCGCATTTACGAAGCGACGAAGGACTTTCTGAGAGCTTTTGTGATTTAATGACTCCCTTTGAGTCAATGCATTTTTAATTGCTGCCGGCTTTTTGGGAATTTCGAAGAGTCGTGGCCTAGGATTCAATCAAATGAACCTATTAAGTTAAATTTACTGTGTTGAGTCCTAGGTTTATCCCATTAATTCGGGGGCTTTTGACCGATTGCCACATGGCATGTAGGTTGGACCGCATACAACCTATATAAAGGGAAGCTTTTCTGAGGATCCAAGTCCATTATCTTTTAGCATTCCTGTCGTCATGTTCGACCCTGAATTAGCTTCGAACGACCATTGGCCTTGCACATGTCGACTGTTGGTTGTAGATCTCTTCATTCACAGAAGCTATGGCTTTGTGAAGAACCACTGCTGAGTTTTGAGATGCACTTGGGCTTTTTCATAAGGAGTTCGAACCTGAACAACATCTTGGAGGTCTTCGAAATCCAAGCTATAGGGTTTGGATTGATTGCCAACCCGAAGTGCCACAGGTTATTCTTTGCCCCGCTCAATAATGGCTTCATTAGCCATATTAGAGTGGGGTTGCACGTCCTGTTATGCTGGAAGAGCTGTAAGCGGTGTTGCGAGCAGAAGCTACGTTCTTGTTCGGGCCAATGGCTGCTTCATTAGCCATATTAGAGTTCCACAACGTCCAACTAGGAAGTGGCTCGTTCTGATAAGGAGGTGATTCGCTCTGACTCTGCTACACCTTTGGGGGGGCTGCAAGCTTTCTGAAGATTTCACATTTGTAGACTTTTAGGTGTTTAGTCTTTATATGTAATCATAAAGAATCTGTAATATATCTTTGTAGACATGATTTTAATAAAGAACTTCTTTTTATGCACTATCTTTGTATGTCTCCTGCGACTTGTTATTGTCTGCGCTTTCAAACAACTGTTGTCTTCTACGCTTTTGAACTATATGCAATGGCTGTTGTCATCTACGCTTATGTTACTCCTGCGCTTATTTTTATGCTTCTATAAGACCACCTTCAAAGTTTTTGAACTTGACCAAGTTCGGAACACTTTGAACAGAAGCATGAAATGACACGTGGCCTTGAGAAGTGTTCAACATGCTTTCTGACAGGCTGTCCTCATGCCTTTTCTTCCGAATTAAAAGCCTTGAGCTATCGTTTCATTTAAAGTTAATGATAACTCCACGTTTTTAGGGAGCGGTCATCATGATCTTGACTTTAATTTCCATGATGTTTGAAGAGTCTCTTCGAATATGAAGGGTTTTGTTTTTATCTGCTGATGTGGCCCCTTCCTATAAGTAAGGGGTTGTTCAGAGAGAGAAAATTTTCTTGCCTTCTGTCTTCTCTTCCAACCGAAGCTTCTGTCAGAGTTTTTTTCTTCCTCAAAACCCTTAACTTTCCCGCTATGGCTCCCAAGAAGTCGAGAGTCCCGAAAGCTCCCCGAGGAAAGCAGCCAGCCTCAGAAGAAGGCCAGAGGAAAGCAGCCAGCCTCAGAAGCCGTCGATGCTGATGATCCACTGGCTGTCGGTGTCGTAGTGTACGGCGACGTGCGGCCATCTGTCGCGAGTAATGAACTTTGACTCTCCGCTTTGTTGATGCACACGAGTGTTTACTGCTCGGAGTATCATCTCATAGATGTGCGAAAGCTCTTCTCGTTGATGTGCATGGGCACTGCTCTTTGGAGAAGTGTCTATAGATGCGCTAAAGCTTTATCAACCGATGCGCATGGTCATTTCTTTTATAAAGTAATGACTGTAAGATGTACTGAATTTTCAGCTGACGCGCAGGATCACTATATAGTGCCTGCGCGGATGCTCTCTCGCGGATATGCAGGGTTAAAAAAGCAATTTCTGTGCGGATGCTTTGAAGCATAATATTACGAAGTAATACCTGTGCGAATGTTGTCTCGCTGAAACACAGTTCTACTAGGTAGTACATGCGTAGATGCTTGTTTCTCAGAGAATATTCAAAAATATCTCTGACTTCTGTTCTTGTTCTGTGTAGTTTTCGTGACCACATCCCTCCTTAATGAGGTTCTCTTCGACTCCTTCGTCTGTGCTTGGAACAAATAACGAAAAGGAGCTCGTCGAACCGTCCAGGAGTTTGATCGCCAAAGATCAACCATCAGGACGACTGGATCATATACAGGAACAACGTTAGGGGTACTTTTGTTGTATGTTGGATCATGGCAGGTTAATTCCTTCCTTCCACGTCGGTGCGGGGATGCTAAAGCCTCAATTTCATTTTGGTGATCAGCTGGCTTGGAAGGAGCGAACCTCCTAGAACTCAGGACGAACTGGTATTTTGATAATGATGGCCTTCCTTCATATGTTCCGATGACCAATCGACACTTACCGTTGTCGAATTTTTTTGTTTTGTCGAAAGATAGCATATGGAGTAGAATCTGACCCCGAGCGAGGGGGTTTAGTTGCAGGACGCTTTATAGTGACAAGTGTTCCAAGAGAAAGGACACTTTTACGTATGCTCAATGCGGTCCATCATTTTCTTTGCGGGTGCTGCCCCCTGGCCATATGCTTAGTGATCTTACCGCAGATGTCCATCCATTTTGGGTTTCTATCTTTGCCAATAGGCTTCTGGCGGCTAGATGTACGTACCCGACAAGATCCTACCTGGTCGAGGGCTGGGTTCATCCTGACAAAAAGTGGAGTGACTTGACCCGATGGATACTTGATACTTTCAAAAAAGACCTGAGTGGCACTGGCTTATGCCGTGCCATAAAGGCTACTGAATACGACATCCCCATCAACCAGACTTTGTTTTTGGCCTTGCTAGAGTTGTACAATCACCATACCGGGACCTTCTTCATGCCATACAGAGAGATACGATTGGCCCTCCATGAGATGTTTGCCATCTCGAAGCTGTCTTGGGGTGAGCAACCGAATGAGGAGTACACCCCTAGCCAAGATGAGCTCATGAGGCTGGAAAATAAGTACCCGGAGATGATAGCAGTGTACAAAGAACTGCTCTGCCATCATCAGGTGCGTGTGCGTCAGGACTCTGCGAAGGGTCAGCCTCACCTTAATGCATGGAAAAAGTACTTCTTTAAGCAGGAAACGTCAGAGCCGGGAACGGTTTGTTTTACAACTCGCAGGGCATATACCACTAACGAGGTAGAAGATATGATGGCGAAGGCGAAGGTGTCAGCACCGTCGTTGGACGTCGAGGGAAAACCTACCTCCATAGTCTATAATTATTTCTGTCGAAACTTGACCGCCCTGAGTCAGAAAGCGGCGATGTCTGCCTTTTTGATGATGTGGCTAAAGAAGGCCATGATGCCTAGAGGTTCGGGCTCCATGGGATGGCTCAATCGGGAGCTTATCATGCCGGCTGTGTGGTTGGGTTTTGGGCATTCTCTGGCCCTGCTCCCTGCCATGGTATGCAATACACTTCGAGGCCTACAGAACCTCTCGAAGAAAATAATAGAATATCGTGGATGCGACAGCGAATTCCCTCGAGCGGAGCTTCCCTACAATTATCTGATGGCTTGGTTAGTGCTACATCACACTGGTTTAATCGTCTCTACCACCATCGATGGCTATGAAGAGGGAGACACAACCCTGCACAATTATCACCGGGTGAAATGGGTCCATGACGACGTTCCTGTCTGCGGACGGGCGCTAAACTGCTTGGACGGCTATAGTTCCAACATGATTTTGCCCTCCTACGACAGCTACTTTGCATGTGATGAGCTGGTCGACCGGGCGGGAAAAATGGACGAGCTAATCATCGGTACCTTTCGGTGGTTACTATCCATTTGCCCTTCGCACCTAGTGTACCTGAATCAGAACTGGGTATATCTGGAATCTTATTTGCCTAGTCGGTTCGTATGACTGTTCGGCTACAACCAGACTATGATGAACAACCCCAGTCCTGCCTTGGTTATGAGGGAAGTTTGTTCGATGGCACCCGTGCCTGGTGTTACTATAATGCTAGATATCCTGGGGCAGCATTTACAATTCCTGAGATGCACGAGGAGACCCTTATCTTGTATTCCACTGTAAAGTTTCACTGCTTGGTGAACAACTTCTCTTCAGGTTATGATCGAGAGCGGAGTTTTATTGTGGGCACGAAGTTCGAGAGGCTCCAGTCGGCTCCTCAAGAGTTCAAAATTGCTGATGGTAGGTCCTCGGATGGCTCCAATGCCTCTCGAGAGAGAAGGGACGATGCGACGCCTCTAAATTCCCTGCCGAAGCGTCGAGCTTCATCGGCGGCGAGCTCTCCTCCTGCCAAAAGAATTAAACGGGTGACAACTAGATGACACAATCTATCGCAGCAAAGTGTTTCGCCTGTTGTCTTATTTTTACAGGTATATTTTAGCCCTTTTATATTCGAATTTTTATCCACGACTTTCCACTTATTACTGTTTTACTAGTGCAGGCAAGGAAGAAATAGGGGTGGTCAGAAACACTGAGAGAACTTCCCGAGGAGTCTCTTTCTGAGGTGTGACTTAGGGGGCCACTGCGTCCGAAGGTCAAGGATGCCATCCCTTTACTTGCTGAAGGCCCTTCGTCGAGAAGGGAAGAGAGAACTGGCTTTGTCGCAAGGTCCGAAGAGGCTAACGTTCCTGAGGAAGGACCAGCTACTGCAGCAGCTGAGACTATTGACTCAGAAGAGGTTTTTTTGCCTGCCGCTTTTGATAATGAGACTGGTTATTTTTCGGAGCATATAGCTTTGCACCAAGAAGTGGCTTCCGCGGGTGGACCTGTAGTGATACCCGGGGTTGTTCCTGCGATGCATGAAGGCGCGGCCCGGGAGCCTGTACTTGAGATGGGTCATCTAGTCGAAGGTGCTGAAGGCATTGCTGGTGGTTCCCAGTAGAGCCTCCTCATCGGGGAGGTGAGGAGGGGCAACGACTGAATAATTATCCCGGGCATACATCAGAGATTTGCCCCAGGTGTCGGTTGCAGAGAATACAGGATAGTTAACATTGGAAGCTGTTGAAGATCTAGTTGGCCGAACTAGTGAAGAACCAGTCAAGATGACTATCGATCAGTTGGTCGATGAGGCTATTTTGAAAGCGGCCCAGGAGGCTGTTAAAGAGTTGGCCGATATGGTCCTTGGAGAGACGACCGAGGAGACCATAGAAGAACAGGTCGAAGAGGTTGCCAACGAGCCAATCACTCAGGCTCCAGTCGAGGTGGCCAATGAGATGGCGACCAATGAGGCTGCTGATGAGCTTGTTAAAGAAACCATTAAAAGCCCGGTCAAGGAGACTGTGGAAGAATTGATCGAGAAGACCGCTGAGGAACTGGTTGTTGAAGAGCCCTTCAATGCAGTCACTACAATGTTAGCCCAATGATTGTATCATGTTTTTGAATATGGCTAATCAATTAAGTTTAAGATATTGATGTCACTAATATTTATGTAATCATTATCATGTTGCTACTTGAACTAAGCATATTCCTACTGTTCACTAAATGTTGTCTTATTTGCTATTGTATATTGCTTTGTTCATGTAACATGTACTTGCAGACAAGCAGTAAGCATGATCAAGCATGATCAAACCAGGACATATGCAATAGAGAATTATTAAGGGGATAAAGACGACATTATATAAGAAGATTTCTCTGAACCACCCAACGACCTATCTGGGGCCTCGTATCGGGGGTTCCGCTGTCAAGGAAAAAGGCATCTTCAAGTCTACTCAAATATCAGAAGGAAGACGTCATCAAAAGGCTATTGGTTTTCCTATTTTATCAATGTATTTTTCATATTTATTGAGTCTAGGAATACGATTTATCGTGCGTCGTACTAGCAAATAGTCTACCCAAGAAACATTTTCAAAATACCCTTTTATTTTGAAAATAAGCCCACTTACAAAAGCCCAAACTACTTCCTAAACTGCTTGACTTTTCAAAAATCCCAAAAACAAATTTGCAAAAACCCTAACATAACTCCAACAGAATTCGGCTCGAGTTCGGTTAGTGCCCATTGGATTTTGGACATCCTGCAGTTACGGATGCAATGACTATCTGCCGAAATTCTCTCAAAGAATTCTGTCCAAATTCTGCCTTTAGGAAAACTATAAATAAAGAAGAATTTTTCTCATTTCAACACACCTCTCTTCTCTTCTCTCTCAGCCTAATAAGTTCTTTCAAAGTATTCTGAGCTATTAATTTTCAAATCTCAAGCTAGTTACAATCCTCTAGTCGATTTGCCAATGCGGTACGGTCTAGAAGTTTCAGAGTGATTGTAATCAGAGGTTGATTGAAGAAAGATACTTCTCAATTGAAGTTGGTCAAGTACTTCGGATCAAAGCTTGCGTTGTAGAAGTTGCAAGGACTTCGGATGAAAACTTACCGTATTTTTCCATAGTGGATTCAATTGGAAGCTAGAGTTCTTTCGACTGGAATAGTCCTCACAAGAGGGAAACCAGTCTACATCGTCGTATTTGTGTTTGATTTCTGATTTCTGTTTTTTATTTACTTACTTGTGATATATTATCTGTGATCTTGCTGCTAACATTTTTTAGCTAATTTTCGCTGCCTACTCTATTCACCTCCTCAATAGTATTGTGCTTTACAATTCGTTCCTATAATTGGTATCAGAGCAGGTGCTCTTTATATATGAATTATTGCTTATACCAATTGTTCCTACAATTGGTATCAGAGCAGATTATACAGGTAAAGCGAGGTAACACTGTTATTATATTCTTTATTATATAAATGATGTTACATAGATTACTACAAGTATGTACTTCACAACTGAAGAGCAATCCACAAATAGACTCCCACTATTTGATGGAACAAACTATAGTTATTGGAAGACACGAATGAGCTTCTACCTGAAGTCTCTAGATTTTGACTTATGGTCAATTGTTGTCAATGACTATAAAAATCCTACTATCACTTCTATTCTCACATCCTCTATAATCAATATGCCTTATTATAGTTACATGGAGTAAGAAAAAAAGTTAGCTAGCCTTGTTGCAAAAGCTATGCATACCTTTTATTATGTCGTAGACATAAATGTATTCAATCTTATTACTACTTGCACAACATCTCATAAAATTTAGAAAGTTCTTGAAGCTAATTATGAGTGCAGGTATAAAAGCAAAGCTAGCAACTCCATAGAGGAGGATAGTCTTCATAATGATGCAAATATGTGCATGATGGATTTGGGATTAAAGGTACAACACAATCCCTTATACGAAGAAGAGATTGTATGTGACAACTGCAAGAAGATAGGCCACATCCAAGAAGATTGTACTACTGCAAGAAAGGAGAGTCACTACGAACGATCAAATGAAGGAAGATCATCGTCTCACAAGTATGCTAGCATGAGCATATGGTGTGAAAGTGAAGCAAGCAATTCAGAAGAAGAAGATATACCTCATCAAGCTGCAAATTTATGCTCAATGGCATTATCTAATATGGTACAAAATATTTTTTTATGAAGAGAGTAAATTTTTTTATGATGAGTTATTTGATGCTTTCAGTGATCTATTAGAAGAACACAAGAAAGTATTAGATAAGTATAAGCAAGCTAGAAAGGATATTCTATCCTATAAGCGTGAGAATGAAAAACTTACTTGCTTATTGAATAATGCTAGAAATATTTCTCCTTCTGATAATTCTACTGAGATTTCCACACTCGAGTTTAGATTGCATGAGACACTAGATTGCATTTAGAAAGCACTCAAGAAAATGCTAAACTTAAGGAGGGATTAGAATCAGAAAAGAAGAAATATTATATTGCTTCATGTAGAATTGATACTTTTAATGCTAAATATGATGAGATTTGTGCTAACTCTAAAAAGTTAGAGATTCGACTGGAAAAGCAGGTAGTACAACCAAAGCATTTATTTTCTTTAACCTTACGGTTGTCAGATGGACACCATGCTAAGGCTATAAAAGGGAAGAAATGAACTTTGATAAGAAGACCTAATATTTTTGCATTAATTTCCTACTTCTGGAAGTATGTTTCTGAAATTTTTAAAATTTTGTCAATACTATTTTTTTGGGGATATAACCATATAAAGTTGGAGCAGTTAATTATTTCAAATCAATTATTCCCTTGACATGCCTTATATATAGAATATATTTTCTTTCTTTCTTTCTTTAGACATTTATCTAGTTATGTTTAGTTGTTCAAAATAGGTTATTTATAATTTATGGATTCATTTAGTAAAACTATTTTCGTGATATAAGAATTTGAATCGTCAGCTGTCAGTCTGAAGACTAAACAGACGTATTTGAACATTTGTTAAGACAGTTTTTCGTAATAAATTCTGTATTTCAAATGTCTTTTTGATTTCCCTCTGATTTATTGAATCTGTTCGTTATTCGCATTAAGAAAGTTGTCAAAAATTCTTTACTGTATTGAAATAATTTCTTTTTGTTATTTACTTTTATTAGAGACATATTTTGTTTGTTTATCTTTAAGCGTTTATTTATTGGATACTCTTTTACTTGCCTAAAGATGATATTTGTTTTAAGTTTGGAACTTTATATGCATTTGATCAAAGGAAAGAAAGATGCATATCTTGGATATTCCTTAGATCTTGTGATTGTTTATTTTATCTATTTTTGCATATAAATTACTTCAGAACTAGATACGCTTGTTTTAAGGGGGAGCAAATTAATTGTTTCAATTCTTTTGTGCCCTTAATGTGTGGTATACCTAGTTTATCATGGACAAATATTCTTTTACTTAAAATACCTTGTTGATTTGTTCATTATTTTTAATTTTATTAAGTTTATGAGAGAATATATAATTATTATTATTTATTTATTTTTAATTCCCTCTTTTTATTTGAGTTTCTAAAAGTTATCTTGCCAAATATATTTAATCATCCTTATTTGATTATTCCTTGAGTTTATATTGATTTGGCTTTTCTTATTGAGGTTTATCTCAAAGTTCATGATTATCTATATTTAGATTGATCATACTTTGCGGGGGAGCATTCAAGTAGACTGAATTTCTCCTTCTCAAGTATTTTGACTTTACTACCTTCATGTTTATCTAATGGATATACATATATCATGCTAAGGTAACTGAATTCAAATGCATGAACTTTGGTATAGATTGTGTATAGATTCTTGTATATTTATTTGATTTCTTTTTCGATGATTATACTCTTTATTGATGTGATTCACTAATTTGTATGGGCAAATTATGAATCATATTTTTTTGTGATCATTGTTAAAAGTCTCATTATATTTTTTGGTATATACTAGATCTGCAAATTTTTTTTGATGAATTATTTATGACCAATGATTGATTTCTACTATATTGATATCGATTTTTTTTATTAAAATCCTTTGTTGGTCTATTTTAAAACTACAATTATCATCATATTGTGTTTTGAATGTCATTTTTGGATTTCTAGTTGGTAAACTATGTATTGCTTGATTTTATTTTCTTTGTTAACGTTCGACCAACTATATTGTGTTTTGACATATTTTTCTATTTTATGTAATTTTGTAAAACTTGTCATTATACTGTTTTCCTAGTCCTTGATCATGCTTATTTCTGCCTTCCTCTTTTACTTATGCTTGAGTTCGTTTTATCTCTTATTACTGGGGAGCTTATTTTTTTATCATGAAATAGTGGAAGAAATAAGTTTAAGTTAGAACACAAGATTCTAGTATTATGTGTTTATTAGTGATACATGCATCTATTGTATATATCTTAAAACTTAACCGATTTGCCATAATCAAAAAGCGGGAGATTGTTAGCCTAATGATTATATCATGTTTTTGAATATGGCTAGTCAATTAAGTTTAAGATAATGACGTCACTAATATTCATGTAATCACTATCATGTTGCTACTTAAACTTAGCATTTCCTAATGTGAAAGAGTTTATGACTATTAAAAACTACTAAATAAAGAGTCCAACTGTAAAAGTTTGGACTGCTATAATTTGCAACTACGTAGACCATCACTAGCAAATTAAAATCTCAAAAACTCTAAACTGAATGCTCGTATCACATCTGAGCATTATTATCATCGGCTAGAGCAGGTGGCTGAGGAACAAAGTAGGCAGTGGTCGGATCATAGTATCCATAGGTAGTCGGATCATCAAACCTCGGTCCATCGAAGCCATAATGATGGATCATCGGAACAGGAGCAGTAGGGAAGAGGTGGAGGCAAAGGATATTTCCTTGATCTAGTCAGCTCAAAAGATGACGAAGAAATAGGATACAATGAAAGGTCGATCTAAAATCTCCTAAAGATAGGTACGAGATGCATGGGGTACAAAAGGTTACGCCCCACCTTCCTACAACCGATCATCTAAGCCATAAAAGTCATGGGAACAGAAAAAAGAATGCCAAAATGATGGTGGTACATAGCGGACATCTCATAAAACATGATATCGTCAGAAGATCCCGTCTTGGGAAACAAAACAGAGAAAATAAAATGATGTAACTCATAAAAGTTCTGGTTAAGGTGCTTTGCGAAAATCCTACTACTGCGAGGGACAGGTTTAGGATGACACATAGCAACCTTAAGAGAGTCAAGGGTCATGTCTTCGGGAATTTGGACACGGTGAATGTCAACTAACACCTCCCGAGATCTGGCATATGAAAATATTGGTCCATTGGTCATGGTTGAACCTAATTTTAATTATTGATCTAAACTTATCTCGATATAAGGGCTACTTGGACAACTGCTAAAGAACTTCTACCATTCTATTCAAGACTGAAGCTGTTTTTGCCGTATAAGTCTATATTTCATTTTCATTGTAATATTCATATTTATTGAGTCTAGGAATACTTTGTACACCAAGTCGTGCTGGCAAATAGGCAACCTCATACCGTTTTCAAAAATATCCTATGTTTTGAAAATAGCCCATTTTATAAGAGGTCCTAACTTCTTAAACTTTTTCAAAAATCAGTTTTACTAAATGTCCCAAAAATCAGAATTGGCCCTAGAAGAATTCGGCCATAGTTCGGCCCGAATTCAGCCAAAATTTGTTTAGTGCCGTTTGGGTTTTGAACTTGGTCCTCCTGCAGTTACGGATGCAACGACTATTTCTCGAGATTTTCTCAAAAAATTCTGCCCGAATTCTGCTCGAATTTTGCTTGAATTCTGTCGACTTTGGAAAACCAATAAACAGAGAAGGATTTCAATCATTTCAACTCATTCAATCATTTTTTTATCTCTTCTCTCTAAGCTTAAACGTCTTCCAATGTGTTCTAAAAGCATTCTTTTTTGAATCCCAAGCCTGTTACAATCGTCTAGTCAATTTGCCAATGTGGTATGATCTAGAAGTTTTTCAGAGAGATTGTAATCAGAGGCTTGATTGAAGATAGACACTTCACAATTGAAGTTGGTCGATTACTTCATATCAAAGCTCCCATTTACAACAAGAAAACATGGTTTCTGTGACATGTAAAGTTGTCACAGAAGTTATAAAACTCATCACAAAACATCTTCTGTGACGAGTACAGTGACGACTCACTTTCGTAGCATATACCTCTATAGCTAAAAGAATAAGTAGGGAGTACATGTGTAAGTTACCAATAGGATTGAGCACATAGAGAGAAGAGTGTTGGTTTGAGAATTCGAAGAAGAAGGGAGTTGGATATCAGTCATTAGACTGATATCCTGGTCAGTCTTTGGACTGACATGGATGATCAGTCATGAGGCTGATTAGTGGGTCAGTCCTTGACTGATTTGAGATATTCTTCCACTGATATGGGATATCAGTCCACAAGAAATTGATTTGTATCAGTATCCTCCAAACTAATTTGTATCAGTATCCTCCAAACTGACTTGGTGTCAATATCCTCCTAACTAACTTGGTGTCAGTTTCTCCTAACTAATTTGAATATCGATTTTAAACTGATAGGTGATCAGTTGGACTAATTTTGTGTTCAGTCATTAGGACTGAACAGAGGGGAGGGGCTTGGTGTTCAGTTGGACTGAACTAGGCATGTAGATGTATCTGCACACAGGTTCAGGCTTGGGATTAGAGGGAGGGTTCAGTCCCTATTGTCCAGGAATCAGAGAGAGGGGGAAAAGCCAGGTAGGGAACCCCCTTCCTGTTCGAAATTCATTCAGAGAGCAAAATAGGGATTGGGGTCTATGAGGGGTTAATAGCATGTGTTGAATGTAGGTATTTGGGCTCAAGTGTTAGGAAATACGGTAGTTACTTTTTATAGCAGTAGGTGTACTGTTGTACAGGGAGAAGGGGGTTTGAAGCAAGGTACTCAAAAGTTTTGGGGGAAGTCAAATATGGGTACATGTTAACCAAGAGAGGAGTGTTAGAGAGGAGGTTGTGGCAGCAGCAGTAGTGTCCTACAGAAGTTTAGTTTATACCTAAAGTATGCAGTATCTTGATGTGGGAAACAATTAGTATCAAGTTCAAGGGTGTGATTGGGCATGTGAGTAGGAATAGGGATAGGATTATGGCAGTTAGGTAGCAGGTTTTGGAGCATGGGCAGGCTGCAATGAAGTGCAGCAGGTGTAATTTACCAATAGGATTAATTCTATATCATATGAAATTCTAATAAAATTATGATGTCGACCGTACTTTGTACAGTTGTTTACCCCTTACTCCTATGAAATTCTTATAAGTATAAATTTACAGATTTTTATGTTTTATATTGGCAGAATTATTGTTATGTTTACTAAATCGATGTTGGTCTTGCTTATAGAAATAAGATATGCACTGATGCATCACTGTGGAAGTCTTGGCTGAGTATGAGCAGAACTTTACGCTGAAAAAGCTGACTATGACATGGTTTGTGTTGGTGCCTAGTTCAGAAAAGTCTATGGGCAACAAATATACTTACCAATGAAAGAAAGAAAAACTAGAACTGGAGAAAAATACCATACTGATCTTGCATTTCAAGCGTTTGCATAAATAAGCAAGCATAAGATCTCATAATAAGGTTCACAATATCGGCAATCAGACCCTTCCTATGAATATCGGTATCGTACCCTTCCTATGAATATCAGGATAGGCAGTATCGGCACTATCAGCAGTTTTGGATTGGACTGTCAAATTTTTTGGTATCGGAAAGCAAATAATTAAATTTAGAATTACACTTGGGCATAATTTTAAGTATTCTCTAATGTTGTTTATTATTAGTTTTGAAATTAAATGAAATAGTTGTAGTAGTCACCCTTGCTCATTAGTTTACCCGTGATAAATAAACTTTCTTTATTTACATGCTTTTACGACCTTAGTATACTTTTACACTCTTGTTGATTGGTCTTTTTCGTTCAATTTTCTCCACCGAATTGTCGGATTGACTGGAAAAGAGACCTCCAATGTCAGTATCAGTCAATATTAGTAGCAGTTGGTATTTGATTGGGACATGTCAAACCTTATCGGTAGCAGATGTGTCGTATTGGAGTATCGACCTTGTCCTATCCGCCGATACGATAAAGCATGCTCATAAACTATACAAAGGAGAAATGATACGATCTAAATCATTAAACAATTACACTTATTAACATAATTAGGAGAAATATAACATGTGCCAAAAAAAGTGTATTGGCGTTTAGATTTACAATGCCAGCTACCGTTAAAAGGTAGAAGTAGGGCAAAGTAAAATGTCACAGTTATGAGCATCAAATTAGGTCACCAGCAATCAAATTGTGATCCTAAGTAGTAATTTCCCTACTTAAAACGTAGACATAACTTCATACTGATGAAAAAAAATGAAAAAAACATGCATAAATTATTGCCATTCTTAAGTAACTATTAAATTTAAAGAACCTTCAAATATAATATAATATATCATCCTTCCATCATATATTGATCTTATCTATCAGTGGGTTGCTAAGTGAAGCAGTCCAGTCATATTGTTCTCATATTGTTCAGATAACACGAACTCAACCTCTACTGTATAAAATACATTTAGGAAAAGGAAGAGAATAGAATTGTAGCTTCTTTAGTGAACTCCATGTATCTTTGAATATCCAAATACAAATTTTTGCAGTAAAACCACAAATCTGGTTCTAGAAAGAGAGCAAGAAAAGGAAAGAAACAGGAAACAAAAATAATTACTAAATTAAATTACATGTGGAGATAGGTGGTATGTATTTCCTCGACCCTCTAGGCATTTAATTTCCCCAATCCCTAATTTATTTATTATCAAAGCATCAATAGTGTAACATGTCTTTTTCCAAGTAAATCTGGTATTACCTGAGGTCACTAGTTGTATTGGTCAAAGTTAATATGCAACTCAGATATTAGATGAAAATGGACTCCATTTAATAAGATTCGATTGACAGTTTATCTAAATTTGACACAAAGCAATAACAATAAACTCAACCAATCCAGCCATATTCTAAGAAACAGTCGGTTGTGATCTATGAAGAATACTGGAGACCGAAAGATGAATACCGAGAACTGCAATTAAGTAAAGCTAATTACAAAAATAGCAAACCAGACATTGATAAGAATAATTGCCAAAAAAATCACATTAACGTAGAAATTGAAGAATTCTAGGGTTCATTCAAGGATAGAAAAAAAAGTTATAGAATTGGGGGAGAATCCATACCTCTTATTCAATTGTAGGGGGGAGAGTTTCTGAGAGGACTCTTCTTCAATTGTAGGGGGAGAGCGTTTCTGAGAGGCCTTGGGTTTTAAGCGGGAAAGGAGGGAGGGAAAATTGGGAGAAAAAAAATTTTACTTGGAGAAAAAATGGGGGAGAGGGAATTATAGGGCTGATCGGAGGGATTTTGAATATTTGATATATTGATCGGAGGGACTTTTAATATTTGATATATTGATCGGAGGGCTGGGAGCAGAGTTTTTATGGATTCTTTAGTATCCATATATAAGATATATTGATTCAAATCCGGTTAGGACTTTGAATATTTGATGGAATTTTTTTATGGAAAAAATCCGGTTACTCTGTTGAATATTAATTTGATGGAAATACATATATAAGAGAGCAAATCCGGTTAGGAAATTTTTTTTTAGTATCCATATATGGGATATATTCATTCAAATCCGTTTAGGACTTTGAATATTTGATGGAATTTTTTTTAGGAAAAATATGTTACAGTCGGATTATGATTGTATTATTTGATATGAATATTTTTTGTACGGTCAAATCAGATTAGAATTTAAAATAATATTAAAATCACAATATTTTATTATTTAACTTTTTTTTAAATTACTTTAAGTTTTTGTTACAAGAAATAATTTTTTTCTTTGTGACTAATAATTTTGTGTGACATACAATTATTTGGTAACTAAAAGATACTTTTAAGTGACATGAATAAAATTTAAATCTTGTGGCTAATACCTTTGTGTGACAATAATATTTTCTTGTAACTATAAAAATACCTTAGGTGACAAGTATTTTCACTTGTCACACATAACTTTTTTTTGACATAAGTCTAAAATTTATATTTTTTTTAGTGACAACATTAAGTGACGACCAATAAAAACATGGTCACTAAATGATTTAACTGTGTGACGGAAAACCACTGTTGTCACAGAATCGAACTACGAGTGACAACAATATTCATTTGTCACAAAAATATCCCTTTCAGTGACAAGTTTTATACTTGTCACAAATTACTTGTCACAGAAATCCATATTTCTTGTAGTGATTGTTGAAGTTGCAAGGACTTCGTATGAAAACTGGCAGTATTTTTCAATAGTGGATTCAACTAGAAGCTAGAGTTCTTCCGACTAGAATAGTCCTCACAAGTGAAAAACCAGTATACATCACCGTCTTTGTTTTTGCTTTTTGATCTCTGCCTTTACATTTACATACTTGTGATATATTATCTGTGATCTTGTTGCTAACTTTTAAAATTAGGTAAATTTTGCTGCTACTCTATTCACCCCCTAGAGTATTGCGCTTTACGATTCATTCCTACAATTAGTATCAGAACGGGTTATACAGGTAAAGCAAGGTAATACTGCTATTATATTCGCATATTATGTGCATTTACATGTTTTTATAATTTTAAATTATTTCAAATGGATGTTAAGAGTGTATTTTTGAACAGTTTTATAAAAGAAGAAGTTTATGTAGCTCAACCTCCAGGTTTTATTGATTTCAAAAACCCTAATTATGTTTTCAAGTTGAAGAAAACCTTATACAGTTTGAAACAAGCCCCTCGTGCTTGGTATGATCGTTTAAGTTCTTTTATACTTGATAACGATTTTATAAAAGGCAAGGTTGATACTACACTATTTATAAAATCTTTTAATCAAAATCTTATTTTAATTCAAATTTATGTAGATGATATTAGCTTTAGATCTACTGATGAATCTCTCTGTCAAGAAATTTCAAAGTGTATACAGAACGAGTTTGAGATGAGCATGATGGAAGAATTAAAATTCTTTCTCGGACTGCAAATCAAACAATGCAACAATGAGATGTTCATTAATTAAGCTAAATACACAAAAGACTTATTGAAGAAGTTCGACCTGGAAATCGTCAAACCACTTGGCACTCCAATGACGACTTCAACCAAGCTTGATATTGATGAACAAGGCAAACCGGTTGACATATGTAAGTATCAAGGTATGATTGGTAGTATACTTTATTAACTTTTAGTCACCCAGATATAATGTTTAGCGTTTGCTTGTGTGCACGTTTTCAAGCTAACCCTAAGGAATCACATTTGTGCGCAGTTAAGCGTATTTTTCGATACCTTAAAGGCACTTCTTCTGTCGGCTTATGGTATCCCAAAACCACGTCCTTTGACTTAACCAGTTACTCGGATGCTAATTTTGCTGGATGTAAAGTAGATAAAAAAAGTACCAGCGGCACATGTCATTTACTAGGTGAGTCTCTAGTATCTTGGTTTAACAAGAAACAAAATTATGTCGCATTATCAACTACTGAGGCTGAGTATATCGCTGCAGGACGTTGTTGTGCACAAATTTTACGGATGAAGCAAACCCTAGAAGACTTCGGTTTACTTTACACACACATACCTATTTTCTGTGACAACATTAGCACTATTAATTTGACTAAGAATCCTGTATGTCACTCTCGCACTAAGCATATTGAGGTTCGTCATCATTTTCTTAGAGATCATCGAATAAATGAAGATATAAACCTTGTATATGTAGACACAGAGAACCAACTGGCTGATATCTTTACAAAACTATTAGCAGAAGATCTTTTCAATTATTTACGTCGAGAATTAGGAATTTTAGATGTCAATAATATCAATTAATATTGTTTTATTGATTATCTTTCAATATACAAACATTATTTTCGAGACAAGCCTACAAAGGGTCTGTTTGACACCACGACCAAGGTCAAAGCGAAACAGTATTTAAGTCTTCTCCAGTGAACCCCCGTTAGCTGGGACAATACCCCTACAGCTAATCTGAGACAGTCGCTGGGTAATAAAATTTAATTCATAAAATATAATAATTATATTAATTGAAATTTTAAAATAACTAAACTTGAAATTAAATAATTGAAAAGAGAATGATGAAAAGAAAGTGGACTGTATTTATTTCTGTTTGAAAAATACCTCAACAGAACCCCAGGCAAACTCTGACCGAATTCGGCCCGAGTTCTGTTGGTGGTATGTGTTTTAAATCAGAACCGAGTGGTACCCCTTCCATTCATCTTCTCCAAATCCTTATATCACAGCAGCAGTCGCACCCTGACCCTCCAAACCTTAGAAATTCTCCAAGCCTTTTTCTTCCAATCCCCCTAGAGAAATCAATCCAAACTTTGGATTCGTGCAGAGTTCCTCGTCCTCTACAATATACTTCAATCTTGGAAGGTATAACCTCCTCCTTCTCTCTCTTTCAAGTTCGTAGATTTCATTCTTTTTAGACACAATGCCTATGAACTTTAATCCCTCCAAGTGGAAGAAGACAACGGCCAGTAAAGAGGCCTCGTCTTTGAATCCTCAGGTGGATTCACTATTTTACCCGGTCCAATCGGACGACGGAGCATATAATGAGTTTTCTTTGAAACTCATGATCACTCCTTATTATGGTATGCAGATTTATCTGTTCGTAAAATATGCACCGACGCCCCGATTAAATGGACTGTATTTCCTGAACAACGTCCATTCTTTAAGGCATTAGGGTTACACCAACTTGTCACCCACCAATATTCTATCGCCACTAATTCCATTCATCCATTTTATTACAATTTTATTTTGAACACTTTTGATGTAAGAAGTCGTGTCGATGGAATTACTATCGAGTTCAATGATATCCTCTTAGCGAAAATCCTTAATGTCCCTAATGAAGGTGCTCCACTAGATGATATCACAGAATTTGATTTTCCTACAGGCATAACTTTAAACAGTTTCAAGAACGAACTTTGTTCTCTTGTCCGTGTTTGTTCTGGTAAGTTTAAGCTGCTAACTTGAACTTATTTAACTATGAATTACATCACATTGTCTACTCCACTCTCTTACCCAAATCTATTTCGAAAGACGATGTTACCACCCTTGAATTGTCTGCCCTTTATCACATTCTTAAGGGTATTCGTTTTTCTGTCCCCAAGACTATCATCTAGATCATGGGATGTTGTCGTAAAAGGCTCAGAAACCTTGCTTACGCGATGATTATCCCAATCATCTTTTAGCATTTCGATATTAACTTATCCACTTGCACTTTTGAGTCTGAGGCCAAGTATCTTCAGCTGTCTTGTCGCAGCACAGCTGTCCCTCCTGCTCCTCCTACAACTCGACCTCCTTAGGACTACCCTATGTCTTATGAGGGTGTCCATCAGCATCTCTCGGATTTACGAGCGTTTATTACTGACACATCTAGGGAACGCGAGTTCCATAATGCCAGTCGGTTTCAGGCTCTCGCCAATTCCTTTGTCGATCTCCGTTTTGCTCAGACTGGTCATTCTCCCAGTTCTTTTACCAGAGATCCAGCTGTATCTGGCTACCGTAATGAGGATAAGGTGGTGCGTCATCTCTTTCAGCCCGGTAACGCATATGATTGGTACCGTGGTTCTGGTGCTACTCCACTCCCTTCTGGATCTGGCACTTCAGAAGCTGGTCCATCGGGACATGGTGGCACTGCTGGCATTGAAGATGATGATGACTCAGGGGAATTTTGATCTAGACGTGATGTATTTTGTCTACATATTATCTAGTTAGACTTTTATTTGTCTATGTATGCTTAGAAATGCTCCGACATTCCAAGCTAGCACTTTATTTTCGTACTGAGACTTTATTGCTGAGATGATATATTCTAAACTTCTTTTATGCTTTTTATTTCAGCTTAGTACTGTTCTATACTTTTCTTCATATTCTGTTTATGAATAGAATTATCTCTTTTAGCTTTTGCTTCAATATATAAACTGCCTATGACATACATGTTTATTCTTTTATATTTTTTTATTATTTCTTTAACGCTTTCTCTTATGCATAATTTGCGGGGGAGTTTCTCTCTTTGCAATTATTTTGCTAAGTGACAACGGGGGAGAAAATGGATCTAACATCTATTGCAGGATACAAATTTTTTTTCAGGATATAATATAATACCACTGCATGAATAAGCACACTACATATTTTGATTCTTTTCAAGTCAAAGGGTCGAGATGTTATATCGGTCAAGGTTTGTCAATTATCAAAATGGGAGAGATTATTGGCCCATTGGTCATGATCGAACCTGATTTTAATAATTGATCTAACCCTGTCTCGATATAAGGGCTACTTGGACGACTGCTAATGAACTGCTATAATTTTGTTCAAGACTGAAGCTATTTTTGCCGTATGAGTCTGTATTTCATATTTAATGTAATTTTCATATTTATTGAGTTTAGGAATACTTTGTACACCAAGTCGTACTGGAAAATAGGCTACCCTAAAATGTTTTAAAAAATATCATATTTTTTGAAAATAGCCCATTTTATAAAAGCTCTTAACTGCTTAAACTTTTTCAAAAACCAGTTTTACAAATGTCCCAAAAATCAGAATTGGCCCTACGAGAATTCGGCCAGAGTTCGGCTAAAATTTGGCCAGAATTCGTTTAATGTCGTTTGGTTTTTGAACTTGGTCCTCCTGCAGTTACGGATGCAACAACTATTTGCCGAGATTCTCTCAAAGAGTTCGGCCATAATTCTGTCCGAAGTCTGCCAGAATTCTGTCTTTGGAAAACCTATAAATAGAGAAGGATTTTAAATCCCAAGCCAGTTACAATCCTCTAGTCGATTTGCTAGTGCGGTACGATATAAAAGTTTTTTAGAGAGATTGTAATCATCGGCTTGATTGAAGAAAGATACATCACAATTGAAGTTGGTCGAGTACTTCGTATCAAATCTCGCATTGTAGAAGTTGCAAGGACTTCGTATGAAAACTTGCAGTATTTTCCAATAGTGGATTCAACTGGAAGCTAGAGTTCTTCCATCTGGAATAGTCCTCACAAGAGGAAAACCAGTATACATCGCTGTCTTTGTGTTTGCTTTCTGATCTCTGCCTTTATATTTACATACTTGTGATATTTATGATCTTGTTGCTAACATTTAAAATTAGCTAAATTTCGCTACCTACTCTATTAATCCCCTTTCTAGAGTATTGCGCTTTACGATTCGTTCCTGCAAAAAATACTCACTGAGGTTAGTTGAGTTGAATTCAATTTTATGTCTGGTGACACAAGAATATATACTACCATCGGGTTTTACTTGCATTTTGCAATAAAACATTCGAACGACATTATCATAAATATTGTCAGCAGTTGCAAAGAAATCGTGAAGACTACGTCTATCGAAAGTGGAGGCGTACTCCGAGAAAACAGTAAAATTAAAAGATTGTCCGGGCCAGATTTCTCGAGACGAGAAAGAGTTAAACCACGAATTCAAAAATTCCAAAGATGGAAATAATCTAGAGTGATAATCCTCTTCGTCGGAAGGACGAGCGAGACTAAATGCATTTGCTGGTTCATATTCAGAGGTCGAAGATGTACCAACCGTGGAAGCTACTTTCTTTCTCTTATGGAGCTCGGGAGCCATAGATGAAAAGGAGAAAGAGAAAGAAATACCTTAAGAGAATGGAGAAAGGATGGAGAAAGTCACCTTCTTGAGCTTCGTAGACCTAAGGAGGATGGAGGAAGGAGGAAGGGAGCTTGAAGTAGTTGAAAACTAGGGTTTTAGAGGATTTTCGTTCGGCTATGAAGAAAAATGAAGGGGAAGATGGAGATATATTGGAAGCTGGGGCCGGCTGTGCTGTTCTGGAAAAATGTACCGACGTCAACCAAACTCGGTCCGAGTTCTGCCAGAGTTTGGCCACTTGTATTTCCAATTCATTTTATGCATAATGAATAATAAATAAACTTAACAACTGTTAATTCTTCAATTTAATAATATTCATTACTTTGAGTTAGCAGTAAGGGCCGGATCCCAGCTAGCGGTAGTCCGAAGACACTTGGCACCGTGTCGCTTAGACTTTTACGTCTTTTTGACAGAAGGGCCCTTTCGGCTTGTACCCAAAATAATTTTAATTAATAAATTTCAAAATCGTAAGTTATATGAATTTTATTAAACATAATGCATTATGAATCTGAAAATTCAAGTATGCCTAGTTCACGTCGCAGATAATTGATACGGTTTTCAACCAACGATTTTTGTGAAAATATCTTCTAGTTGATGATCTGTGTCAATAAATTCTAAGCAAATATCCTCGTGTTAATGGTGATCATGTAAAAAATGATAACGTATCTCTATGTTCTTTGTACGCGAGTGACAAACAGGGTTCTTAGTCAAATTAATCATGCTAGTATTATCACAAAATATGGAAATCTTCGTGTAGTACATATTGTAGTCTTCTAGGGTTTGCTTCATCCATAAAACTTGAGCACAACAATGTCTTGTGGCGATATACTCAGCCTTAGTCTTTGATAGCGCTACAGAATTTAGCTTTTTGCTAAACCAGGAGACTAAAACTTTTCCTAGAAAACGACACGTACCGTTGGTACTTTTACGGTCTACTTTGCATCCTGTAAAATCAGCGTCTGAATAACGGATTAGGTCAAAAGTTGTGGTTTTGGGATACCACAAGCCAAATGTAGAAGTTCACTTAAGGTATCGGAAGATATGCCTAACGGCAAATAAGTGTGATTCCTTAGGATTAGCTTTATATCTAGCACAGTTGCAAACGCTAAGCATGATATCAGGATGACTAGAAGTTAAATATAATAAACTACCAATCATATCTGGATACTTACGCTGGTCGACTGGTTTTCCACTTTCATTAATGTCAAGCCGGGTTGATGTAGCCATTGGAGTTCCGATAGGCTTAACGTTGTCGAAGTCATACTTCTTCAGTTAATCCTTCGTATACATAGCTTGGTTGATGAATGTTCCCAATGAGTGCTCTTTGATCTGGAGTCCTAGGAAGTAGTTTAGTTCTCCCATCATACTCATCTCAAACTCACTCTGCATACACTTAAAAAATTCTTGAAAAAGTTTTTCATTAGTAGAACCGAATATTATGTCATCTACATAAATTTGCACATGAAGAATAACATCATCTGAAGACTTGATAAATAAGGTAGTATCAAATATTCCTTTTGAAAATCCATTTTCAAGTAGAAAAACACTTAGGCGTTCATACCAAGCACGAGGTGCTTGTTTGAGTTTATAGAGTGCTTTCCTAAGTTTGAAGACGTGATCGAGTTTTTGAAAATCTTCAAAACCAGGAGGTTGTTTCACAAAAAATTCTTCTTTCAAAAATCCATTTAAAAATACACTCTTTACGTCCATTTGAAATAGTTAGAAATCATGAAAACATGCAAATGTACAAAATATACGGATATCTTCTAGTCTAGCAACAGGAGCACATGTCTCGTCATAATCAATACCTTCCTCTTGATTATAACCTTGTGCCACTAGACTTGCTTTATTGCGTAGAACTTCCCATCCTTACTATATTATTTCGGAACACCCATTTGGTACCAATTATCGATTGACCAACAGGTTTAGGAACAAGTTCCCAAACTTGGTTTCTCTCAAATTGATTAAGTTCCTCTTGCATGGCATCAATCCAAAATTCATCATTAAAAGCATCTACTACTGTCCTAGGTTCTACTTGAGATATAAAGGCTACATTAGCTGCTATATCACTATTTTTACTAGAAGAACATGTACTTACACCTTTTGATATATCACCTATGATTAGCGTCTCTGGATGATCTGGCAAGAATTTCTAAGATTTGAACATATTTGTTAGATCTTTCACAGGGTTCTCTCTGGTAGCAGTATCTTTAGATGACTTGGATTTAACATGTGCATCTTCATCATCACTGTCGCTAGATCTGTTACTATTGAGCTCATCAAAAGCAACATTAATAGATTCTTCAATAATCATAGATCTTTTATTAATACTCTACATCCCTTACTCTTAGCAGCATATCCGAGAAATATTCCTTAATCTGCTTTAGAGTCGAACTTTCTCAAGTTGTTCTTGGTGTTCAGGATAAAACAGCGACATCCAAAAACTTTAAAATAGGAAATGTTTGGAATCCTTCCAAACCACAGCTCATATGGTATTTTCTTCGAGATAGGTCGAATTAACACCCTATTTAAAACATTACAGGCTGCACTAACAACTTATGCCCAAAAATATTTATGAAGATTATGATGATTCAGCATGACTCTAGCCATCTCGCTTAGAGTACGATTCTTCCGCTCCACAACACCATTTTGTTGGGGAGTTCTAGGACAAAAAAACTCGTGGTAATATCCACTATCATTACAAAACTTTTTAAAATCAGCATTTACGAATTCGCCACCATGGTCACTTCAGATACGAGTAATCATAAAGCTTTTTTAATTTTGTATCTTTTTACAAAATATCAAAAATTTAAAAATAGCATCACTTTTATTTGATAAAAAGTAAACCCATGTAAAACGAGAGAAATTATCAACAATCACAAAGACATAGAGCTTACTTCCAAGACTAGCGACTCTACTAGGACCAAATAAATCCATATGAATTAGCTGCAAGGGTCTAGAAGTACTTACAGCGTTGATAGATTTAAAAGTTGACCTTGTTGTCTTATTCTTTTCACAGTCAGCACATACCATGTCTCTCTTGAATGTGATTTCAGGGAGTCCTTTTACCAACTTTTTGGTGCATAGTCATGAGATAGTATCCATATTTACATGTCCTAGCCTCATGTGCCATAGCCAGCTTGCATCTTGATTTTCTACTAGGAACCTTCCTGCATTGTTAGTACTCTCTAAAAAGAAAACATAAATATTGTCTTCCCTAATCCCTTCATATACGGGATTACCAGATGATATTTCATATATAGTACATTTGTCTTTTACAAAGTTGATGTCATAACTATTGTCTGCCAAATGACTTATGCTCAGTAGGTTATGTTTCAACTCCGTAACTAGACAAACGTCTTTTATTACTAGGTAAGGGAACATACCAATAGTGTCATTTTCAATTATATTACCTCTCAGGTTATTTTCGAAGGAAATGTATCCTTCTTTCTTCATTGATAGCGTAGCGAACAAAGATACATCACCAGTTATATGCTGCGAACATCCATTATCGAGGATCCACTTGCTTCTAGTATGAGAGGGTTGCGGGTCCACCTACAGAACAAGTAGATAAATCCTTTGGTACTCATTTCTTGAAGGTTCTATTTTGATTAGTCTTAGGTCTCCAAACAAGTGTTTGATTGTCAACAAGCTTTCTTGCTAGACAATACTGTGATATGTGCCCCTGAGTACCACAGTACGTGCAAGTAAGTTTTAAAAAAGTGCTCTTTGTTTCTGTGTTGACATGCATTTGTGTCTTCTTTGAAGACCTATAAGTGAAAGCATAATTATAATTAACGTGTTGCTTGTGTACTTTCTGTGGTTTAGTCCTATTAGATATATGCTTAGCATTAGGACTAACCTTAGGCTGTGTCACAAGGATGGCCTGCTTTCCTAACTTGATCTCTAACTTTTTGGAGACCACACAAGACTCCTCATATTTCGTAGTCATATCAATGAGTCTTTGCTCTGTGACTAAGTGCCTCTTCTTCTCTATGTCGTAAAGCTACTGTATTTTGACATAGTCTCTTTCTTTCTTTTCGATGGTGAGGATAGCCTCATGATAGTCTACTTTAAGCTTGGCTATCTCATCCGTGTTACCTGTAGTAGATGTCAATTTAATATCTTCGAGAAGATTAGACAATCTTGCTACTTCGGTTTTGCATGCCTTAACCTCTTTACGAGATTGCTTATACTTGTCTAACACATTTATGTGTTCTTCAAGTAGTTCGCTAAAGGCATTTTCTAACTCATCAAAAGTAAAGTCATCATATAGAGGGTTAGATGATACCTTATAAAATGCCATAAGACAGACATTTGCAGTGCTGCAGGGTCTGTCCTCTTTATCTGATTTACTGGCATCACTTTCATGCCAGATGCTTGTGTTTCTATACTTTCGACCAGTTATAGCTTTTCTGCTTGATCTTCATCTATCATATGGACTGCTTTACTTTAACAGTGGACAGTCCTTCATATGTCCTGACTTTTTGTATCCAAAACATATTATTTCTCCTTTATTGCTTTCGTGGACGTCTTTCTTCTTTCGGTTTAATCTCTCAAAATTTAAGAACTTATGGAAGTTCCTTACTAGCAGGGCTTGCTCGCCACTTGATGATTCTTCGTCAGAATCAATTCATTGTTTGTAACTCTTTTAGCTTGTACTTTGAAGGCGATAGATTTTTCCTTGGGGGTTGCTTCTTCAAATTCTTGTAGGTTCAACTCATGGGTCATCAGCTTGCCCATAAGTGTCTCCAGAGTCTTTGTGGTGAGATCATTTTCTTTAATGATTGCAGTTGCCTTTGGGTTCCAATTCTTGGTTAGAGCCCATAGCACCTTTTTGATCTTCTCATGGTTACTGTAATCCTTATCAAGGGATTGCAAAGGATTAGTAATATCTAGGAAACGAGTAAACATCTGTGTAATTGACTCACCGAATTTTATCTTAAATGATTCATATTCTTGTGTTAGTCTACTGATTTTGGATTCCTTCAATTGGGAAGTACCTTAATGAGTTATCTTAAGAAGTCTTTAAATATCATGAGACGTAGTACAGGTAGAAACATGATTAAACTCCATCTTGTCAATTACATAAAATAGTGCATTGATGGCACGTACATCTAGACTAGCCTTTATTTTTTTTCGTCTATGTATTTGTTGTGTGGCTTGTCTACAAGTACACCTTCAATCACTATTGGTGCCGGTTTCTTATAACCATCAATAACTATAGACCAATGATCAAAGTCAAGAGACTTTAGAAAGAAACTCATTCGTGTTTTCTAATAAGTGTAGTTTGTTCTATAAAATAGTCGGAGTCTATTTGTGGATTGCCCTTCACCGTTGAATATTGATTTTACGGCAACCATATATACTTTCTAGAGTATTATATAAGAATATAACCTGCTCTAATACCAATTATAGGACCGTTGAGCACCTCTAGTGGGGTGAATAGAGTGTGTACGAGTGTAGTGGAAATAATCATCAATTAAATTAATTAGTTATAATCTATGGTAGAAAAAAGAGAGAATAATTTAAATTGCAGTAAAGGATAGAAGATCAAACTCAGTGAACACCGCAATATATACTGGTTTCCCTCTGAGAGGACTAATCCAATCGTGAGTACTCTTGCCTGCTGTTAATCTACTATTTACAAGCTAAATTAGAGCTTGCCGTCTCTTTACAACACCGTGCTTGGCAAAAAGTATACGACCGACTTCATAACACCGTGCTTGGTGGCGAGCGCACGACAGACTCCGAAAACTGAGATGTTTTCTGACTCGCAACATCTTTACAACTCTATAAAACAAAGACTATAAATCGAACAAGACGTTACTGATGGAACTGGGGATTCCCAAGGCCCTAGTTTGGTGTGTGTATTGATCGATAGAAAGTTAAACAGATATAAACGTGTTCTAACCATTCATAGGCGGAAACTAGAGTTCGCGAATTATACCTACGACGGGAAGAAGACAACAGTTCCTAGTAATCTCGAGCAGTCACGAGCCCAAGATCTTTTGCACATATTCCTTCTTCAGGTTGGACGTCGTGTGGGCGTCGATCTCCCAACCTTTTCTCTCCTTGGCAGTCCTCCCTTTCTTTCCTTACGTGAATCATAAATTTAGAGAAAGCTTCTTATTTCTGATAAAATTATGGTGGCCAGAGAATATAGGATATATATAAGTCTACGGCTGGGACGATGAGGAGAAATTAGGGTTAGGTCTTCTAATGGATCTGGGTATCCTGTGTTCAGCCCGAACTCACAACCTAGGCCCATTAACAATAGCTCGGTCCACTAAAGAGCTATTGTTGCACTACCTTCCTAATCTCAAATTATGATTATGGGCTCCTTTTACTATACGCTTGTTTGGCTCCCCATGTTAAGATATCGAATGTCTGTCGATCAAATTAAGTTACTGACAACTATATTGATTGACATCTTTTATCCTTAAGTAGTACCACTCAACCTTATTTGTCATGTTGGATATAATACACCTGCAGGGTTTACATGACAATCCTTGTGATCTTTAAGGGGACATAATCAGCCCGACGTATCGGGACATGGATTCCTTTGATAATCAATAGCCCATCATACATACAATATTATTACCCAATTCATAGAGATTGTTGACCCATAATGAATCTCACTCTTTTATGAGTCAAAGTAATGCACACTACATATACATGTCTGTTATTATATCCAGATTAAGAGTACATGCATCCATAATAACAGAGGTGTTTGTTCTCTTATGTAGTCAGTATAAGGAGAACAACCTCAAGTGGTCCTGTTCAATACACACAAAGTGTACTAGTGTAAACCTATAGTCAAGATAGACTAATACCATATTATACTACAACTTTTCTAATAGATTGTCCAAGTCCATCTAGGTTGTGAACAATTTATATATTCCATAGGGAACTGATAATATGATCTTCTGTGTGACACCACACACCATATTATCTACAATATAGAATATCAGACACTTGCATTAATACTTGCAACAAATATAATATGCAAACATTTGCCCATATGATTCTCATTCAAAATTTAAGGAAATAAAGTTACTACAAAAGTGATACTTTAGTATATAACCCTAACAATTACTGGCTTTGGTTAAGAGTAGTACAGGTGAAATGTGAAAACTTTAGATCACTAGAAAAATACTTTAGGAATAGATAGAGAGTAGAGTGAATGAGTGATTAAAAATGTGAAAATCCTTCTCTATTTATAGTATTTTTCCTGATCGAACTCGAACAGAGTTTAGGCAGAGTTCGGATGCTAAAATCTCGCATACGAACGTTGGATGCAGATTTGGAGGGAACTGTTTTTCAAAAATCTTGGACCGAACTCGGTCCGAGTTCTATCCGAATTTTGTCAAACTAGAATAGGATTTTTGGGTTCCAAATTGCATATGGTTTGTGGTCTGCTTGGATATGTAGATTTGAGGTGTAGGTAGGCTTTTTGGATATGTGGACTGGGAGATAACCTATGCCAGTAATATCCCGATCGATTTTACATTTATATTTCCTAGACTCAAATAAATGTAAAATACAAACGAAATATAAAAATGAATCGATTTGGATTCTGATACAATTGCTTTTGGATAATGACTCGAAAGCTTTTTGAAGATGCAGTACGTTCTTTGATATTGGTTTCAGTGACGTGCAACATTAGTAGCAGTTTATATATTTTGCGTATCGACTGAAGACATCATTGATGATCAAAATCAGGTGTGACTATTTAGACAATGGGCCAAATAATGTGTCTGTATCAAGTCGAATATTGTCCTCAAGTCGTCCAGATGGTTGGATTTCTTCTGGCTCGAAAATATCATCAACAAAACATTCCACCATTTTTCGAAGGTGTTTGCGGAATATGGTACTCATAGCCCGCTGGTATGTTGCTCCTATATTTTTTAAGCCGAAAGGCATCACTGTATAACAGTAGATTCCTTTTGGAGTGCAAAATGATACGTGTTTATTATCTTCAAGGAACATCTTTATTTGGTTGTAGCCTGAGAACTCGTCCGTGAAGGACATTTGCTCGAAGCCACAAGTATTGTCAATCATTACGTCTGTAATCGGAAGAGGAAACTCGCCTTTTGGATAGGCTGAGTTAAGGTCCCTGAAGTCTATGTAGACTTGAATCTCCACGTTCTTATTAGTGACGAAAACAATGTTGGCCATCCAGTCTGGATGTTGCTTTTCATGAATGAAACCACTCTCTATGAGTTTGTCGACTTCTTTTTTGATAGCATCCATGAGGTTGGGACGGAAGCGACACTGTTAATGTTTGACATGTTTAGCGTTCGGCAGGATATTGAGTCGGTATATTGCGACTTGTGTTTGCCATTAAAAAAATCAAAGACAGGAATTACAGAAACACTGAAATTGATTGCAAACTCGCTTGTACAAAGAAAATCCTAGAGAGAAATCCTAGAAAATAATCTAAGTACAATTGTTTAGTTTTGATTCTGGGGGGTGACGGTGGAGACTCGGGAAAGTGCTATCAACTCTGCCTTACTCCGTGGACTATCTGACGCAGTCTTTAGCTATTGAGTAAATTGCCTTTCTGAAGGTTGCCAGCCTTTTGCAGGGGTATGGCATCCTACTATTTATAATGGTATGTGTGTTGAGCCGCATAGCGCGTGAAGACCCGTTCTTTGGCTGCCATCTGTCGATTTGTTGGGATTTTGTTGCAGCAAATATTGGTAGTTAAGACTTGGTCTGCCTGTCACGTGTCCTGTCGCAGGAATCATTTTGAGCAGCATGGGTCTTTCAGTCTTCGGCCATGTGGGGCCGCATGAGACTCATGCGACTAAAGTCGCAAACTTCCTTAGCCCACATATAGCTTAAGGATTTAAGCCGTATAGATTCTATATTTTGGCCACATAAAGCTCATGCGGCTTGGGTCATAATCACCCTTGGCTGTATGAAGTTCGGAGACTTTGGGGCCGCATATGTTTGAGCCGCATAAGGTTCATGCGGCTTAGGTGACACTCCTTCTGGCCGCATGAGAGCGTACGAACCCTACTTTTGGTGACGTCTCATGTCTCTTTTTTGTCAAAATGTCAGATCTGTCATTTTTGTAAGTTTTGACAGGACTAGTCAGCTTTATCAGACGAACTGCTCCTCTTGGCCGATATCTTTCTTCTGCAGCTGGTTGTCGACGGGCCACATAAGGCATTGAATCTGTCATGCTGCTTTCGTTTATGCGGACCTTTTTGGCCCAAAGTACATATGCGACAATTTATGATCCGCATAAACCCCATATTTTTTATGCTTCTACAAGACCCCCTTCAAAGTTTTCAAATTGTAAATTTGGAATACTTTGAATAAGAAGCATGGAAATATGTCAAGCCGCAGGGAGTCTTCCAGTTGCATGGAATTTTCGAGCCACAAAATGATCTCGAGCCGCAGGGAAATCTTGAGCCCCAGGGTGACCCCATCAGCCTGCCAGCTGTCACAGCTGCATTCAATTTTCTTGATTCGGTTGTGGATGAATCGAAGAGTCACTTTTCAGCAACTCTATAAATAGGGGTCATTCGGAGAGAGATTTTCCTCTTTTACCTTCTTCTCCTTCGACTTCATCATACTTTCATGCGCGAGCCTGTCATATACTGCCTCTGCTTTAAGCCTGGTCGATGCATGCCCTATCTCATTTGGACCACATGTGTTCTGTATGATAGGGCCGCATAGACTGAGCCGCATAACCGCTGCTCATTCGAACTTGAACCGCATAAGTGTCCCAAGATTGATCCGCATGAACACTTCATGACTGAGCCGCATAAGTGCCACATGAGCACTTTAAGATCGGGCCGCATGAATACTGTATCGCTGGGCTACAAAATTGCCTCGTGACTGATCCGCACGAGTACTTCATGACCGGGCCGCATGAGTATTTCATGACTGAGCCGCATAAGTACCTCATGATTGAGCCGCATGAACACTTCATGACACTTCATGAAGCCGGCCTCATGACATTGGGCCACATGAGTTCTGTTTTGGCTAAGCCACATAACTGGCTAGACCGCATAACTGAAAGAAAATAGAGTCCTTCGTATTTTTTTTGGTGCTAAGTCCCCTATTTTTCCATGTTTTGTAGGGATGTGGCTAGCAAACTTATCCAGGACCGGTGTCGACGATAGAGTGGAAATACACCATTCTGCCACATACATCAGACAGCTCAAAACTCCTTATGCTTTGGAAGAGTTTTCCCTGCGCCATTTTGGCATACACATCAAACAACACATGACTCTTCATGCTTCGGAAGAGTTTTCCTAGGTGGTAGGAAGGGCCTTTATACCTCGGAGAGTTGGACGGTGGTCAGGCGTCGTTATGAACGTCCTGCCTTCACGGCTCTCTAAGTAGGCGAAACTACCATAAGGGATGATGTTTTGAAGGTATTTTCCTTCTAGGGAGCGGGGCTAAGGCATCTGCAATACGGAGGGGAGTATAGCATGCTATATTTGCCCTCCTCCAGGCAGCTCTTTTGGGATTCAACAGCCTTGTTTGCTTCTCAGCAGTAAAATATGACTTCTTTCGAGGGCCACGAAACTGCTTGTTGATGAAGACGAAGTGTTGTCAAACTAACCAAACTATGTATTGCTAGATTTTCCTTTCTTTATTTTCTGCCGTCGATGTAGTCCTATGAATGTAACTGATTTTGAATAAGTAGAGTATGTTCACTCCATTCTTTATTTGTGGTATTTTGTGGTGCTTGTACTAGAGGGCCTAATATAGCATTTGTGTTTGATGACGGACACCCCACTAGGGGATTTTTGTGAACCTATTGCCCTTTTGTGCATCTGGAAATACGAGCAAATAGATTTGAATAATATTTTGTAGACCTACTACTCTTTGGTACACCGATGGTGCGAGTAATAGATTATGATTTTTATGGACTTATTACCCTTTTTGTGTATTGGCGATACGAGTACTGATAATAAGTGGAGAGAAAACTGACATATTTACTCAGAGGTAATAAGGACATGGTAAATATGAGTTTAAAGTAGAGCCTCCCAACTCAGAGATAATAAGGACGTGGTAGGAGTAGGCCAAATGGGGATACACAGAACAACTCAGAGGTGTTATCAACGTGGAAGTTCTATGTATTGGATGATTTGTTTGTGATGGATGGGAAAACAACTCAGACGTAATATGGACATGGTTGTTTTTCTCCATTGGGAAATTTTGTGGACATATTACCCTTTTTGTGCACTAATGGTGCAAGTAGAAGATTAGAATAAGTTTTATGGACCTATTACCCTTCTGCGCACTGGTGGTGCGGGTAATAGATTTTGAGGCAAACTTTTGGTGGAGAAAAGATATGACCAGGAGATGAGATATGAATCCATTCGGAACAGTCAGAGAGTAAGTTCAGTGGTACCTGAGGGTATGTAACTCAACAATCTGGAAGATTTGAGGTCAGAGTGTAAGTTCAACGATACCAGATGGTACATAGCTCACAATCTGTTAGATAGTTGGAAGATGTCGTCTAGACATAATATTTTTTTGAGGAACTTGCCATTGATAGGCATCATGAGCAAGTCTCCATTTTGTTTTGCGAGACGGTACATACCGTTGGAGAATACAGTCTCGATGATGAATGGACCCTCCTATTTTGGCTTAAATTTATCGGAGGTCTTGTGAGTCATGACCATTGGTCTGCGAATGGCCAAGACGAATCACCGACTTGGAATATTCTCTGTTTGACTTTCTTGTTGAAAGCCCGAGAGATGCGTGCTTGATAGAGCTCTATGCTTTGTTGAGCTTGTAAACTCTTCTCATATAATGCTTTCAACTCTTGTATCCATCGACGGTAGTTATCGTCTGACATTAACCGGTAAGTAAGGCCACTCGAAGTGAGGGGATCTGAGTCTCCAATGGGAGGACAGCCTCGCTCCCGTAAACCAAGGAGAACGGTGTATTTCCTGTAGCCGCCCAAATTGTGGTGCAATACGCTCATAAGCACTCGCCAAGCTTTTCATTCCAGTCGCGTTTGTTTACAAACATGAACTTTTTGAGGAGCTTGATTATGGTTTTGTTGAAAGCTTCAGCCAGACCGTTAGCCGATAGGTTATATGCTATCGAGGCCATGTTCTGAATCCGATTCTTGTCACAAAATTGATAGAAAGCGTGGCTTGCGAACTGCAGACCATTATCGTGAATAATCCTCCAGGGTAGTCCAAAACGGTAGATGACATGATGTTTTATGAAGCTAATCACGTTCGATGTCTTAACCTCTGCCAGCGGAACAATGTTCGCCCATTTGGAGAAGTTATCTGTGATTGCAAGTATGAACCGATGCCCTCTAGACGACGGTAGGGTGACTGGCCCAATGATGTCCATTTCCCAAGCTTCAAATAGCCAAGAGGCCACTGTCGGGTACAAGAATTTAGATGGTAGATGTATGAAATCTGCATGAATCTGGAAAGACTTGCACTTCTTTACATAATCAACTGCATCCGCTACCATTGTGGGCCAGTAATAACCCATCCGACGGAGACGATCTTGCAATTTTAGGCCAGGTTGGTGAGCCCCACAAGTGCCGTCATGAGCTTCGCGTAAAGCTTCTTTGGCTTCTGTGTTTGACATGCATCTTATTAGTGGCCCATCGTAGGATCGTCGATATAACATTTTTGTCTCCGTATCATAGAAGAATCTGAGGGAGCGTCTTCTGATTGAGGTTGCTTCTTTCACATTCTCTGGCAGAATTCTATAGACTACAAAGTTGATGAGTGGACGTCTCCAGTCTTGTATGTCGTTGGTTATCTGGGCGAAGTAACTCGTACCCAGTTGAAGATTGTTCTTGGGAAAGACCAGCTCATGGCCTATTATGTTGACTAGATGATGAGTATCATTTGGAAGTGCCAAGGAAGCGGCGAGACCTGCTAGGGCATCGGCTTCGATATTTTGGAGCCTAGGAACATGTTCTATAAATAATCCTTCTAAGGTTGCAATAATGGCAATTGTTGTCTGATAGTAGGTTATCAAGTCCTCATTGCGAACCTCGTATGAACCTCGGATCTGGTTAACAACCAACTGTGAGTCACCATTTGCTTCCAGGTACTTGATCCCCACTTCTTTTGTGAGCCGGAGTCCGATGAATAGAGCGTTATATTCGGCTATGTTGTTTGAACAGGGTTCTGTAAGAGAATATGCCCGATTGACCACCAACCCAGAGGAGAAATTAATACTACCCCGACTCCAGCGACGATATCACCTTGTGGCCCTGTTCTTGAAGCATCGTCAAAGAACATTCGCCAAATGGCATCATGCGAAGTCATGTTCGAGGCGACGACTTCGTCGAGAATTTCTTTATAGATTTTGGATGTTTCTGAGCCTGGATGGGCTGCTAGGAAGTTAGCCAGGACTTGACCTTTGATAGCCTTATGCGGAACAAAAATCATGTCGTATGGGGATAATAGTATCGCCCAGATGGCTAGACGAGAACTGAGTACACCGGGCTTGGTCATGAGAACCCTGAGAGGATTGACTCGTAAAACAACATAGATGGTCTTCCCTGTCACATAGTGTCATGTTTTCTGAATGGCAAACACTAGGGCAAGGTACTCCTTCTCTACAACGGCGTACCTATGTTCTGGTCCTGCCATCATCCGGCTGAGATAGTAAATGGCTTGTTCATGTCCCACATTATTATTCTGTGCTAGCAGAGCACCGAGGGAGTGTTCCATCGCCCGTACATAGAGCAGAAATGGCTTTCCAATGACCGGGGCTACCAGAACTAGCGGATTTGTCAGGTACTCCTTAATTTCATCGAAGGCACGCTGACATTCCTCGTTCCATACGAAAGTGACACCTTTCCTTATGAGTTGAGTGAAGGGTTGACATCGCCCTGAGAGATTAGATATAAACCTCATGATATATGCTAGTCTTTCCTAAAGGCCGTAGAGTTCGTGGAGGTTCCTTGGTGGACTCATCTCCAGGATTGCTTTTGTTTTGTCGAGATCTATGTGAATGCCCCGGAAAGTAATGACAAAGCCCAAGAACTTTCCGCTGGACACCCCCAGGAAAGACTTGGTGGGATTCAACTTCAGTTTGTGTGCTCGCATGAGGTCGAACATTGTTCTTAAATCATGTAAGTGATTATTTTTTGTGCGACTCTTGACGGCGATGTCGTCAATGTAACACTCCACCGTCTTGCGCAAATGATTTCTGAAGATGACACTCAAAGCCCGTTGATATGTAGCACCGGCGTTCTTAAGACCAAAGGGCATGACCGTATAACAATATACGCCGATCGGTGTTCGGAATGACATATTCTTCTCATCATCAGTTGACATCTTGATTTGATTGTATCATAAAAAGCCATCCATAAAGGACATGCGCTCGAAGCCACACATATTCTCGATCATTATGTCGATGATCGGAAGAGGGAATTCATCCATAGGGCATGCCGCATTCAGATTACAGAAATTGATACAAATTCGGATCTTTCTGTTCTTCCTGATGACTGGTACTACGTTGGCTACCAGTCTGGGTGCTGCTTTTCGCGGATGAAACCGCTAGCTATAAGCTTGTTTACTTTCGCTTCAATGGAATTCATGATGTCTGGACGAAACCGCCGCTGCTATTGTTTGACTGATTTTGCGTTCGGGTAAATGTTGAGCTTATGAAGTACGATCTCGGGGTTTAGTCCTGGCATGTCTTCATAGCTCCAGGCAAAGACGTCGATGTATTCTCTGACGAGTTGTAACAACAACTCCTGCTCGCCGTCTGTCAGGCTTTTACTAACGAAGATTGGCTATGGAGAGGATTCATCGCCGAGGTTAACCTGCATAACCTCGTCCTCAGTGGGAGGATCACGAAGTTCAAAGCGTTTCTCCTATTGTGCATCTAATTGCTGGACCCACGGCTCCAACTCAAGTGGTTCAAGTAGATCTTCGTCTTCCTCTTCGACATCAGCGGATGTCATGTTGACAGATAATGTCTGTCTAAATATATCTCCAATACTTCTATCAGAGTCGTAAATGGGTGACTCGGACGAATGAGAGTGCCACTCGCATTCTTCATCGGAACGTTCGAGCGTTGCTGGTGGTGTGACATACCCGAGGCTGCGTCTGGATTTGTGATGATGGTCCTGAGGTTTCCCTGCCGGTGCCGACAGCTATAGAGGCAATCGCCTATCGCTGCCGTGATTCAGACCCGGGGTAGCCTCCATGTCGTACCCCTACTTTTGCATAAAGTACTTGGCTTGAGGACTATACAGGTAGAGCGGTAATCTTCCAGCGTCGGGTCCGAGATCGGACACTTGTGGCGTGAAAGATTGAGGACCTTCTTTTCGGCCAAAAATGATCGTGTGATCCTATCCTCTTCTGTTTGGGACCAGAAAGTAGGCACCTTTAACGAGAGCAAGTTGATTTAGGGTATGGACGTTTATCACCCGTGTGTACAGGCTAACGTCTAGACAGTCCCGTACATCATACATTAGATTAGGCTTATCATACTGAGAATAGTCTAACGACAGCCTCTTATTGATGAAATAAGGAATTTTGTCCACAGGAATTACATTATCAGGAGAGGGGCTATCCACCTATGTAACCAAGTATTTGGCGAGTTCTACGTCTTCTTCGGCTACCCCCTGCGAGCTTAGAGGTCGGGATGCTGTCTTGGGCAACTTAACCACCAAGGATTCAGCTTGAGGTATTGACTTACGTGAGAGTCTTGGATCGACACTTGGTTGCCGGCTCGTCTTGGGAAGACGGATGACAATTGGCTCGACAGGGGACTTTGTGTCTTCTGACTGTCTTTGAATGGATTTTGGCAATCGGATCACCATCGGCCCTATGATGGGCTTTGGCTCTTGACTTTGGGAGTCAGATGACCATTTGTTCCGATTGCACAGCTTGGATGAGAGAACCAGGCACCTCTTTATGCAAAGTTGCAACAAGGGGTATGGCTTTGCCTGGTTTATGAGTCTGGAGATGAATTATCAAGGGTTCCTCTGTCCCTGTGATGGTCTCCAGTTTGTCAGTGATGTACTTCTCCGATTCTTCATATAAACAAGCCTTCGAAGAATAATAAGACTCAACCCCTTTGAAGGGATCGATGTTGGCAAATTCAGTCTTCATGAAGCCGTGCCTATTGACATACTTGAAGCACTGGTGAAGGGTGGATGGCACGATCATGTAGTCATGTATCCACGGACATCCCAGGAAGATATTGTAGGAGGTGTCTGCATCAATGTCGTAGCAGGTAACCTCCGTCTTCAGGTCACCAATCTGACATTTCAATCGGATCTTCCCTATGAGATAGCTCCTTCCAATGTTAAAACCGCTAATGGCAGTATTGGTCGCCGCTAGCCGGTTCATATGGATGCCAAGAAGTTGGAGCAAGCTTTTCTGGATGATGCTTATTGACGAGCCAGGGTCGATATGCATCCGATCCACCTTGATGTCGCCTATGTATCCAGTGTAGTACAAGGGGCGATCATGCAAATTGGTGTTGATCAACATGTCCTGTGGAGTAAATATGATGTTGGGCATTGTACCTGTGTTATCGTTGCCCTGTAGATCTGCTGGCGGCTCTTACCGTGGAGGCTTGACCTGAGCTAAGTAGGCATCAGCATTTTGGAGTGCTTCGCTTAATGCGACACAAAGATCCTTGGAGAGCCTTAGGAGCTCGTATAACGACAACTTTGCTGGCGTATTAGCCAATTGTGCTAATATGTCAAAGTTGTAAGGTCTTTCCAGTACCTGAGGTACATCATTACGGAGTGGTCTGTCGAAGCGAGTTTCCTTTGGCTTGGATTTATCCGCCAGTGGAGGCTGAGATGGCCTTGGAACATCAGAGGGAGGCAACGTTGCCGGCTGAGGATATTCGACTGAACTATCCCGTGCGGGCTGGACTTATGCTCCAGACCGGGTAACAATGGCTGCAGCTTCTTCAGCCTCGGCTAAAATTGTATGGCAGGATTTAGACTTCCTACCCTTTTTGTTGTTGGTAGGAGATGACACCTCCCAGGTAATTTCGGGCACTAAGTCTGGGTGCACCCACATAATCCCTCCTCGCAATATGGTAAGAGGTACCAATCCAGATGTCTGGCTCCGGACGGGTAGAAGATTAGTAACCTATATCGTTATCCGGGGGACAGGTATTACCCCGTCTGGAGTGCTTGTTGGAGGGAAGTCGCCAAACTGAATTGACACCATGTTCGCTGCCACGGTAACCTCTTCAAAGTCTATCGACAGAGCTTTGGAGTCAATAAGACTCTGAATGTACCGCTTTAATTGGAAGCAGTCCTGAGTGGAATGATGGACATAACGGTGGAAGTGACAATATTTTGGGTCCTCTATTTCTGTTGTTCGGGGCTCACGCCTTGGTGGAGGGATCTGGATCCTACCCCCTTACAAGAGCATATCGAAGATGGGTTTGACATGACTATCTTCGAATGAGTAATTCACCTTGGGCCACGGACCTTCTGCCTGCTTTTGTTCGGGCTTTTGGGTCGCATCAGCGACCATGGCCTGTTTGCCCTTATTGTCCCGGTTGGAGGTGGCGCCACTGTTGTTGTTGCTGGAGGTGGAACCAGGATGTCTGCCCTTATCCTCTCCGTCTGGGATGTGTAATCCCAGCTGGCGAGCCTTCTTCAACTTCTCCTCGACATTGGTAACACTTATGATGAAGGTTGTCTAATCCCTGAACTGATCGTCACCCATCCAGAGGCTAATTGCGGGGAGCAACTTCTTCTGGCAGATTTCAATCAAGGAGCTCTCGGGATTGTCTTGGGGCAATCTCATTGCGGTTTGACGGAACCGCCCGATATAGTTTCTCGTTAGCTCCCTCTCTCCCTGAATGACGTCCATGAGGGATGACATCGTTACATCATGCACCACTTCGTAGAATCTTTCCAGGAACATGTGCTTGAAGCCGTCAAAATAATGGATGCAGTTGTCGGGAAGGTTGTGGTACCAGTCAAAAGCGATCCCCTCCAATGCTCTGATGAATAATCGCGTGAGGATGGTATCACTATGCGGCAAGTGGTCGGTTGTGACTTTAAAGTAAGTCATGTACCGACTAGTAGAGGTCTTTCCATCATAAAATCGATATGAAACGGCTTGTACTGTGGTGGAAAAGGCACATCTCTCCATGCAACGGGATATGGCTGCCGTATTCTGAGGTCCCGAGAGGAGTCTCGGGCATTAAACATTGCTCGAAGCTCCTTGCCACTCCCGTTTCCCGTTATACATATTTTCGTATACGTATACGAGATTTCTGGCATTTATCAGGTGGACCGTAGTTAGACTTGTTTTGCTTAGCCTAGTCTTAGTTTATTCTTGACTTGGTTTATTTGATTTGGTTTGGTTCAATTTGGTTTGGCTTGGCTTGGCTTGGTTTGAGATGGAGAGGGTTGATATATAATCCAACTCCTTCTCTCTCTCTCCTCATTCAGTTCTTCATTTACTTCTTCATCTTCTTCATTTACTCCTCCCACCTACCAAGTCCTAGACAAGTACAACTTGCTTCATGGAGGAACTCAATTTTTGTTGTTCCATTGTCTTCCTCACGAGATTCTAAAACACTTTAGTACTTAGCATTTTCAATTTCTATGGTTTATTTCTTATAAATCTAAATTGGTTGTATTTTTGGATTTCTTTGGTTTTAATCTACCAAACTTTATTATTTAGTTTTGAGTGTTCTATGTTGTAGAGAATTCGATTTTACCTAAAATGGACCTTTGAAAAGTTAGATTTCGACTTGTTTTGAGGAAGTTATGGCCAAAATAAGATTTGAACATTTTTTAGTTCATCTATCCTGAATTTGGCAGGGATGATGAATAGTGCCGTAGGAATGAATAGTGCCGCATGGATGCATAGTGTCGCAGGAATGAATAGTGCCGCATGGATGCATAGTGTTGTATGGCTTACATAGTGTCGTATGGCTGCATAGTGTCGTAGAAGGCTGTATAGTGTCGCAGAAGGCTGCATAGTGCCGCAGAAGGCTGCATAGTGCCGCAGAATGCCGCATAGTGCCTATTTTAGCTATTTTTGGCTGTTTTATGTCCTATTTAGCTGAATTGTAGCTAGAATTTCTCCCAACTCCCAACATAAAAGTTATGGATCTTTTCCTTGGCTTCAAGGATATATTACTAGCTATTTTATGCAAGTTTCTCGCATTCATGATAGTGCAAGGATAGAACACGATAGTGGCCTGTTAAGGCGCACTCCTAACCAGTAACAAGTAACATGACATGATAGTGGCCCGTCGTTGCGCACTCTTGATAAACAACCTTGGCATGATAATACATGACAATGGTCCGTCGTGGCGCACTCTTGATAAGTAAACCTAATATGATAATCTTGATATGCTGTTGTGACGGCTATCTTGACTTGCTAAGTAACTTTTGTCTTGACACCGTGGATGTTTGTGCTTGTATAAGCTACATGTCTCGTCTTGCATCATGTCTAGGATATGAATTCCTGGTTACCACGATCAGGGATTCCTATTGAATCTGACTAGGATAATGACTAGATTGATCAAGTAGTTCATGAAGAGATTTCCCAGCTACAGGAAGTCCCGTTATCTTGGCGCTTTAATTGGACTTGTAGCCTGCCGTCGAGTAGGACACATTTCCTGTACACTGTCATGTGTTGCACCTCTAAGTCACCTAATCTAACTCTCTCAACTTGTGACCGGATAACCTGGATTAAGACTGCAGGGCTTGTGGCTGTTGGAACATCTGTGAGCACCCTAAATTTCGGGTTGATTTTTTATTTTTATTTTAATTTTCTGCTTGATTGGTTTCGATAAATAATTTATTCTGTAATTTTTCCTTAAGTGTGCATTTCCATGCCTTTAATATTTGGAGTGTCAGGGATGTTCAACTCTGGAAATCTTCTTCACGAGTTTTGAGTGGGCAGGATTACCTTCATGACGGTATATAGTGTCCCACTCAAACTTGTTCCTTTGTGCTCTTTTTGCTTCGCAGAACTTCGGGTCGAATTAGACCATTTGATTATTAATTGATTTTCCCACTCTTCTCCTTGATCATTATTAGCACGTTACCGTGACTTTTAATTTGGGAGCGCAAGACCAGTCAGTTTTTTGAAGCCAACTCCTCATTGATGATCTACTCGAGACACTCGTCACCCATGACCTTCGTGTCCCACTCAGACACGCCATTTTATGCTCCATTTGCTTCGCACAACTTTTCTGACACGTGACCCGATTTTATTTCACCCTACGGTGTCACATTTATTTTCCAACTTGATTTGTGGGTACCCTGTCGACCAAAACCTGTCAGCCCCAATTATGGACATGGCCTACATTGAGCCTACTACCCGTCCGACACTTGTGTCCCATTTATTGGAATCCCCATGTGCTACTTATTTACCCATGATCATCAACACCTATTTTAATTCGATTATTTCGTAGTATCTGGTTTTGACCCAATCCGGCTCCACCGAGTCAGCCCAGCTTCGTGCTACCCTCCATCGTGACACTCTCATTTTCCGTGTCTAAAAATAATATTCAATACCTGCTTTTATATTTCAAATATTGAGTGTAACTTTCATCGAATTTTAAATCCTAATTAAATCCAATCCCCCTAATTAATCTCCACCCTTGATTTTCCCTCATTCAATCATCTCCATTTATTTCCCTCACACTCACACACACCCCCCTCCAATACTTTGGCCAGCCCTAGTTTTAGGAACTCCTTTCCCTCTCTCTCTCTCTATTCAATTATTATTATTCATCTCTCTCTCTCTCTTTCTATTATTTCCTACACACAAACAGCAGCTACAACACCAACACTAACCCGAACACCACACCTGGCCGAGCTCCTTCCTCCGACGTGGCTTCGCCATCGGCCACCCCTGGTCGAGCACAGCCCGGCCATCTTCTCCCCTCTTCCTTCTCCATTCGGCCATCACACCACCACCCCACCACCAACATAAAGTCACCACCATCACCATGGTCTTCACCACCACCATCCTCCCTCCGGTCAACTGCCGCACCACGACCCCCATCTCGCGCAGTCGCCGGCCTGGCCGAGCACGGCCGCGCCATCGCAGCAGTACCGCGCTACGAGCGTGCAGCAGCAGCAGCTGCAAAGGCGCGCACGCGCGCGCGCGGGGCGCCGTCGTACGCCGCCGCGCCGTCGCGCGGGCCGCCGTGGCCCCCTGGCCGTATGCCCCTCCCCGACGAACTCTCTCCTGACGGCCACATTCCTCCGGGACGCGCCGTCGAGACGATTCGTGCGTTTCGCACGAAGTCCCGTCGTGACGCGCGCGGGATTGATTCAGAAATTATGCTCCATCGCAGCGACTTCACGCACAATTTTCTGGAAATCCGACCGTTGGATCGGTGATTTCTTCTCTCCGTCACAATCTCGGTATATCCACCTTCATCTCTGTCAATTTTCGTCCGTTAATTTTATCGTTTGATACATCAAAACCGGCCAACAAGTTGACCGTTTAAATTGTATTAAATTTGGACAGTTTTGCGGGGACAACTTCGTCAGCTTGTATCTCCTCCACCGTAGCTCCATTTGGCGTGCTACTAGTTCCTATGCGAAGCTGGTATAACCCTCTTACTACCCCTCCAGTTTCGTTTCATTGTGAGCTTGTTTGATTTGTTGAATTCGACGCCAAAGTTGGCCGTCCGAATTCGTAATTTCTAACTTGTAAAATTCTATTTTTGAACACGGGACTCCAGATTTCATTTCTGACACCACTATTAGACTTGTGGCGTCGTTCTGGCATGTTTTCATATAAAATTTGTTGGATTTGGAGAACGTGGGCCCTGGCACGTTTTTCGGTGCAAAATGGGTCCTACATTCTGGGTCAACGGGACTTTTTGACGTCGGCTCATCGGAATCTAATTCCGGATATACCGTTGAGTTCGTATCGTCATTCTAGACTCGTTGACATATAATTTGCTAGGTTTTGGTGGACATTGGATCCGGCACGCATTTCGGTGCAAGTTGGATACCAACATCCGGGTCAACGGGTCATTTTGAGATCGGCTCATCGGAATCTAATTCCGGAGATACTGTTGAGTTCGTATCATCATTCTGGACTCGTTGACAAGTAGTTTGCTGAGTTTTGAGAATATTGGCTCCGACTCGCATTTCCGTACAAACCGAAATTCCAAGTTCTGGTCAACGGACCAAATTGAGATCGGGTCAACGGAATCCAATTCTGGAGATACCGTTGGGTTCGTATCGTCATTCTGGTTTCGTGGACATATAATTTGCTATATTTTATAGAATTATTTTCTTGCACGTTTTTTGGTGCAAAACGGCTCCGACACGGACACCATTTTGACCCGAAATTATCTTTTTGCCCTTGTATCCAAATTGGACCGTTGGGTAGGCTATCTTAGCTAATTTGACCATTCTGGACACGTTGGCGATGTTTATTTCATCGTCCGACAATGTTTGTTGATAATTTCTCTGAGTTTAACCTTTTTATAATTTATTAATAATTAATTCTTATAATGTTCGTATTTCGGGATTAGTATAACGAAACTGAGATCAGTCAATTCCAGTGATCTCACATTGCTGAAATTGACAAGTTGGACACGTGGACCACTATAATAAGATTATCAACTTTACCGTTGATCATCTCATCTCGATTTGTGTGTCGTAAGTTTCGACGTACGAATAACGAAGTACACTTTATATCTTTAATAATTAGACTAGAATTGACCCTGATTGACCAAAGTTGACCAGTTGACCCAAAGTCAACTGTAAGTCAACACTTGACCTAGTTTTACTAGATTATTGGCCGGAGTCGACCTAGAGTTGTTTTGACTTAGAAGAACCTAGGATAATGTAGATTGATTATAGAGATTCATTTATTACAACTTGAGCACCTTGTAACCTGTGTTGCTTTAAATAGGACTCTGTGGCTTCAGTTGGACCCCCTATACTTATCAGCTGTTCAGGTTATCAGGCGAGTACATTATCTGATCATTTCATATCCTGCTTAGAATTATATTCTTGCTTTAGATTACTATACTTGATGCTGTCACGACATTATCACGGATTAGTACTATACGGATCTCTTCATGCGATGTTATCCCCCTCGGGAGCATCGGGTACATTGTGTCATGTGCATTTCACTTTCATCATGTACTCCTGTGCTTTCACCATATATGTACACTCTTGTTAATCTTGTACTCTCATGTTCACAGAGCCTTCATGTATACTATCATATGCACCCTTTCAAGGGCCCCATGTGATATCATGTACAATAACATAACCTGTTTAGATCCTTGTGTATTGATTGGGGAAACGGGGGTGTGCTAGTAGTCATGTGAACAATTCCATAGTAGTGTAGATCATGTACAACTCTTTAGTGTAGATCATGTACAAATCTGTCCTGTTCACATGTGCTATCATGTACTCTACATCACTAGCCACTGTTAGTTCTCTATTTATAGTAGATATTTCTATTACAGTTCTCTCTCTGTTTACATACTGTATTTCCTCAGATCCTGTATCTTACTTTACTGCATGATTATATTTTCTAACCTGCTATGATTTGTTGAGATGTATTGTGCTCGCTCCTGTCCTGACTGGACATGTTGATAAATTTTACAGATAGCCTGGGATTGCCTGCTAGCCTAGAGGAGACACATTAGAGGTTGTTTAGGTAGTTTTTCCATTGTCTGGAGTTGTATTATTTTATGGATTACTGTATTTTGAGATTTGAGATGTATTTCTGGGTTTGTGTATTTTTGACACTTAAATTTCTCTCTGCTGTATCCCTTTTGGATTTCATGTTTTATCTATCCTTATCATGCTCTACCTTAGATGTGATTGAGACTGTATCTGCTATGTCACCCCCATTCGGAGAGTATAAACTGTTTATCCTTATACTGCTAGATGCATGAGACCTAGGACAGCGTTCTACCGCCGACACTGCGGCGTAGGCTGGGCGTTGTTACGTTCACGTGCCCTTACTCTAGGGTGCGGATCGTGACACGTTTTTAGTGGTGGCCCATGCAGGTCGAGTTTATGTAGTGGTATTCGAACTAGAGTACCACTACCATAACCAAAATAAGTCATATCAGCGACGAAATTAGCGACGCAGACTTAAAATGTCGCTAATTTTGTTGGATTTAGCGACTCCAAAAGTATGCGTCATAATACGTCGCTGATAGCGACCAACAGCGACATATTGCGACCACCTTTAGTGTAATAAAAATCAACGTCGTTGATTTGTCGGAAAACGTCGCTAGTTTTATTAATTTAGCGACGTTTAGCGTCGCAAAGATTAAGACGTCGCCGAATATTAAAGGAAGGCCGACGCTTTGCGACGTATTTACGGACGTTGCTAACTTCCGCTAAATAGGGTTTCCTCGGTTCGACTTTTTATTTCTCCCTCTCCCCAAATTTTTTGTTCCCGCCCCTCTTCTCCGACCTCGACGACAGCCCGACCCCCTTCCCTCCGGCGCCGCTCATCCTCCTCCTCTACCGCGAGCCCCTTCTCCTCCCTCCGACGAGCCCCTTCTCCTCCTCCTCCTCCTCCTCCACCGCGAGTCCCTTCTCCTCCTCCACCGCGAGATCCTCCTCCTCCTCCTCCTCCACCACCGCGAGGAGACTGAAGGTAAATCCTAACCCTAAATGAGGTGTTTTTTGTGTCCAAAATGGATACGGAGATACATTACGACCATGTGTTCACTGATACATTGTGTTCGTGAGGTTTTGGACACTTTGTGTCCATTTGTTGGACACGTGGACACCCCCAGGCTTGCATATATATGTATTTCAACTCTGTACACTTAATCCCCTCCTCCTCCACCATCGAACTTGTCCTCCTCCTCCTCCTCCACTACCGCGAGAAGACTGAAGCTAAACCCTAACCCTAATTGAGGTGTTTTTCGTGTCCAAAATAGACATAGAGACACATTACGACCATGTGTTCACTGGTACAGTGTGTTCGTAAGGTTTTGGACACTTTGTGTCCATTTGTTGGACACGTGGACACCTCCAAGCATGCATATATATGTATTTCACCTCTGTACACTTAATCCCCTACATACACTTGTGTATTTTCGTATTAATTTGGATTTACATATTGGGTTTGGGTTTCGATATAGTGTTTCATACATTATTTCACCTTGCAACATTCCTACACTTATTTTAGACAACAAGTATATGAACCAATTACTCAACATCTATTTGTTGAAGTATGGTACTCAATTCTTCGTAAGTTCTAGCTATATATGTCTCAAGATCCAATACTCAAAAATTCCAAGAAGAAGAAGAAGAAAAGAATAAAATGACATCGCTCAACACCCTATGACAACTCTTTGTAGAATTGTGTTAAAGTGTGAGTTCTACAGTATGAGTTCTACAGTATGGTTCTCTTTGTAGAATAAAATGACATAGCTCAACCCTATCGATCCTCCATACAAGTCTTCCTTCATCTATTGTCTTAAAGTGTGAGTTCTACAGTATGGTTCTCTTTGTAGAATTGTGTCTTATTTTAGACAACAAAGGTTTCCTATTTTTATAGGTAACATGGCAACATGTGTAAGGGAACATATAGGTGTGTATTTGTGTTTGAAAGGGAGTATCACAAGAGTAAGGTGTGAGCATGTGTTAGTATTTTGAGCTGTAAGAGTGTTTGTTCTATTGAGGTTAGTACCAACTGGAAAGTTAGGTTAAAAGAACCTGGGAACTATGGTGTGGTTGTATACATCATGTATATGTATGTGTGTGTCTAGTGGGAGAAAGGGGAAGGGTTAACTAGTACCAGGTATTTGGAGAGGAGGGAGAGTTTATACTAGTATATATAGACTAATATCCTAAAACTTGACTTATACAACTTAGAAATGGCTAGTTTGACCAAGTTGGACTAGTTTAGCTTAGAGTTGACTCGTTTGGAATATACATAATATATAGACTAATATCCTAAAACTTGACTTCTATAACTCAGCCTATATGAAATATTGTAGACACGGGTGATATACCGCCGCCATAATCTCTGACCACCGCACGCACAAACACGCGAAAGAAAAGTTAGCAATGCGAAAAGAAGATGACAGATAATCTCTGACCATTTAACGTAAAATGTTATGTGTACATATACTGCGGAAAGTGTAGACCGCATGAACTGACAATTGCATATCATTCACTACCTTGATGTATCTATCTTACAGAATTATGGAGCTGAATTACTATCTGCGGAATCGTACTTGGATGTACAACCATCATCCTGATGACATGTACGGTGTGCGGGATAAATTCATAGAGGGTGTACACCAGTTCCTGCAGTTTGCCAAGGCGTTCCCTCAGTACATGGACGGTACCAAAATTAAGTGCCCGTGTGTGAGATGTCGCAACTTGAAATATCATCCAGAAGTGGATGTCACGTATCATTTATACTCGAAGGGTTTTACGCCGAATTACTATCAGTGGAGCGAGCACGGAGAACTTGTGTCTTTAGCATCGGAGTACGAGCCTTATGTGGATGTCCACAACAACGCTCCTTACGACGATGGGTTGGTGAACATGGTTTTCGACGCGGCCGGGCCTAGTTTCGATCCGGATGATCATGATGCACCTGAGGAGGCACCTAACCCCGATGCTGCACAAATCATGGAGTTGCTAGAGAATGCAAAGACTCCATTATATCCTGGTTGTGAGGATCATTCACCGTTGGAGGTGGTTACAAGATTGTTGAGCATCAAGTCCGATTTTAACATGTCGTAAGATTGCTACAACCGTCTTATGGAGTTGCTTATAGAAATATTGCCTGAGGGTGCAAAGTTGTCTAAAGACTTCTCCCGGTCTACGAGGATGGTTAGATCGCTCTGGATGGGATACGAAAAAATCGATGCCTGTCGCAACGGGTGCATGTTGTACTACAAAGACGACAAGGATGAAGACGCCTGCAGATTTTGTGGTGCCGATCGCTACAAGGCATGTGGTAGAGGAAAGTCTGTCGGTGCCAGGAAGCCTACCTCTTCGATGCACTATATGCCGTTGACGCCGCGGTTGCAGCGGTTGTTTATGGTGAAAGAAACTGCAGAAAACATGAGTTGGCATAAGCGGGAACATACCGAAGGAGTGTTGGATCACCCATCTGATGGAGAAGCATGGAAGCACTTTGATCGAGAGTATCCAGATTTTGCTTCTGATTTGCGTAATGTCAGATTGGGTCTCTGCTCCGACGGTTTTACCCCATTTGGACTTTCGGGATCCCAGTATTCGCGTTGGCCTGTGATCGTCACCCCGTATAATCTACTGCCTTGGATGTGCATGAAGACTCCGTATATGTTTCTCACCGTTATTATTCCAGGTCCGAACAATCCGAAAAGGAACATCGATGTGTATTTATAGCCGTTGATTGATGAGTTGAATCAGTTGTGGGAAGTAGGTTCCAACACGTACGATGTATCTAGAAAACAAAATTTCCGGATAAGGGCAACACTTATGTGGACCATCAACGACTTTTTGGCCAATGGAATGTTATCTGGATGGAGCATGCATGGTCATCTTTCATGTCCGTATTGCATGGACAGCACTAAGGCTTTCCGTTTGAAACACGGAGGCAAACCGTGCTTCTTCGTTTGTCATCGACAATTCCTTCCGAAGGATCATCCGTACCGGAGGAACATGAATGCTTTTCATGCTGGCGTTGTGGAGAAGGCTAATCCTCCGCCAAGGTGGACCGGATACACAATATGGGAAGAGGTAAAAGATTTACCAAGAGCTATTGAGCAGCCTGCTACGGGCTACAAGTGTGACGGATTTGGTCGCACTCATAACTGGACGAAGAGGAGTATATTATGGGATCTTCCATATTGGAGCACCAATCTGATTAGACATAACCTTGATGTCATGCATATCGAGAAGAATGTGTTTGACAACATAATTAATACTGTAATGGACGTAAAGGAAAAGACGAAAGACAATTCCAATGCTAGATTGGACTTGGAAGAAATATGTAGACGTCCTGCATTACATTTGATAGAGGACGGGATGGGAAGTTGAAGCAGCCTAAGGCAATTTTCTCACTGGAGAAAGAGGATAAAGTGAGGCTTTGTAGGTGGATTCAAGGTCTGAAATTTCCAGATGGGTATGTTTCGAACTTGAGAAGATGCGTCGACCTCAAGGAGAACAAACTGACAGGTATGAAGAGCCATGATTGTCACGTATTCATGGAGCATTTAATTCCGATTGCATTTCGGGAATTCTTACCGCAGGCAGTTTAGGATCCATTGACGGAGCTGAGCATATTCTTCAGGGACCTTTGTTTTAAGAAATTGCTCGTTGATCGTCTAGAAAAGCAAGAGAAGGAAATTGCGGTAACACTGTACAAGCTAGAGAGGGTGTTCCCTCCTGGATTCTTCGACTCTATGGAGCATTTACCGATTCATCTTTCCTACGAGGCACGTGTTGGTGGACCCGTCGAATATCGATGGATGTACCCGTTCGAGCAAAATTTGAATCACCTAAAAAGAAAGGTGAAAAATAAGGCTCGAGTCGAGGGTTCTATTTGTGAAGCCTATATTCTCGAGGAGATTACAAATTTCTGCTCCTCCTATTTCAAACCTCATGTTACTACGAATAGAACGAGGGCTCCGAGAAACGACGACGGATATGAAGAATTTAATGATGGAATACTGAAAGTATTCAATGCGTCCGAAAAGCCTTCGGGAAAAATGAAGAAGAGATATTTGAATGACGAAGAGCTAAGGGCTGCTCAGTTGTATGTATTACTCAATTGCGACGAGGATGAAGTGGAGAAGCTAGAGGGGTAAGTAACTCAGGATGATGAGTTTACGTCATCTCAATGTAATAGTATAAGCTAATATTATTGTACTAATCGGCGGTTGCTTCGTTGTTTTCCAGCACATATAATGATGAGTTGAGGCTGGTTAGACCCTACCTAACAGACGAAGCATTAGAACAAGAAATGAGACGTCATTTTCCTTCTTGGTTGAGCCAATATGTAAGTAGCTCGGTAATTACTGGCCTCTTCTAATGCAACTGCGCAATAAATAACTTATTATCGCTTCTTTGATATTCAGGTCGATCGTCTAATTTCACCCGAGATTGAATTAATTAGAACTCTTGCCAAGGGACCAATTACTTTTGTTAAAATATGGCCAAGTTACTGTGTCAATGGCTTTCGATTCAAGTCGACAAATGCTCCGATCAGAGACAGCTTCCTGGATCTTGATTCCACGAAAAATAGTTGTTTGTGTATCAAGTCTTCGAACTACAAAGACGTCGATCTAGGAAATGATTTCTTTGGCATCTTGCGAGAGATTGTGGAGTTGTCATATAATAATGGCAGAGAACCTGCAAAGATCATGTTGTTCAAGTGTGAATGGTTCGATCCGATTGAAAATCAAGGTTGGAAAATTGACAAGCATGGTCTTGTGGATATAAACTACAAGCGTAGATATCAAGGCTACGAACCGTTTGTCCTAGCAACTCAGGCTCAGTTCATGTACTTCACAGCTTATCCGAGACGGGCAGCAACGAAGTCTGACTGGTGGGCAGTATGCAATACTAAAGCTAGTGATACTTTTGATGTTGACAAAAAAGCTTACCAGGAGGACGAGCTACATCTTATAACCAATATTGTCGATGTGGACTCCACGGAAGTTACGCATTACACGACACATAATGTAGAAGATGTAGAATTATCCGAAGAGGAAAACGAAGCCGACGAAGGCGAAGATGAAAGTGAAGATGAGGAGGAAGAGGAAGATGAGGTCGAGGAAGACGAACAAGATGATTATTCTGAAGATGATTGAGAGAGATATACTTATCTGAACTTAGATGTTTCTTCTAGAATATATTATCTGGACTTAGATGTTTATTGTAGAATGTATCATTATATGTTGTCTTGGTTATTATCTTGTCTTTGTTGTACTTTCATATTTCTAGTCTCTATTATTTATTGTACTTTCATATTTCTAGTCTCTATTATTTGTTGTACTTTCATATTTCTAGTCTCTATTATTTGTTGTATTATCATATGCTGTTATCAGGTATGGCACGTCGTCGCGGAGCGTTCCGAGGGAGACAACGAGGTCATTCTCCTCCGGTACTTCCTACAGGTACCGCTAGAGGACGGAGTTTTCCTTCAGTACCTCATTCTGGTACCGGCTCTGGATCCTCATCGCCGATTACTCCTCCATATCGGATAGTAGGTGGGCCTGCTGGGACGATGTCACGTGGCATATCTCCTGGGATGAGTAGTTCCAGGCCTGTTGAGAGTGCTCGTCCGTCTAGCGTTCCTACTGCTGATACGACGATGGAGACGGATGAGCAGATGACGGAGGCTGCGGCGACGGCCGAGGCGGCGGCGCCGACGGTCGACCAGCATCATGCAGATGATGCGTGCGCACCTCCGGAGGAGAGGAGGACAGAGATCTGGGCCGACGGTACAAAGTAGGTATTTTGGTTTATAATTTTTTTCTTTATGTTTTTATCATAAATTAACTTTTTTCATGAATATAATATGTTTGTATAGATATCGTCCCCTAGAGGTACAGAGACATCTAGGCCACATGCTGAGGCATAATTATGGTGGTGCTTGGATTAACTACTCTGATGCTCCGGACGAGAGGAAGGCCTTCTGGTTTGCGCGCTTCAAGGTTAAAATATATTTGCTTTTAACATGAATCATATAATTTTTGTATATTATATATAACTGATAAATATTTAGTTTGTGCTCTTCTAGGATATGTTTTTCTATCCACCGCACCGGGCCGAGCAGATCGAGGGGATGTTTCCTGCCGTCGCTGCCAAGCTGATCCGCGACTCTATCAATGATCAGAAGGATCGTGATCGTACCGGAAAGCCGATCCAAGGTTGGATCACCACTGATCAGTGGAATGCGATGAAGGCTCGATTCGAGGAGCCAAGGTACAAGGAGAAGTCGGAGAAGGCCAAGGCGGCTAGGCAACATGCCTCGAAGTGGTGCGGTGGGTCGATTTCGATGACGGAACATTTTCGTCGTCTGGTATGTCTTCCTCTTTTACAAATATTATTTTAATGCGATGCCGATAAATTATTACTAAGATAATATATTTAATTACAGGTAAGGAAGGTCGGTAACGCCGATATGGTGACCGTCTTCTTGGCCACCCATCGTCGCGGCGGTGACCTTATTGACGAGAGGGCCAAGCAGACTTATATAAGTATTACAATACGTTATCTTAATTTAATACTTGGTGTTAATTTTAATATAACTTAGTAAATATGATGCAAATAAATATTCATGTAGTTAGTAATAATAAGTACATTAATTAGAAATTAGAAATAATAAGTATATTAATTAGAAATTAGTAATAATAAGTACATTAATTAGAAATTAGAAGTTAGTAATAATAAGTACTTTCTAGGCCGAGTATCAGAGGCTGCGGGAACGGGCGGCTGCTAGTGCATCTGATGCAGGAGAGGCCGGTACTTCCTCGCAGCCCACTCAAGCTCCGTCGGTGGACGAGCTGTGGATTGTCGCCACTGGTGGACTCCGTAGGGGTACGTACTACGGTACGGGATCCTATGGCGCCCTAGTTGTGACCCAGTCCTCTAGGACATCTCCTCCTAGTGTGCATGGTCCACAGCCGTCCCAGGAGTCTGCCCGAGTCCACCAGATGATGGAGTCTTTCTGTGACGACCTGCTACGATGGATCGAGGAGCAGTCTCAGCACCCTACGGAGGATCCTGTACTGCTAGCACGATTGGATGCACTCGACCGCGGCATTATGGACCTCAGGGAGACGACTGAGAGGACAGAGCGCACCATTGGAGGGTTAGAGCGCACGGTGACGGAGCTGCAGACAGGACAGGTGACCATGGCCGAGAGGATGAGATTGGCGCAGGAGTCGATGGTCCAGAGCAGTGATAGAATGTTATCTATCATGGATTCATACCACCAGCGACTTACAGCGTTGGAGCATGCTGGTCCTTCGGGTGCGCCTTCATCGTCGTCGACTCCGCCGCCTCCACCGCCTTCTTCTTCGACACCGACTCTACCGATGTCTCTGCCTCCTCCATCGGTGTCGATTTCACTTGAGGAGTATGAGTTGTTCTTATCCCTTCGTCGCGGCGGTGCCCCTCCTGCACCAGATTCCTACTAGTCCTAGTTAGGACTGTTTCTTTGTGTTTGTTTCATTCTTTATTTGTGACTTGGATATTTGTTGTTTGTGTAGATTTGGATGTTTGGATCATATTCTATTTGTTGGTTATTTGGTTGTAGACTTTGTTATTTGGTGTAGAATTGGTTATTTGGATACTTGGTTATTTGGATATTTGGTTTTTTGGTTAGTTGTGTGATTGTTGTAAACTTGCTTATAGGGACTGAAATCTGTGTACAGTGACAAATTGACATTGTGTGATTGTTGTAGACTTGGTTATAGGGACTGAAACCTGTGTACAGTGAGAAATGGACATTCTGTGATTGTTTGGATCCTATTCTACAGTGAGAAATGGTTAGCTTTTAAAACTGCAGGAAGAAATGGACATTCTGTATTTTATTTTTTTTATTTTTTTTGCAGATTTAGCGACGCTTACCGACGTTTACCGACGTCCTCCGACGTAATCCTGCGTCGGTAAACGTCGGTAGATTAGCAATATTATCCAGTTTACCGACGTTTAGCGATGTCATTATATGTCGGAAGACGTCGGTAAACGTCGATAAACGTTGCTGTTCAGCCCTAGGAATTCCCAGGATTTATCGACGTTTCGCGACTTTGATCATGTCACTAAACCACCGACGAGTCGACGGTAATTCGTCGATAAATTTACCGACGCGTAGTGACACCATATTTTACGTCGTAGAGACACCGACGACACGACGGTAGACGTCGGCATTATACCGACGTATATTTACGTCGGTAATTGCGACGATTGGCGACGTTTATGTGATCAGCGACTAATATTTCCGCGACCAGCCAGAAACGTCGGTAATTTCGTCGCTAAATATTGTTAGCGACGAATATTATCGTTTTAGCGACGTCTTTTGGCGTCGCTAAAATGACTTATTCTGGTAGTGTACAGCCTGCAGTAGGAATATGATATATTTTTGAAGATACTCAATCACAATTAGGATCCCTTGAGAGATTCCTGGGACGACCCTTGAGAATCTTGTTTAACTCCGATTTGAAAACTCTTTTTCCTTGATTTGATTTATCTTTACTTTCTGTTGTTGAATTTGATTTTGATGTATTATTATTGAATTTGAGTTTGTATTTATTAATTTTGATGAAGATTATGGAATTTTGAATCTTGATGTTAGCTGTAGCATCCGAGTTTGTAGTTATATGATTTGAAGAATTTTTTTCATTTTTGAATTTTGATGTTCGTTGATAAATTTAATTTTTTTGGTATTCATTGTTGATTTAATTTAATTTTTGGCAAGATGAAATTATATGGGCTAGGTCATCTAAGTTATGAAAATCTTGTCTTCTATAGTCACATTAGCCAGCATGGTGAGGACATATAGTCTGATTTTGGATATATTTCTCGGGTGTGGAAATTTAAGGTTTTCGCAGCCAAGCTAGCGGCATCGCAAAAATGTTAAATACCATGATTCTAGAGGTATGTGCATAAGTCAAGGACTCTGTGATTATCGTAGCATTGCTTACTAGTATGACGAGGATTTAGAGTACCATAAATTTGGATAGACATATATGATTATCAGATTATACCTTAAATGTTTTCGAACATGTTTTTGCTACTTTTGTTTCAGTCATTCAAAAAAAGAAAAAGAGAATTATTGTTGTTTTGTTTTGTTTGTTTCTCATTGTTTACTTAGGAGTAGCTTGTGTAACTTCTTACCATGAAATTCTTCTTAATACCATGAATTGATGATTTTGCTAGACCTTATCTTAGATTGATATTTTAGCTCTGGGTTTCAAAATGATTCTTTTTTAAACAGATAAGCAAAACAGATTTTATCGTTATTTCTTTCTTGCTACTATTCTTGTATTAGATAATAATAAACTGTCTTGATTTCGTCAATTACCTACTTTGCAATTTTGGTAGGAATCTGAATGTTGGTCTTAACGTAGAATTAATTTTTATATTGGGACATGAGAATATATATATGAATATATATAGTGGACACTTTCCTGACACTTATGCATGCTACACTTGATTTCCACCTATCTGAATACATATTAATATGTTGTTAATTTTAAAATTTTCAAAACCCCAATATTTCTGGTTTTCTGCTTTTCCAGTTTAAATTCGTAATTTAAATATAAATTTTATAATAATAGTTTTGTTTACATCACTGCACATGTATGTTATACATAGGGTTTTAATTTAAAAAAATGTGTTTGGTTGAGTTTTGTGTTTGAATTTGTCAAATCTAAGACTGTGTGCATATTAACCCTCCCTTAATACGGGATTTTAAATGTTAGTTCAAATTGTTGTTTTAAATGTAATATTTAGAGCTGTGTACATTGTTGTTATAGGGATATAATGTTAGGTTTCATATTCTTACATGATAGGTTGTGATAAACATTGAGTTGGTTTCGATATACGAATTTCTCCAAAATCCTGAAAACTGAATACATGTTAACATTTTCACATTGATTTCTATGTTTAGTTCAATTTCAGATTTAACATGTAATATTGAATTGTATACGTAGATAAATGTATGGATAGTATGTTAGGGTTTCATTTATATCATGTTAGGATGTATTGGGAGCATTGAGATTGGCTGTGATGTTCAAACCCTAAAATCTAATATTGCATTACGTTAATATGACACTAAAACTGGGTTTAACCTTTCAATACTAAGCTATAACCCTGTACAAGGACACCCACACACCCTAACTTGGTATACACTGTCATGTAACCTAACCCTTCCCCTCTATGTTATGATTATATATCTAGATAGATATATATAGAGCTTAGGCATACATGTTATAATATATATAGATGCATAACTAAATCTCTACCTCTTTATAGATATATATGGTTAGCCATGCATGTTATGAGTAAATAGGTTGTGTGTTGTAGATTGTTTAACCAATATGCCATGAGTAGTGTAACTGGATAACTATTGTTTGAAGCCCAAATCCTCATATACAATTTCATGTATATTTCACATGCACACATGCCTACAATCTAACCATATGAACATGTCCCCATACACATAATGCTAGTTTTTCCCCTCTAACGCTCTCTATATATATATTGTGATAGGATTTCAATGCAAGTGGCATTCAATCCTTTAATTTTTGAATTTGATTTTTCTGTACCCTTTTAGATAATTGGTAGTTGCCTTTATTTTATTTTGATAAGTACCAGTTTTCATATAGGATGGTAGACTGCCTTACATTTTTGATGGCTTGTTGTTTCTGTAACTTCTCTAGTTTAGCACCCTAGATTGCTTGTGTGTTTTGATACCCTATGACCGTTTTGGTATTAGCACGACTAGTATACCTAGATGAGACTTTCACTACCACCGTATGCCGTGACCCTGTATGTCGTCCTTTGATCACATGATTTGTTTTAATCTGGGACTTTGATTGTGGGGGTTTGACCTAGAGGGAGTATGGATATTTTAATTTCGAGGACGAAATTTTTATAAGGTGGGTAGGATGTGAGCACCCTGAATTTCGGGTTGATTTTTTATTTTTATTTTAATTTTCTGCTTGATTGGTTTCGATAAATAATTTATTCTGTAATTTTTTCTTAAGTGTGCTTTTCCATGCCTTTGATATTTGGAGTGTCAGGGATGTTCAACTCTGGAAATCTTCTTCATGAGTTTTGGAGTGGACAGGATTACCTTAATGACGGTATAGAGTATCCCACTCAAGCTTGTTCCCTTGTGCTCTTTTTGCTTCGCAGAACTTCGGGTCGAATTAGACCATTTGATTATTAATTGATTTTCCCACTCTTTTCCTTGATCATTATTAGCACGTTATCGTGACTTTTAATTTGGGGGAGCAAGACCAGTCAGTTTCTTGAAACCAACTCCTCATTGATGATCTACTCGAGACGCACGTCACCCATGACCTTCGTGTCCCACTCAGACACGCTATTTTGTGCTCCATTTGCTTCGCACAACTTTCCTGACACGTGATCCGATTTTATTTCACCCCACGGTGTCACATTTATTTTCCAACTTGATTTGTGGGTACCCTGTCGACCAAAACCTGTCAGCCCTAATTATGGACATAGCCCACATTGAGCCTACTACCCGTCCGACACTTGTGTCCTATTTATTGGAATCCCCATGTGCTACTTATTTACCCATGATCATCAACACCTATTTTAATTCGATTATTTCGTAGTATATGGTTTTGACCCAATCCGGCTCCACCGAGTCCAGCCCAGCTTCGTGCTACCCTCCATCGTGACACTCTCATTTTTCGTGTCCAAAAATAATATTCAATACCTGCTTTTATATTTCAAATATTGAGTGTAACTTTTATTGAATTTTAAATCCTAATTAAATCCAATCCCCCTAATTAATCTCCACCCTTGATTTTCCCTCATTCAATTATCCCCATTTATTTCCCTCACACTCACACACACCCCCCCTCCAATACTTTGGCCGGCCCTAGTTTTAGGAACTCCTTTCCCTCTCTCTTTCTCTCTCTTCAATTATTATTATTCATCTCTCTCTCTCTCTCTTACTATTATTTCCTACACACAAACAGCAGCTACAACACCAATACTAACCCGAACACCACACCTGGCCGAGCTCCTTCCTCCGTCGTGGCCTCGTCGCCGGCCACCCCTGGCCGAGCACAGCCCGGCCATCTTCTCCCCTCTTCCTTCTCCATTCGGCCATTACACCACCACCCCACCACCAACATAAAGTCACCACCATCACCATGGTCTTCACCACCACCATCCTTCCTCCGGCCAACCGCCGCACCACCACCCCCATCTTGCGCAATCGTTGGCCTGGCCGAGCATGACCGCGTCGTTGCAGCAGCACCGTGCTACCAGCGCGCAGCAGCAGCAGCTGCACAGGCGCGCACGCGCGCATGTGCGGGCCGCCGTCGTGCACCGTCGCACCGCCGTGCGAGCCGCCGTGGCCCCCTGGCCGTACGCCCCTCCCCGGCAAACTCTCCCCTGACGGCCACCGTCCTCCGGGACGCGCCGTCGAGACGATTCGTGCGTTTCGCACGAAGTTCCGTCGTAACGCGTGCGAGATTGATTCAAAAATTACGCTCCGTCGGAGCGACTTCGCACACGTTTTCCCAAAAATCCGACCGTTGGATCGGCAATTTCTTCACTCCGTCACAATCTCGGTATATCCACCTTCATCCCTGTCAATTTTCGTCCGTTAATTTTATCGTTTGATACATCAAAATCGGCCACGAAGTTGACCGTTTAAATTGTATTAAATTTAGACAGTTTCGCGGGGCCAACTTCGTCAGCTTGTATCTCCTCCACCGCAGCTCCATTTGGCGTGCTACCAGTTCCTATGCGAAGCTGGTATAACCCTCTTACTACCCCTCCAGTTTCATTTCATTGTGAGCTTGTTTGATTGGTTGAATTCGACGCCAAAGTTGGCCGTCCGAATTCATAATTTCTAACTTGTAAAATTCCATTTTTGAACACGGGACTCCAGATTTCATTTCTGATACCACCATTAGACTTGTGGCGTCGTTCTGGCATGTTTTCATACAAAATTTGTTAGATTTGGAGAACGTGGGCCCTAGCACGTTTTTCGGTGCAAAATGGGTCCCACATTCTGGGTCAACAGGACTTTTTGACGCCGGCTCATCGGAATCCAATTTTGGATATACCTTTAAGTTCGTATCGTCATTCTGGACTCGTTGACATATAATTTAATAGGTTTTGGTGGACATTGGATCCGGCACGCAATTCGGTGCAAGTCGGATACCAATATCCGGGTCAACGGGTCATTTTGAGATTGCCCCATCGGAATCCAATTCCGGAGATACCGTTGAGTTCGTATCACCATTCTGGACTCGTTGATAGGTAGTTTGCTGAGTTTTGAGAACATTGACTCCGACACGCATTTTCGTGCAAACCGGAATTCCAAGTTCTGGTCAACGGACCAAATTGAGATCGGGTCAACGGAATCCAATTCTGGAGATACCGTTGGGTTCGTATCGTCATTCTGGTTTCGTGGCCATATAATTTGATATATTTTATAAACTTGTTTTCTTGCACATTTTTCGGTGCAAAATGGCTCCGACACGGACACCGTTTTGACCCAAAATTACCTTTTTGCCCTTGTGTCCAAATTGGACTGTTGGGTAGGCTATCCTAGCTAATTTGACCATTCTGGACACGTTGGCGATATTTATTTCATCGTCCGACAACGTTTGCTGATAATTTCTCTGAGTTTAACCTTTTTATAATTTATTAATATTTAATTCTTATAATGTTCGTATTTCGGGATTAGTACAACGAAACTGAGATCAGTCAATTCCAGTGATCTCACATCGCTGAAATTGACAAGTTGGACACGTGGATCACTATAATAAGATTATCAACTTTATCGTTGATCATCTCATCTCGATTTACGTGTCATAAGTTTCGACGTACGAATAACGAAGTACTCTTTATATCTTTAATAATTAGACTAGAATTGACCCTGATTGACCAAAGTTGACCAGTTGACCCAAAGTCAACTATAAGTCAACACTTGACCTAGTTTGACTAGATTATTGGCCGGAGTCGACCTAGAGTTGTTTTGACTTAGAAGAACCTAGGATAATGTAGATTGATTATAGAGATTCATTTATTACAACTTGAGCACCTTGTAACCTGTATTACTTTAAATAGGACTCTGTGGCTTCAGTTTGACCCCCTATACTTATCAGATGTTCAGGTTATCAGACGAGTACATTCTCTGATCATTTCATATCCTGCTTAGAATTATATTCCTGTTTTAGATTACTATACTTAAAGCTGTCACGACATTATCACGGATTAGTACTATACGGATCTCTTCATGCGATATTATCCCCCTCGGGAGCATCGGGTACATTGTGTCATGTGTGTTTCACTTTCATCATGTACTCCTGTGCTTGTACCATACATGTACACTCTTGTGAATCTTGTACTCTCATGTTCACAGAGCCTTCATATATACTATCATGTACACCCTTTCAAGGGCCCCATGTGATATCATGTGCAATAACATAACCTGTTTAGATCCTTTTGTATTGATTGGAGAAACGGGGGAGTGCTAGTAGTCATGTGAACAATTCCATAGTAGTGTAGATCATGTACAACTCTTTAGTGTAGATCATGTACAAATCTGTCCTGTTCACATGTGCTATCCTGTACTCTACATCACTAGCCACTGTTAGTTCTCTATTTATAGTAGATATTTCTATTACAGTTCTCTCTCTGTTTGCATATTGTATTTCCTCAGATCCTGTATCTTACTTTACTGCATGATTATATTTTCTAACCTGCTATGATTTGTTGAGATGTATTGTGCTCGCTCGTGTCCTGACTGGACCTGTTGATAAACTTTACAGATAGCCTGAGATTGCCTGCTAGCCTAGAGGAGACACATTAGAGGTTGTTTAGGTAGTTTTTCTATTGTCTGGAGTTGTATTATTTTATGGATTACTGTATTTTGAGATTTAAGATGTATTTCTAGGTTTGTGTATTTTAGACACTTAGATTTCTCTCTGCTGTATCCCTTTTGAATTTCATGTTTTATCTATCCTTATCATGCTCTACCTTAGATTTGATTTAGACTGTATCTGCTATGTCACCCCCATTCGGGGAGTATAAACTGTTTATCCTTATACTGCTAGATGCATGAGACCTAGGACAGCGTTCTACCGCCGACACTGCGGCGTAGGCTGGGCGTTGTTACGTTCTCGTGCCCTTACTCTAGGATACGGGTCGTGACAACATCTTGATGCATCTTCTTAGTAACTAAGCTTGTGATAACCCTAGTTAGTTAAAGTATCAAGCCATACTCATTGCTTGGCCGTGATTGATGGATGGAGTCCCGTCTAGTCTTGCCTTGGCAAGACCACTACATGGTTATTTTTGCACATTACTTTTATGCTTTACTCTTGTCGATAATTGGTTGGAGACTAAGCTCTGTTCAGGTGAAGGGTTACAACCCCGGTTCTTGTTTGGTTACGGGTTGTAACTTGGCTACCAGAATAGTCCCTTAGTTGTCTTATTGTTTATCACCTTGTTTTCTCTAACTCATGTCTTTTATTATCCTTTATGTTGTAACTCCACTTTTCTGTTTTTCATGAATTTTAAAAGTGTTCTGATAATAATAATAATAAGTTTGTTTTAAACAATTTTCTTTGAACAATTGTGATTAACTATTTTTGAATAAATTTCATGATTGCTTTCGGAGGAAGATTTGAGTTTTTGGCAGGTAACTAATTTTCAAATTAGTTAGAGTGGTCCCCAACCCTTTAACAAATTTCTCTAACAACTTCCTTAATCTCTAACAAACTTCTTGACCTATTTGCAAAGGACAAATTTTGGGGGACTTTTGTGCAAAAAAAATCCTTTTTATTAATGGACTGAGGAGGAGAAAGAATGAGCAGAGCTCATTATTTCTTTTTCCCTGTCACAAATTCTTCCATCACCTCCTTCTCCAATTATTTCGACCAAAAACCCTAATTTCATTGAGAAGAGGACGGTGGCCATGGCGCACGGCCACCTCGAGGATCTCGATCAATTCCACCATCGGCAGCCAGACCCACCTCCTTAGCGGTGCACGCGATCTCTCGGCAGCACGATCCCTCGGCGGCGTTCGACGGAGCGATCTACTTCCGGTGGCTCTTCTCCTCCCATCGGCGAAAGCATAATTCTGGCGGCGCACCACCCTTCTCCGACGACCAGCGGTGCCACTCCCCGGCTTAGGGTCTTCGACGACTACGGGATCTCTCCGATGATCTTCGTCTTCTCCGGCGACGATTGGGTCTCGATCTCAACGACGATCGACGACAGGGAGCTTTCCCGGCGACGACGAGGCGGTTCCCTGAAGTTCCTCCGGTGATTTGTTCTCCGGCACCGATCTTCATTCTCTGCCTTAACTTCATTGTCATCAACGATTCTCGATTCATAACAGTAAGTCTCATTTCTCATTTCTGGCCAAATTCGAACTCTAGATCTTAGGATCAGTCTTGAATCTTCCTGATCGACCCTTGTTTCTGGTATCGAATATATTTGTGTAGCAGTTCCTACAAGATCGAGCAACCAATTGGATTTTCTTATTTCAGCCTATCTTTCCTCTTCGACGAATCGACGACGACACATACTTTAGCTCAAAGTTGAATTGAATCTAGATTAAAGGAGCAATCGATCATGAGTATCAAATGGAGGTATTCTTGATTTCTGAGTTTTCTTCACCAAAAATTTGAATGGGTTCTCTATGTTTGGAATTTTCTCTTTGATTTCCACTCAGGATTTATTTGTTAAATGCTGTAGTAAAATCTTGATTCAAGAAGTAGTGTTCGACTCCTGGGGACGTTCCCCGCTCCGGATTAAATCATCCATTGCAGGTAAATTTCCTATCAATCTTAGTATTCTAAAATGTTTTACTACGGGTTTTGAATGCATATAGTTATGTTCAGGATGTGAGTGCATTCCGGGTGCAGATGTGTTCGGGTATACCAGTTCGTTTGCGTCCAATCGTGTAGCTGTGTCCAGATTATTGTTCGTGTCAAACTATATGTGTGTTAAATGAAGGGGTCGTGTACATGGATTCTTCTGAGTTGGAGTCAGCAGTAGCAAATTTTTCCTCCGGTTATTTTGAGTTCGATCTAGTTGAATATTTTATTGATTCTGTGTACTTTTTTTCCTTTCTATATTTTCAAATATCCATCGGAAGTAGCCGTTACATTCAAGAATGTGCAGTTGGCATGGGCTGGTAGAGATTTTGGTCAGGATGAAGTTACAGGTTGACTATGTTTTGTTAAAACCTGGAGTTGGTTGTGAGCATTCAAGAATACTAGCTCATTTAGGAAGTCGTAATTCTTCGTGATTTTAGTACTAAGTATTCCAATGTTATATGATAGTTAGTTTTTGTCTGCTTACATTCTGGGGGTTGCATTGCATAAGCTTTGTAAGTTTTATTCTAGGCCTATGATTATATATTTTGGTAGGTTTTGAGTTGTTTAATTTCAAATGCTATGGGCATCTTCTGAAAGAGGATTCTATTGAACATATTGTTGGACTGTTGTGAAGCTTGTTGGGTTAAGCTTGCCTATACTGGGCTGTGGTGTTTACACGGAGAGAATATCCTATTTAGCATGGACTAGCTTGTGGAGTCAGCTGCTAGATGAGACTTTTATGGTTTCAAGTGCATTATTTCCAATATTGATATGATAATCCTAAATATCATATGTATATTTTTACTAACAGTACAGTAACCAACTAATCTTTATATGGTATTTTGTTATCACCTATTTTAAGTATTGGACGTCTAGCCAATACTGTTTCTCTGTGATTATTTAGAATTTCTACTTAACATTAATTTGCCAATAGGTGGTTTGGAGCCTCTAATTAGCTTATGTCATTTCTTTACCAAAACTATAGATTGTGTATTAAATTAATATTATTTTTCTAAACAGTTCACTAGTGATTACCTTAGTTTAATTACTATCTAAATTATTGTATGTTATCTTGCTAATATCTAGATAGTATCTGAGTTAACAAGTAAATTTCAAATAAATAAATTAAGTACTTTCAACTAAACTAGAATGAGTTTTATGTATATATGAGATGTTAGCTAGCTAGATTATTGATTAGTTCTATGTATATATTCTAATGTCTAGTTAGTAAAATTATTGGCAAGTTGTATATATAGAAAATTAGCAAGTAACCATATAAGCTAGTTTTGGTTAGCAAATGATTAAGTTAGATAATGTCTTTATTGTAGAACCTAACCAACTTGTATCTAAAAATAGGTGGACAGAGAGATTACGATCTACCCACACTTGATCACCCTGAGCAAAGCAAGTATACTCCTCGGACTTGTTCATTTTCTCATGTCTTGTATATTCATTCCTGTATCTCCTTGTTGACACGATTTATCACGAGATTTTCTGGTTTCATGTTTCATAAGTTACTTGTGTCTGGGAGGGGAAATACTACAGATGTGTGATCAAACCCTGTTACTATTCATGTGAATAGCTTAGGTCCTGCATCGTGCACGCGGGACCCGAGCCGTACCATTTCATGTTCATTGTATCTACCCAAGCCGATCACATAATCTAGATGTATTTCAATCTTGCACATTTCAGGATTCAGGTTGTATTTCATGTTCAGGTTGTATTTCATGTTCAGGTTATTTTTCATGTTCAGGACTCATATCATGTTCCCTGTATTTACTTTCAGTATTTCCTGTTCAGATTTTATGACTTGTTCTCATTTCTCTTATAGTATATAATATTTCCTGTTTCTTGTTCATACCATGATGTTCATGTTCATTTCCTTGGATATACTTAGCTCCACTCCAGACTTGGATATGTTGCAGGTATGCTTGCAGGACATTATTCTACATTATGGGCCAGAGCCCGGGATCTTAGCTGAGCAGGATGGAGTCAGGACTTAGCTATTGGCTTCAGGTTTATACTGTTTAGCTTTACTCTTAGATATTGTTTTAGAGGTCATAGTACATTTTCATTGCTGATGACTAGTACATTTATGATATATGGATTTGTAGATTATGGTGATCTTTTGGGATCGTGTGTAGATGCTGTGATTGTGTACATTTATATTTATCTGGTTAGATTTCCCTAGCTGGGTACAGCTTACTTCGTCGTATCTAACGACGAAGGCTGGACGTGTCTGACTCGTGTCCGATTATTCGAAAGCGGGTTGTGACATGTTTTTAGTGGTGTCCCATGCAGGCCTGTCATAATGGTACCTAGGTATTAGTGTACTATTGGAGGACTTGATTAAACCAGGGAAATTTCATCACAACATAGGGAAAATCGGGAAATAAGGGTATATCAGGTATATTGATATCAATAATCACTTGTTGTTTTAGGATTAGGACATTTTAACAGTTTTCTATTTTTTAGATAGTTCAAGCACGCAACATCGGAACAGTCGATCCTTCTACACTTGAAGGTTTCGAGCTCACACTACTTTCTATCGCCCTACTATCCCCATGGGTAGTACGTAGTTGACGGAGACGCTTCAAGAGTTCCTTGACACCCAGAGAGAGCAGACCATCATTTTTCCAAGCCATATTTGTGGATACACTCTCCGAGCCAGGAAAGATTTTTGATCATTGAATTTCCCCAATACCGAGCGTATATCTTGCATCGAAAAGCAGATCGAGAACCTGGAGCCGCTACTGAAGATAATCCAAGTCAATGAGGACCCAACTCCTCTAAAGATTAGAGTCGCCAACTAGGAGATCCAGTTCGTAGCACATACAACAAGATGGGAAGCTAAAGCCCAGAAGAGATATGAAGACTTATGATGAAGACAGCAACTACCCTGGACCCACAAAGCATCGCAATAGTCAGACAATGTTTCTTCAGTCACGTCATCAGTCGCATCATCTGATTCAGATTCAGGCCCATATTTACTGAAGAAAGGATTGTCAGCAAGTCGCAGATCACAATGATCGTAGAGGAGCTGGATCTCAGCAGCCAACATGATAGCAGCCGTATATTCTTGTTAGAGCCCTACATTTCAACCCCAGAAGGAGATTCTGATTCAGATTCAGCCGACGATCATTGGTATTTTCTGCCGTCGTCCAGGACACCCCTACAACAAGTGTCGCAAGAGACTAGAGTATGCTTGTTCTGCGGATCATCTGCCCACCAAGTCAAGGATTGCCCAGAGGTCGTTGATCGTACTGTCTAAGGACGAGCACGAGGAGCACTAGTACAACAGAAGAAGGACCCACCTCTCCAGTTTTAGCGATCACATGGAGCACTACCGCAGGAACCAGTCTACGTCAGGACAGTGAAGAAGATTAAAGTAATTCTAGTCCCGGAGGAAATACTGAAGACATATTGAAGACAGAAGGCTGCTTCTGCATGGTTGGAAAAAACCATAGATCGTGATTCATCAACCAGTCTCTCCTTAAAATCCTTCTAGCACCTAGATTATTTCTTGAAACTTCTCGTTTTCTTGTTTGAAATCCTAATTGATATTCGAAACTTAATTCGAAATATTGTTTCCTATTCGGTAAACTTGTTCCAGATCCACAATTCGATCATTGTTTGGAATCCACTATTCGATACCCTGTTTCATAATTTGTTATTCGCGGCTTTGTTTTTTTGCTTCTATTTAAAATTTCCTATTCGAACCTGTTTGCCATTAAAATCTTTTGATTATGAATTTCAATTACAAACAGAACAGTGTTACAATATAGGACTTAGACGTATTCCTAGGAGTACACTTTTGTTTATCTGGGTCCCTTGTGCCGATGGAGCGAGTGGTAATACGTTGACTCCGTTAACGATCTGACGACGGTTATCGGTTCTCTGAAGGTCTGAGTTGCTCTGGGTGTTGGAGCATGCAGAGAGAAAGAAGACATTGAGTGTCTGTATCTGCCTCTCTGTATATCGGTGGTTATGCGATGTGTCTGTTTGTTCGTTTTTAAGGAGGAAGTGATCCCTCTATTTATAGTCTGTAGGTTGGATGCTCATGCACATATGTAGGATGCGCCTATACACGGGAACGCCACATGGTGATCGCTGATGGAGGCGCATGGACGATGCGCTCAGATTGAGGAGTTGAACCCTTCTTGTTGCTGTCGTGGGCTGCGACAGAGCTGACACGTAGCAATGGAGAGGATCTTTCAGTTGCTAAGATCTTAGTTGATTAGCACCCCTTCATAGGCTGAATCAAGTCAAAGGATGCGTGTCGTAGGTCCATGGCTCAAAGATCTCGGATTTGGTGGGGAGTGATCTGATAGGATGCGCCTGGGATTGGGCACATGAGGAGACTTTGGCTCGTAACCTTTAGGTGTCACAAACTAGTCGGGGCGCATGGCTTTTGAGGCGCATGCGGGGCTTCAGCAGTGACTTTACTTCTGTCTTTAGGGATCAGAGAAAAGTCTGAGGCGTACGACTTTTGAGGCGCATGCAGAGATTTTAGGTGCATGGCTGCGGAGGCGCATACGAAATGGTTGGACGACCACGTGGCTTGTAACCGCCGGAGGGGAACAATGATGATGCTGACGTCGGCGACGCTTTGTCTTCTGAAAAAGTTGTCAACTGTTCAGTCCTCGAGTGACGTGCTGCCAACTCTGTCACACTTCGGCATTTAATGTTCTTGACATGTGATTGGCTGTTGAGTAGGCGCATCGATCGACGTTCCACTGGGTGCATGGGGATGCATGGGGGCGCATCCTTATGAGGCGGTTGGAGCAGATGGGCGCATCAGTATGATGCGCGGTCTGGCCGGTGCATCGGTTTTGCATGACACGTCTTTATGGGTCCGTCTGTTGAGTTCTTCGGGGCATTAAGCTGAATTCAAAGAGGCAAGTTCATTCATCATAAATACAAGTTCTTTGCACTGACTTCGGGAAGGTTGCCACTTGGCGCATAGGTTTGATTTGCCCTGGCCTATGAATAGCAACAGTTTGAGAGAGTTTTGTTGTCTCTTCCTTGACTTCTCGATGAAGATTGATTCGACTGATCCTCCTCCTTGGCAAGACGTTGTACTAGGAATGATGGTTCTCCTTGTTCGAAGAAGCTTTGACGGTGAACTCCTTCAGAAGATGAGATCCCCAGGCTGGTAGATGCGTCTGTGTATTGACGAGAAAGTGACTCACTCTGACAGGGCAGAGTGACGCACTGAGATACGCTGGGCTGAGACGACGCGGCAAGCTGAGACGACACGGCTAGCTGAGACATCTGAGTGATGAGCCTAGTTGAGAGTAGGCCGTTACAAAGTCTTCAATTGGCATCATATTTCTGAGATGAGGTCGGACAGGCACAACATGTTGCAACTGCTGGAACACAGACTGCCTTGGTGGTAGAGCCATTGTCTTGCGACAGCAGTAGTTGATGGCGACCGTAGCACAAGTGTGCCCTGTGAGGGGCGTATTATGCTTGTCGGTTGGCTCTCCTGATCGGCATTTGTGAATGATCATATTACGTAAATCGTTAGAGGAGAGTGCCACCTTCACACCCCCATCAGGCGTATGGCAAGGCCAAGCGCCGGGGTGGTCAAGTGAATGTTGTGCCCCTTGATCCAACACCAAACAGGCGCTCAGATCAGTAGTAGGGGTACAGCACTTAAAGTGACTTGAATGAACCTCAGACGCACAACCAGTGGAGGCACTGCAGTTCAAGACCACAGGGTTCGCCTTGCTCGACTTGGTTACGAACGCAGTAGATGCACCCAAGTGAGACAAGGACTTTTGAGGGTCGGCTCATTTCAGGCGCAGAAGCACCTGAGTCAACTTTGTACAGCTTACCATCAGCAGCGCGTATGATTGTGAGCGCTTGCTTCTGGTTTGCCATTGGCATAGCACGTTTGAGGCGCATGGCCCGTGCCGCCTTGGAGTTCTTCGTACTAGCCCGTAAAGGTGCATAGTACTCAGAATCCAACTTTTTCTTGCCACGACAGTGAGTGAAGAACTTGTAGCCGACCCAGACGAAGAGAAGAACTGCTGTAACTTTTTGTTGCGCGAATGGGCTCCCTGGATAACGGGCTCTCTTTTCTTTATTTATTTTGGTACCCTTTTAAAAGGAGGCAAGAGGGCTCTCTATATATAGAGTGGAATGAGACCTCTCTTCTTCTCTTTTCCGATGTGGGATTAAAAGTAATATCCCTTCTTTTTCATGCTTCTACAAGACCCCCTTCAAAGTTTTTAAAACTTTTGGACAAGTTTTGAAATACTTTGAACAAGAAGCATGGACAGTAGAGTTGTTTAGGTGTGACAATCCCATCAGAGGTAGTATGGACGTGATAGGTTTGGGTACTTCTACTGGGGAATTTATGTCGACTTATCATCCTTGGCGTACCTTGGTTTTAGGTATAGATAATAAGTTGAGAGAGAGAGAGAACCAACATATTTACTCAGAGGTAATATAGACGTGGTAAATATGGGATTGATGGTAGAGCTTTCCTACTCAGAGGTGATATGGACGTGGCAGGAATGACTCTGGAGGGAGATACGCGGAACTACTCAGAGGTAATGTGGACATGGAAGTTCTGTTGGGGATGTAATTCTTTACTTTTAAATAAAGAATAAAGAGTTTTATGGTGTGTTCATTCTTGCTGTCATGAACTTGATGATTTGTGTGGACCTATTATCTTTTGTGCACCTTGGTTTTTAGGTACAGATAATAAGTTTGGGAGAACCGACATGTTTGCTCAGAGGTAATATGGACGTGGCAAATATAGGGTTCAAATGATGGAATCTACCTACTAAGAGGTGTTATGGACATGGTAGGAATGACTATGGAGGAATACACGGAACTACTCAGATGTAATGTGGACATGGAAGTTCTGCGATCAATGTACGACAACGCAAGGGTTGTCTGTACAGGATGTTTACTCAGAGGTAATGTGGACGTGGTAAACATGATGGGTAGCGTAGTCTTACGGAGTATAGGATTTCGCCTTGTAGGGCATAGAGGAGCAACTCAGAGGTAATGTGGACATGGTTGTCCTTCTACTTGAGGATAGAACACCACGGAACAGCTGGGTTCCGGAAGCGTAAGATTTTGTGGAAGGAAATCGTACGTGAGTCCCGATGATTGGGTCCACAGACTCCCTTGTTGGGTGGAGATAGAAGTACATGTCTGAAGGATGTCAAGAGTAGTACTTCTTTCGGAGCTTGCCGTTGATGGGCATCCTGAACAAGTCCCCATTGGGTTTGGCGAGGCGGTAACCACCGTTTGAGTATACCGTCTCTATGATGAAAGGTCCCTCCCACTTGGGCTCAAACTTTCCTGGTGTCTTGTGAGTCAACACCATCGGCCTCCTGACTGCCAGAACTAGGTCGCCTACTTGGAAGGTCCTCTGCTTGACCTTCTTGTTGAAAGCCTGTGATATACGGGCTTGATAGAGTTCGATGTGCTGTTGAGCTTGGAGACATTTTTTGTCAAGTGCCTCCAATTCTCGCAGACGGCGACGTTGATTGTCTTCTTCTGTGAGTACTGGGGTTGGTTCGGGAGAGTCCACCGCAGCTTTGACCTTGGGGTCCGAGAGGGCTATGTGGGCCTTCTCCGGCAGCTTGGATGAGACGGATGATTGCGGAGGCTTGCCTTTAAGACGCACCTTCAGAGGTGCCTCAACTGCGTCTTCAGTGATTGGGGCCTTCCCCTATAGTTTTGCCACAAGGAGAGCCGATATTTGAGGCGGCTTTCCCTTGAGCCGTATCTTCAAGGGAGCTTCAGTGGATGTTTTACCTGGAGCAGTTGGTGCTTTTCCAGGTAGCTTGATGTTCATGGGAGGCAACGTCTGAGGCGGCTTTCCTTTGAGTCAAATTTTTAAAGGAGCGTCGGGAATCATCTCTGGCTCCATATCGGGCTCTGCTGCCGTTTCTGCTTCATCGTCAGCATCATTGGCTTCCTCCTTGTCAGGTGATTTATACAAGGTAGAATCAGTGAAGTAGGCGTCAACCCCCTTGAAAGGGTCAATGTCCATGAACTCCGTCCGGATGATGTCATTGGTGGACACGTATTTCATACATTGGTGGAGTATAGATGGCACCACGATGTACTCATGCAGCCACGGACGACCCAGTAGGCGGTTGTAGTTGACGTCGGCGTCCATAGCAAGTCACCTCGGTTCTGAGGTTACCGATATGGCACTTTAGCCGAATTTTGCCCAGCGGCTCACTTTTGCTAGCATTGAAGCCACTGATTGTTGTGTTGAAAGGTGCCAGTCGGTACATTGGGATCCCTAGTGTTGAGAGCAGCATCTTTGGGATGATGCTGAGGGAAGACCCTGGATCGATCTGAATTCGCTTTACCTTGACGGAACCGATATACCCTGTATAATACAGCGGCCTGTTGTGTCGGTTGTGCTTGAGCAGCATGTCTTGTTGGGTGAAGGTTATATTGGGGATAACTTCATCCGCACAATGACAGTGCGTACATGTAGTCGGAGTATCCTCAGGCTGCTTGACCTGACTGATGAAGGACTCAGCATCCTTCAGGGCTTTACAGAGAGCTTCACGAGTGTCCTTAGAAAGGCGAAGAACCTCAAACAGAGATAGGCGGGCAGGAGTACTGGCAAGTTGTGCCAGTATGTCGAAGTTGTGGGGCTTGGCTAGCCCCGAATTATTCTTCTTCCGCAGAGGCTTGTCGAAACGGGCCTCTATATGCTTCTGCTTATTGGCTGCTGGAGGCCTAGATGAGTCTTCTTCCTGGGCAGCAGGGACGGTGCAAGGAGGCACCACCTCAATGGCAGCTTCGTCGGCTTGGGCGTTCTGATGTGAACGCGTCTGTACAGGAAGTGCCTCTTTCGCAGAGGAAGAGACCATGCGGCAAGACTTGATCTTTCTGCCCTTAGTTTTGGAGGCAGAGCGTACCTCCGGTTGAGTAGCCTCGGAGACGAGATCAGGGTGAACCCACAAGACCTCTCCCCGAGATGTAGTGAGTGGGATGAGTCCACTCACGTTGTCACGAGTAGGTGGTAAGTTAACCACCTCCATTGTCGACTTAGGGATGGGGATGACGCCATCTTGTGTTGTAGTTGGTGGCAAGGTGCCAAATTGAAGTGACACCAGGTTGGCCGAAACCGTCTTCTCCTCGTAGTCGACGGAGATAACATCCGTATTGATCATGCGTTGGATGTAGTTTCTGAGAACGCAGCAGTCCTTAGTCGGATGTCCGATAAACCGATGGTAGTGACAGTACCTCGGATTGTCCACTTTCCCAACCTCGTCGGGGCGCTTTGGGTCCGGTAATTTGATCTTATCACCCTGCTTCAGTATCTCAAAGAGTTACAGGGTGTCTTCATCGTTGAAAGAATAAACCTCCTTTGGCCTTGGTGCAAGTGGAGGCTTTTGAGTGGGTGTTGATGCACCTTTCGAGGCATTGACAGTCAATGCCTGTTTCCCCTTCGTCTCTCGTCCAGGGTTGTTGGCTGCAGGCCGTTTCCCTTGTTCTCAAAGGCAGGGAAACTAACTCCCAGAAGGCGAGCATTGGACGCCTTCTTTTCTGCTGCTTCGGCTTCGATGATCAAGGAGCTCCAGTCGGGAGGAGGAGTAGAGTTGAACCAGAGTTTGACTGCAGGCAGCATGTTCATGCTGCAGAAGGAGAGGAGTGCATGTTCTGGCATGCCCGGGGGCAGTCTGAAGCAGGACTGTCAGAAGCGTTTGATAAATACTCGAACTGTTTCCATCTCCTTCTGGAGTATCTCTATGAGGATGCCATTGTCATGTCCTTCCCGCCGTCGTAGAAATGGTCGAGGAAGAGACGCGTCAAGTCGTCGAAGGAAGATATGGAGTTATCTGGGAGACTGCAGTACCAGTCGTACGCCACTCCTTTCAGTGTCCCGACAAATATGCTGGTGAGTAGTGCGTCCTACTTCGGGAGATGTTCCGTTTGAGACTGAAAGTACGTCAGATAGCGACGCAGAGAGTCCTTCCCATCGTACGGCGTCAATGTTTGTGGTTTATACTTAGGAGGATAAACCACTTTGTTCCATTCGAGGGGATAGGGTTGGGGGATCCCCATTTTCTGACGCTCCTCTTGTCTATTCTTGGACTCAAAGCGCTCGCACAAGTCCCTGATCATCTCGACCACGTCTTTCGTGGAGCTGGGAGTCGGGGAAGGTGGTACCGCCTGGAGTTAAGCATTTGAGAGCTCTGACGTCCGAGGTGCCTCGCGGCGATCTGTATCCAAGGATACCCATTGAAGGGGTACACTTGATTCTCTATTGGCCCCTGGATCAGGACCGGTAGAATGTGCCCTAGCCAAAGCTGACCGTATCTCAAACACTGCTTGAGTCAGTATTTGCATAGAGGCAGAGAGGGTTTTGAGTCCTCCCTCCAGGGTATCCATGCGCTGGACGAGGTCTGCTGGCGGCGTATCCGGTTCGGTATCACCCCCAGTCATGTATATTGTCATGACACGGCTGGAGTTGGATGGATCAGTTGAGGCTTCGCTTTCGGCCTCGCTCTCTTGTATGGGAGTTGCCTCTTCTGGAGCTTCGTCCTGGCTACCCCCAGCTATGTTTTGGAGGACACCCTTATCTTCGGGAGAAGTATCCGCGAGGGCCTGATTACCTCCAGTTCTGTCTTGGAGGACTTTTTCATCTTCGAGACGCAGGTCCACAGGGGCCAAACTACCCCCAGCTACTTCCGGGAAGCTGACTTTATCTCCAGGATGAAGATCCACCCCAGCTGTGCTCTGGAGGACATCTTCGTCTTCAGAAGGAGGATCAACAAGGGCTTGACTACCCCCAGCTTCCTCCAAGATCTTCTTTCTCCCCCGAGTGCCTTCGAACACTCCAGAGGACGGGACAATTGTCTTGGTCTTCCTCGGCTGGCTCTTGGACGAGGACGAAGAATTGCCAGTCGCCCTTCGGACTGAGGAGGAGTTAGAGATTACGTTGCATGAAGCAAACTTTAGTTCTAGCTCCTCTTTTATTGACACCTTCTTCCCGAGGCGACGTCGGAGGGGTGTTGATGATTGCAGCTGCTGGAATACCGACTATCTTGGTGGAACTGATGTCTTACAACAGCAGTTGATGGTGACTACAGCACAAGTGTGCCCTGTGAGGGGCGCATTGTTCTTGTCAATCGACTCTCCTGATCGGCGTTTGTGAGTGATCACGTTACGCAGATTGTTGGAGGAGAGTGCCACCTTCGTACCCCCATCAGGCGCTTGGCAAGGCCAAGCACCGGGATGGTCAAGTGAATGCTGTGCCCCCTGATCCAACACCAAACAGGTGCTCAGATCAGTACTGGGGGAACAACATTTACAGTGACTTGAACGAACCTCAGACGCACAACCAGAGGAGGCGAGGGAGTTCAAGACCACAGGGTTTGCCTTGCTCGACTCGGTTGTGAACGCGACAGATACGTCCAAGTAAGACAAGGACTTTGAAGGTCGACTCATTTTCGGCACAGAAGCACCCGAGTCGACCTTATACAGCTTACCATCAGCAGCGTGCATGATTATGAGCGGATGCTTCTGATTTGCTGTCGGCATAGCACGTTTGAGGCGCATGGCCCGTGCTGTCTTGGACTTCTTCGTACCAGCCCGCTGGGGTGCATAGTACTCAGAATCCAAATTCTCCTCGCCACTGTAGTGAGTGAGTCTGTCAAAGATAGAGACCTTCTATGGCACATCAGAGGTGATACGCGGGGCATTAGCTGTGCCCCTGCTCCGTCGACGCATCTTCCTCGCCTGAGAAGGAGATGGCTGGGGAATGTGGTCAGCCGCACGTTTCCCCGAGAGATGCGCTGCACCGGTGGGTGCATCTTGGTTGCTGAGGACGTCAACAGGAAGAGAAGGCTGTATTGGCGCATCCCCTTCGATGGTGGTGCCAGAACCGTCGACCTTGCACACCCAGACTTGGCGAGTCTTCTTCGGCTTCGGCAGCCGCTTCGAAGGACTCGTACTGCCTTCAGAGATGAACTCCTCATACGCCTATTGATTGAGGCATATGACCAGCATCTTGAGGGAGGAGCCCACCTTCACGTCGTCGGATTGCGACACAGCTTTCTCGGTAGGAGAAAAAGAGGTCCCCAGCAGAGTCGCAAGCTTGTTTGATATTAAAATCTTTTGATTGTGAATTTCAATTACAAACAGAACAGTATTACAATGTAGGACTTAGACGTAGTCCTAGGAGTACACTTTTGTTTATCTGGGTCCCTTGTGCCGATGGAGCGAGTGGTAATACGTTGACTCCGTTGACGATCTGACGACGGTTATCGGTTCTCTGAAGGTCTGAGTTGCTCTGGGTACTGGAGCTTGCGGAGAGGAAGAAGACGTTGAGTGTCTGTATCTGCCTCTCTGTATATCGGTGGATGTACGATGTGTCTGTCTGTCTATTTTTTAAGGAGGAAGTGATCCCTCTATTTATAGTCTGCAGGTTGGCTGCTCATACGCATATGTAGGAAGCAGCAGTACGCGGGGATGCCACGTGGTGATAGCTGATGGAGGCGCATGGACGATGCGCTCTGATTGAGGAGTTGAACCCTTCTTGTTGCTGTCGTGGGCTGCGGCAGAGCTGACACATAGCAATGGAGAGGATCTTTCAGTTGCTGAGATCTTGGGTGATTAGCACCCCTTCACAGGCTGAATCAAGTCAAAGGACGTGTGTCGTAGGTCCATGGCTCGAAGATCTCAGATTTGGTGGGGAATGATCTGATAGGATGCGCATGGGATTGGGCGCATGAGGAGACTTTGGTTCATAACCTTTAGGAGTCACGAACCAGTCGGGACGCATGGCTTTTGAGGCGCATGCGGGGCTTAAGTAGTGACTTTACTTATGTCTTTAGGGATCAGAGAAAAGTCTGAGGTGCATGGCTTTTGAGGTGCATGCAGAGATTTGGACGCATGGCTGCGGAGGCGCATGCGAGATGGTTGGGCGGCCACATGGCTTGTAACCGCCGGAAGGGAGAAATGATGATGCTGACGTCGGCGACGCTTCGTCTTTTGAAAAAGTAGTCAACTGTTCAGTCCTCGGAGGACGTGCTGCCAACTCTGTCAGACTTCGACATTTAATGTTCTTGACAGGTGATGGGCTATTGAGTGGGCGCATCGATCGGCGTTCCACTGGGCACATGGGAACGCATGGGGTGCATCCTCGTATGGTGCTTGGTGCTGATGGGCGTATCTGTACGATACGCGGTCTGACCGGCGCATCTGTTTGTATGGCACATCTTCATTGGTCCGTCTGTTGAGTTCTTCGGAGCATTAATGGCTCTCTGACTTAGCTGAATTCGAAGAGGCGAGTTCATTCATCATAAATACAACTTCATTGTACTGACTTCGGAAAGGTTGCCACTTGGCGCATGGGTTTGATTTACCCTGGCCTATGAATAGCAACAGTTTGAGAGAGTTTTGTTGTCTCTCCCTTGACTTCTCGACGAAGATGGATTCGACTGATCCTCCTCCTTGGTAAGACGTTGTACTGTGGATGATGGTTCTCCTTATTCGAAGAAGCTTTTCAGAAGACAAGAACCCCAGGCTGGTAGATGCGCTTGTGCATTGACGAGAAAGTGATTCACTCTGACGGGGCAGAGTGATGCACTGGGATACGTCGGGCTGAGACGACGCGGCTAGCTGAGACATCTGAGTGATGGGCCTGGTTAAGAGTAGGCTGCTATAAAGTCTTCAATTGGCATCATATTTTTGAGATGATGTCGGACAGGCACAACATGTTGCAACTGCTGGAATACAGACTGCCTTGGTGGTGGAGCCACTGTCTTATGCCAGCAGCAGCTGATGGCGACAGTAGCACAAGTATGCCCTGTGAGGGGCACATTATACTTGTCGGTCGGCTCTCTTGATCGACGTTTGTGAATGATCACATTATGCAAATCATTGGAGGAGAGTGCCACCTTTACACCCCCATCAGGCGCATGGCAAGGCCAAGCGCCGGGGTGGTCAAGTGAGAGTGCCACCTTTACAATCCCATCAGGCGCATGGCAAGGCCAAGCACCGGGGTGTTCAAGTGAGAGTGCCACCTTTACACCTCCATCAGACGCATGGCAAGGCCAAGCGCCGGGGTGGTCAAGTGAATGCTGTGCCCCCTTATCCAACGGTAAACAGGCACTCAGATCAGTGGTGGGGGTACAGCATTTAAAGTGACTTGAACGAACCTCAGACGTACAACCAATAGAGGCACGGGAGTTCAAGACCACAGGGTTTGCCTTGCTCGACTTAGTTGCGAACGCAGTAGATGCGCCCATGTGAGACAAGGACTTTGAGGGTCGGCTCGTTTCTGGTGCAGAAGCACCCGAGTCAACCTTATGCAGCTTACCATCAGCAGCGCGCATGATTGTGAACGCATGCTTCTGGTTTGCCGTTGGCATAGCACGTTTGAGGCGCACGGCCCGAGCTGCCTTGGATTTTCTCGTACCAGCCCGCTGGGGTGCATAGTACTCAGACTCCAAATTCTCCTCGCCACGACAACGAGTGAAGAACTTGCAGCCAACCCAGAACTGCAACTTTTTGTGGTGCGAACGGGCTCCCTGGATAACGGGCTCCCTTTTCTTTATTTATTTTGGTGCCCTTTTCAAAGAAGGCAAGAGGGATCTATATATAGAGTGGAATGAGACCTCTCTTCTTCTCCTTTTCGATATGGGATTAAAAGTAATATCCCTTCTTTTTCATGCTTCTACAGAACCCTGTGCTATTCGAGATTTTATTTCTATTCGAAATTTTATTTTGAAACTTGTCCCCAATCAAAATATTGTTTGAATCTTCACTCCTATCTTAACACTTGCTCGAGATTTAGTCCGTATTCGAGACATCGTTTGAAGATTTGTTTTCTATTTTAAAACTTTGGCTCATTCCCTATGAGATTTTGTTTACTAATTGAGACTTGTTCCTATTCAAGAAATTATTTATGTTCACAACCTTGTTCGACCTTGTTTCCTATTTGAAGTTCTATTTCTTTCATAATCATGGTTCGATACATGTTTCTTGTTCGCTAATTGATACCCTTTTTTGCTAAATCACTGTTCGTAACCTTGCTTCCTGTTTGAGATTCGGTTCAAGATTTTACTTCTTATTCGTGGCTTTGTTGATGTCGATTTCCTATCTAAGATTTGTTTCCTGTTGAAATTTTTGTTCGAGACTTCGTTGTCGTTCGAGATTTTTTTATACATTGACTATGTACAAGGTTTTGGTCATTATTTCGAGACTTTGCCTTCTATCTGATACCTTGTTTCTATGCAACCTTCGCGGTTTTGTTACGTATTCGGGATTACGTTCCATATACGAGATCTTGTTACCATTTCAAATTTTATTTAAGATTTTGATTACTATTCGAAATTCGATTTCCTGTTTAAAATTTTAACTCTCTCTGGTTGCCCATTTGTACTTAATACTCTTTGATTAAGTCCCTTGTTGCTTCGTAGTATAAAAAAAACCCTTGTATTCTAACAGGCAGATAACTTCACCTTTTATCGTGACTTGGACTATTAGAAACCTGTTTGAATTCTTTGAAACTATTTTGTAATTCTGTAACACCCAGTTTTTCAGATGAGGATAATTTTGAAATTTTGTAATTATAATTATTATTTATTGATAATTATTTCATATTATGATTTTTGGTGATTTTTAATCATTTTTAAACTATTTAAAATTATGACTTGTGATTTTGACATTTTACTATTGTTTGGTTTTAATTTCGAGAAATTTTTCACCCCCAGTTTTCAGGAACAGGGGTATTTTTATTATTTTGTATTTTTAAAATATTTTTGAAATTTATTTTATTATTTATGATATTGTTTTGGGGTTATTTGAGTCGGGTTCGAATTTCAGCTCAATCCGACTTGAAACGGGGACCCGGGGGTAGTGTTGACTTTAGTGGACCCACATATTAGTTAGCCATGGCCCACATGATATAAATATTTTAGTTAGAGGTTAGACTAATTATTATGGATAAGGTTAGTGTGATTAGAGACTTTAGAATGACTAATTTAGCCCCAACCAATTAGCCCTTTCCTAATACTAATAGAATAGGTTAGTGGGGGCATTTTGGACCTTACCATAATAGAACAAATAGCCCCATATGGCCAGCCACTTTGGGAGAGGATAGGCTCAAGTTCATTTCATTATTCTCATCCACACTCTCTCTCTCTTGTTCTTCCCCAAATTTCTAGAGAGCAATCCCAAGCAATTTCTCCACCAAATCCTTCCATTTCGCCACCAAATCTTCTTCTTTCCTTCTCCATTCTAGCCAAGGAGGAAGCTACCCAAGTTTGGGAGGATTCGGAGCTCGTTCGTGTCCTTTTGGAATCTCTACGTGTCGGTGTCGCTCCGGGAAGGCTTTTCTTCGATTCGATCTACCGGGAGGTATAAATCCCTTCTCCTTTTCATTTCCTCATGCATATAGGTCTATTTTGAACCCATAAGAATGACCCCCATGGTTGTATCTCCATTTGTGTCCATTTTGTCCATTTAGAGGTCATAGGAGTGTCCTTTGTGTTGTGGTTGTGTCCATGTGGGAAAACCCCAAATTTGGACACACTATGTGTTGTTGTTATGTATGAATGAATTATTACATGTTTAATCTCATATTTTTGTATTGGAGATGTGTTCTATAGTGTCTCATATATATATATATTTTAGTGTAGAGAGTGAGTTCTTGATATATTATGTTATATACTTGTGTTCTTTTGTCTCAAACTACCCAAATTCGTCATAATTTTTATCCATGTTTTTAGTAGCAATAGCAACTTAGAAATGTCATAACTTTTAGCTTAAAACTCCGATTTATCTTCCGTTTTTTTAAAAAAACCATATCGAAGTTAGCTTTCCAAATATATATTTTAATAAGCCAAATTCTTTCTGTAACTTTCTGTAGAATTATTTGAGTGCCAGCTGTACGAAAGACGAACGCTTTTCGGTATTTTTGCGATTCCGGGAGCTTCTGGACACGAAAATGCGATCCGTTTGAAGTTTCGGAAAGCTAACATGAAGTACTACAACATACTTTAATCCTAGAATTTAGTGAATGCCCAATTAGTACAGTATTGGTTCTAAGTAAAAGAGTGACTATACGATATATGCATTTTGTGTAACCTATGAGCCTATGTAGTATGGATATTAAATGAATATAGAGTATGTAATGCATGATATGTTAGATGAATGAAATGATATATATATGATATATATCCTCTTTACATTAATGTATATATATGGTTGAATGCAAGCATGTAGGAATGCAATTAATGTAATATATGTAAGCAATGCATAAATGTATGAATGAAAGAATGATATACAATGCATGCATGAAAATATATAATGAATGCTAGATATAAATGCAAGGTATATATATAATGATAGATATGAATGCATAATGTATAAATATTGTAAATGCAATATCAGATTTCGTATGTAGACATAGAACCAATGCATAGCTGATATTTAGATTGATTGTTAGTTCATTTTAGGTTGTTCAAACACTGAACTGTCCATGTAAGCATATATACCTTCCTTTTCCTATTGCCAAGCCAATTTCAGTTTTCAATATAATGGAATGTCTATGAATGTAATGTTAACCTTCAACCCCTTAATTCAAAATGTTAGTTAATTTCAGTATTAGACAATGCATGAGTTGTATGCATATGGGATGTTGGTTTAATGGCTGATTTCAGATAACATGGTTCATTTTATATGGTTAGTTACATCAGTTTATGGGATAGCTCACTTTAGTTTATATGTAAATGTGGAACTAAACTGAGAATGAACTTCACCCTCTAGCACACACACACATTTTATAATGTACACACACATGGTATGTTTGACATTCTCACACACACACATCACATGTTATCATCTCTCTATGTAAATACAATGTATGAACATATTTCTATATATGTAGTATGCCTATAGCTATATATAGCATGTCTAACCTATGTGTATATATGTGTAAAGTGTAAGGAATTTCTATATGTGTGATAGCTATGTGTTTAGGCACATATCCTATTGTGTATGTAGATATATATATATATATATATATATATATATATATATATATATATATATATATATATATATATATATATATATATATATATATATATATATATATATATATATATACATATATGTGTATATAGATAGGTATATATGTGGGTACAAAGATATAGGGCCTAGTGTTGAATTCTCTCTTCATGTACACATCCATGTTCCCACACACACATAGCTTACATGTTAGTTCCTTCCTCTTTTTTTATATATATATATAATGTTGAATATGTATGAATAGGATGTGCCTTGATGTGTGGCTTGTGTTTGGCTTGTATAGCCTTGTGATTGGTGTGTGCTTGCTAGACTAGGCTTGGTTAGGCCTAGTGAGACTTATTAGACTTGTTGGGCTAGGACTTGACCTAGTTGACCTAGTTTGACTAGTCTAGTTGACTAGAGTTGACCGAGAGTTGACTTTGGTCTAGTTTAACCTAGACAGCATGCAGATACATTGTACATTTCATATATCATCCCCTGTATACATCTTGACTCGTGTTGCTCTGATTAGGAGACAGACACCTTTTCTCAGGCAGTACACCCTCTTCGGACATTCAGTTATCAGGCGAGTACATTCTCTGACCGTTTCATACTTGTCTGGATTTATATTCTTGCTCTAGATTACTGTACTTGATGCTGATACGTTATCACGGATTGGTACTATACGGATCTTCTTTTTGGGATGTTATCTGCTTGTATTCACTAGATACATATTGTGATGTATGTTTCACTTCCATATTATATTTATTGAATACCTATATCCTTGTATACTCCTTGTGCATATTGTACTCTCAGTATCACATGAGTCCCAGGGATAGACCATTGTACACTATTGTATAACATTGTACAACTATTGTATAACATTTGTACATCTATTGTATAATATTGTACATCCATTGTATAACATTGAATACTATTGTGCAAGATAACGTAACTAGAGTGGATCCTTGTGTACTGATTGGGGAGGGGAAGTAGAATTGGTTATGTAATCAAATCCTATTGTACAAGATTGTATAACTATTGTATATGTCTATTATACACCCACGTATAATGGAGTTACCATTGCATTTTCCTAGACCGTTTATATAACCATATTGTACTCTAAATCACAGTAGGCTTACAGTTCTTACTTATCATATTTAGATATTTTCTGTTATCAAATCTTTACTGTTTTTATATACTTCTTTCTTTCAGCGTTTCATATACCTTACTCTATTGTATGCTTTATATTTCCTAATATGATATGAACTGCGTGAGATATTTTGTGCTCGCTCCCGTCCTGACTGGACCTGTTGAAAATTTTACAGAGGATTATGAGGAACCCTGCACCCTTACTTGGAGTTTGCCTAGTTGACACTCGCGACCTGGACCCTTGGGGAGGTTCAGGCAGCTGCTCAGGATGATACCTTGTATAGTGTAGATAGCTTAGACTGTCCTCTCTTTTCATGTTTAAACTGTTGTCTTTATTTTCAGAGTTGTATATTTTATAGATGTTGAGACTTGTTATTTATTTCGGCTGTACCTCAGTTGAGGATTTCTTATCTATTTCTATCATGCTACATTCTGCCTTAGATTGTGATTGAGTTGTACCTCTGTGTTGGCCTCCTTTTGGAGAGTATATTCATGTTATGTAGTTATAGTTCATGACCTAGAACAGCGTTCTACCGCCGACATTGCGGCATAGGCTGGGCGCTGTTACGTACTCGTACCCTCCCGATGGGTGCGGGTCGTGACACATTTTTAGTGGTGGCCCATGCAGGTCGAGTTTATGTAGTGGTATTCGAACTAGAGTATCACTATAGCCTGCAGTAGGATTAGAATATTTTGAGGTACTCGATCACATTAGGAAAAACTCTTAATCAGATTCCTTTTGTCTAAAATTGTTGCTTATTGACTCCCCTTTGAATATAAACTGTCCTCCTTTGAATTTTCGCTTCATTCTCAGAAATTGCTTCTTGTTTTGATCTGTTTTTATGATGGTTATGAAGACACGATCTCATCGCTTCGGTTCGAGGGATACTGTCGAGAGGCTGGCCACCTCTCGTCCTGTTCATCAGGGCCTCGAGACCGCAGCTTCTGTTATACCGACTCAGGTTGGCGTTTCTGCTATATTGGAGGTGCACCTCCGTCTATACAGAGACTTTTTCCTTCATTTTTGGTTTCTCTCAGCAGCAGCGATTCATGCAGCATCAGCAGCAGAGATTTGTGCAGTATCAGCATCAGGCTGGAGGAAACCAGCAGGGGCGAGCTATCATCGGGACAATTAAGGATGCACAGACCATTGGAGATCTTGCTGCAAGTTTTGTTCTTCTCAATTCCATTCCCGCAAGTGCCTTTTATAACTACCTTGAAATCCGATTCCATCTGTTCCTTGTTGATTGATTAATTTTGTTATGTTACTCTTTTGTTATGTTTGTTTCCTTTTTTTTTCTTTCGGAGAAAATCATATGGGCTAGGTCACCTCAGTTATGGAATCTATAATCTTCAATGGTCGTGTTAGTTGGCATAGTGAGGACATGTAGTCAGATTTTGGATGTATTTCTCGGGTATGGGAATTTAAGGTTTTCGCCGTCGCATACGGCAATACAAAAATTTTAAATACCATGAACCTAAGGGTACGTACCTTAGTCAAGGAATCTGTGATTATCGTAGCCTTGCTCACTAGCATGATGAAGACTCTGGACAACACGATTTTGGACAGACGCATATGATTAACAGATTGTATCTTGAGAAGGTTTAAACATCATACCCTTTTGATTGTTATAAATGACTTAGGAGTAGGGATATTTAGTTTTGTAGAGCTTATTCATAGGTAGTTCCTTCATAGTATAATGGTATGATGACTTGTAGAGTGTTTGTACCCTAGAGGTGATAGTTAGCATTGGTGCTAGAATAGTAACCCATTGCAGATAATTTCCTGTTATTATGATACCAACCAGTTACGTATAGGATGTTAGTATGCCATACAACCTTGATGATTTATTATAGTTTTCCTTTACCCTTCCAGTAAGGCACCCAGTGAGCAGAGCCTGCCCTTGAGCATAGTTGTAGTTTTACCTAAGACTAAGAGGTCTATATATATAGATGATATACTTAGGATATATGTGATGGGTTGTTGTTCTTGAGCATATATATATGTGGTATTTGGGATTGGTGTGCTTAGCTTGTGGGTAATTAGTTATGGGTGACTTGATAGGATTTGGAAGTTGAGAGCTAGTCTATTATAGAGTTTTCTTTGCTAATCTCTAGTTGCCAACACTAGGTAGCTAGCATAGGTAAATCCTAAGAAGTTGACCAGCTAATGACCAAGTACTTGGATGTTGAGAAATTGACTAGTGATTGACCCTTGACTATGTTTGACCTAGAAGGGGGTGCGATCATCTTAATTTCGAGGACGAAATTTTTATAAGGTGGGTAGGATTGTAACACCCAGTTTTCCAAATGAGAGTAATTTTGAAATTTTGTAATTATAATTATTATTTATTGATAATTATTTCATATTATGATTTTTGGTGATTTTTAATCATTTTTAAACTATTTAAAATTATGACTTGTGATTTTGACATTTTACTATTGTTTGGTTTTAATTTCGAGGAATTTGTCACCCCCAGTTTTCAGGAACAGGGGTATTTTTATTATTTTGTATTTTTGAAATATTTTTGAAATTTATTTTATTATTTATGATATTGTTTTGGGGTTATTTGAGTCGGGTTCGAATTTCAGCTCAATTCGACTTGAAACGGGGATCCGGGGGTAGTATTGACTTTAGTGGACCCACACATTAGTTAGCCATGGCCTACATGATATAAATATTTTAGTTAGAGGTTAGACTAATTATTATGGATAAGGTTAGTGTGATTAGAGACTTTAGAATGACTAATTTAGCCCCAACTAATTAGCCCTTTCCTAATACTAATAGAACAGGTTAGTGGGGGCATTTTGGACCTTACCATAATAGGACAAATAGCCCCATATGGCCAGCCACTTTGGGAGAGGATAGGCTCAAGTTTATTTCATTATTCTCATCCACACTCTCTCTCTCTCTTGTTCTTCTCCAAATTTTTAGAGAGCAATCCCTAGCAATTTCTCCACCAAATCCTTCCATTTTGCCACCAAATCTTCTTCTTTCCTTCTCCATTCTAGCCAAGGAGGAAGCTACCCAAGTTTGGGAGGATTCGGAGCTCGTTCGTGTCCTTTTGGAATCTCTACGTGTCGGTGTCGCTCCGGGAAGGCTTTTCTTCGATTCGATCTACCGGGAGGTATAAATCCCTTCTCCTTTTCATTTCTTTATACATATAGGTCTATTTTGAACCCATAGGAATGACCCCCATGGTTGTATCTCCATTTGTGTCCATTTCGTATCCATTTGGAGGTCATAGGAGTGTCCTTGTGTTGTGGTTGTGTCCATGTAGAAAAACCCGAAATTTGGACACACTATGTGTTGTTGTTATGTATGAATGAATTATTACATGTTTAATCTCATATTTTTGTATTGGAGATGTGTTCTATAGTGTCTCATATATATATATTAGTGTAGAGAGTGAGTTCTTGATATATTATGTTATATACTTGTGTTCTTTTGTCTCAAACTATCCAAATTCGTCATAATTTTTATCCACGTTTTTAGTAACAATAGCAACTTAGAAATATCATAACTTTTAGCTTAAAACTCCGATTTATCTCCCATTTTTTTTAAAAGAACCGTATCGAAGTTAGCTTTCCAAATATATATTTTATTAAGCCAAATTCTTTCTGTAACTTTCTGTAGAATTATTTGAGTGTCAGCTGTACGAAAGACGAACGCGTTTCGGTATTTTTGCGATTTTGGGAGATAAATGCGATCCGTTTGAAGTTTCGGAAAGCTAACATGAAGTACTACAACATACTTTAATCCTAGAATTTAGTGAATGCCCAATTAGTACAGTATTGGTTTTAAGTAAAAGAGTGACTATACGATATACGCATTTTGTGTAACCTATGAGCCTATGTAGTATGGATATTAAATGAATATAGAGTATGTAATGCATGATATGTTAGATGAATTAAATGATATATATATGATATATATCCTCTTTACATTAATGTATATATATGGTTGAATGCAAGCATCTAGGAATGCAATTAATGTAATATATGTAAGCAATACATAAATGCATGAATGAAAGAATGATATACAATGCATGCATGAAATTATAAAATGAATGCTAGTTATAAATGCAAGGTATATATGTAATGATAGATATGAATGCATAATGTATAAATATTGTAAATACAATATCAGATTTCGTATGTAGACATAGAACCAATGCATAGCTGATATTTAGATTGAATGTTAGTTCATTTTAGGTTGTTCGAACACTGAACTGTCCATGTAAGCATATATACCTTCCTTTTCCTATTGCCAAGCCAATTTCAGTTTTCAATATAGTGGAATGTCTATAAATGTAATGTTAACCTTCAACCCCTTAATTCGAAATGTTAGTTAATTTCAGTATTAAACAATGCATGAGCTGTATGCATATGGGATGTTGGCTTAATGGCAGATTTCAGATAACATGGTTCATTTTATGTGGTTAGTTACATCAGTTTATGGGATAGCTCACTTTAGTTTATATGTAAATGTGGAACTAAACTGAGAATGAACTTCACCCTCTAGCACACACACACACATTTTATAATGTACACACACATGGTATGTTTGACATTCTCACACACACACATCACATGTTCATCTCTCTATGTAAATACAATGTAGGAACATATTTCTATATATGTAGTGTGCCTATAGCTATATATAGCATGTCTAACCTATGTGTATATATGTGTAAAGTGTAAGGAATTTCTATATGTGTGATAGCTATGTGTTTAGGCACATATCCTATTGTGTATGTAGATATATATATATACATATATGTGTATATAGATAGGTATATATGTGGGTACAAAGATATAGGGCCTAGTGTTGAATTCTCTCTTCATGTACACATCCATGTTCCCACACACACATAGCTTACATGTTAGTTCCTTCCTCTTTTTATATATATATATATATAATGTTGAATATGCATGAATAGGATGTGCCTTGATGTGTGGCTTGTGTTTGGCTTGTATAGCCTTGTGATTGGTGTGTGCTTGCTAGACTAGGCTTGGTTAAGCCTAGTGAGACTTATTAGACTTGTTGGGCTAGGACTTGACCTAGTTGACCTAGTTTGACTAGTCTAGTTGACTAGAGTTGACCGAGAGTTAACTTTGGTCTAGTTTGATCTAGACAGCATGCAGATGCATTGTACATTTCATATATCATCCCCTGTATACATCTTGACTTGTGTTGCTCTGATTAGGAGACATACACCTCTCCTCAGGCAGTACGCCCTCTTCGGACATTCAGTTATCAGGCGAGTACATTCTCTGACCGTTTCATACTTGTCTGGATTTACATTCTTGCTCTAGATTACTGTACTTGATGCTGACACGTTATCACGGATTGGTACTATACGGATCTTCTTTTTGGGATGTTATCCCCTTGTATTCACTAGATACATATTGTGATGTGCGTTTCACTTCCATATTGTATTTATTGAATACCTATATCCTTGTATACTCCTTGTGCATATTGTACTCTCAGTATCACATGAGTCCCAGGGATAGACCATTGTACACTATTGTATAACATTGTACAACTATTGTATAACATTGTACATCTATTGTATAATATTGTACATCCATTGTATAACATTGAACACTATTGTGCAAGATAACGTAACTAGAGTGGATCCTTGTGTACTGATTGGGGGGTTGGAGTAGAATTGGTTATGTAATCAAATCCTGTTGTACAAGATTGTATAACTATTGTATATGTCTATTGTACACCCACGTACAATGGAGTTACCATTGCATTTTCCTAGGCCGTTTACATAACCATATTGTACTCTAAATCACAGTAGGCTTACAGTTCTTACTTATCATATTTAGATATTTTCTGTTATCAAATCTCTACTATTTTTTATATACTTCTTTCTTTCAACGTTTCATGTACCTTACTCTATTGTATGCTTTATATTTTCTAACATGATATGAACTGCGTGAGATGTTTTGTGCTCGCTCCCGTCCTGACTGGACCTGTTGAAAATTTTACAGAGGATGATGAGGAACCCTGTACCCTTACTTGGAGTTTGCCTAGTTGACACTCGCGACCTGGACCCCTGGGGAGGTTCAGGCAGCTGCTCAGGATGATACCTTGTATAGTGTAGATAGCTTAGACTGTCCTCTCTTTTCATGTTTAAATTGTTGTCTTTATTTTCAGAGTTGTATATTTTATAGATGTTGAGACTTGTTATTTATTTCTGTTGTACCTCAGTTGAGGATTTCTTATCTATTTCTATCGTGCTACATTCTGCCTTAGATTGTGATTGAGTTGTACCTCTGTATTGGCCTCCTTTTGGAGAGTATATTCATGTTATGTAGTTATAGTTCATGACCTAGAACAGCGTTCTACCGCAGACACTGCGGCGTAGGCTGGGCGCTGTTACGTACTCGTACCCTCCCGGTGGGTGCGGGTCGTAACAAATTCCAACGGATAAAGTTGAAAGACTATTCGATGATTTACTGGAGCATGGCCGTTGCGCGCTACAGTCATTATCTGGACTACGTATACTGAGGGTTCACTGCAGCCAGCAGCGCACTGGCGAGGCAAGAACTCTAAGTTGAAGTGATTTCAGACATTCATAGGTTTTCGAGTATTATTGAGACTTTGTCATATTTTTCATATCTCGATCTCTTGAGTTATTTCGTCAATGATTATTGGAAAATGGATAAGGTTGATAGAATATTCGGTGACATATTGTTACTTGAGTCACGGAGCCGAAAGCCCACTGCAGTCAGGTAAATACTGGCGGGGTAGGGATTAAAGTAAAGCGATTTCAAATACCTATATGTTCTCGGGTACCATGAAGACTATATTCTTCTTTCATATGGTTATTGATTTGCCCTTGAATGGCAAATCCATGTACTCGCCTTGACTTGATATTGATATCTCCTGATTAGTTCCATATTTTTCTCTCAACTCCTGCCAATTTTTTTTCTTCCTTGCATTTTATTGATGGATCGTTGATTTTACACATTGTTAGATCTTGATTCCGTTTAACAAAAAAAATCGTGTATATACTTCGACAGTGATTTATCTAACTTCAATCTTAGTCATGTTTATTCAACCGTGATCTTCCTATCTTACTCAAGTCCATTTGTGCTAACTCTCGATTCAAATCGTGCTTCGAAGATCGTGCCCTTCATTATTTTATGCCTCTAAGTCATAATTGAAACTTCATTCCATCACGTGCATGTTTGATTCTTGATTATTGTGGATCGTATCATTTCAATTTTTGGTATAAAATTATCGTGTATCGTATTAATTAAAAATCTTGTCTCGATTAGTGTCTGACCAATTTGGTCATTATTGATCCTGCTATTTCACTGTTTATTTTACCATGCTAAATCCTCCCAAGCCCTACCTCTGATCATATCCAAAAATCCTGATCGTGTCTATATTTTATGATGATTATAATTTTTTTCCTGTCAATCATGTCTGATAATTTGAAACTATGACTGAATAGTTTTGATCATTACTATTTTTCCACCATGCCTCAATTTTGATTTGGATCTTGCTTAGTTGATCATGCTAAATCGATTATTCTTCTAGACATGACTAGACTTAGTTCTATGGCATGCCTAACTTATTTGCTCAGTCTCAAATTTTATTTATTATTATTTTTTGATGGCTTAATCATGTTTATTGTCCCTCTTTAAATTTTGAGGACGAAATTCTTTTAAGGGGGGAGATTTGTTACTCCACTTTTCCGTTTTTCATGAATTTTAAAAGTGTTCTGATAATAAAAATAATAATTTTGTTTTAAACAATTTTCTTTGAACAATTGTGATTAACTATTTTTGAATAAATTTCATGAATGGTTTTGGAGGGAGATTTGAGTTTTTGGCAAGTAACTAATTTTCAAATTAGGTAGAGTGGTCCCCAGCCCTTTATCAAATTTCCCTAACAACTTCCTTAATCTCTAACAAATTCTTGACCTATTTGCAAATGACAAATTTTGGAGGACTTTTGTGCAAAAAAATTCCTTTTTATTAATGGACTGAGAAGGAGAAAGAATGAGCAGAGCTCATTATTTTTTTTCCCCATCACAAATTCTTCCATCACCTCCTTCCCCAATTGTTCCGACCAAAAACCCTAATTTCATGGAGAAGAGGAGGGTGGCCATGGCGTACGGCCACCTCGAGGATCTCGATCAATTCCACCATCGGCAGCCAGACCCACCTCCTTAGCGGTGCACGCGATCTCTCGGCAGCACGCTCCCTCGGCGGCGTTCGACGGAGCGATCTACTTCCGGCGGCTCTTCTTTTCCCGTCGACGACAGCATAACTCAGGCGGCGCACCACCCTTCTTCGACGACCAGCGACGCCACTCCCCGGCTTAGGATCTTCGACGACTGCGGGATCTCTCCGGTGATCTTCGTCTTATCCGGCGACGATTGGGTCTCGATCTCAACGACGATCGACGACAGGGAGCTTTCCCGACGACGGCGAGGCGGTTCCCTGAAGTTCCTCCGGCGATTTGTTCTCCGGCATCGATCTTCATTCTCTGCCTTAACTTCATCGTCATCAACGATTCCCGATTCATAACAGTAAGTCTCATTTCTTATTTCTGGCCAAATTTAAACTCAAGATCTTACGATCAGTCTTGAATCTTCCTGATCGACCCATGTTTCTGGTATCGAATAAATTTGTGTAGCAGTTCCTACAAGATCGAGCAACCAATTGGATTTTCTTGTTTCAGCTTAGCTTTCCTCTTCGACGAATCGACGACGACACGTACTTCAGCTCAAAGTTGAATTGAATCTAGATTTAAGGAGAAATCGATCATGAGTATCAAATGGAGGTATTCTTGATTTCTAAGTTTTCTTCAACAAAAATTTGAATGGGTTCTCTATGTTTGGAATTTTCTCTTTGATTTCCACTCAGGATTTGTTTGTTAAAATGCTGCAGTAAAATCTTGATTCAAGAAGTAGTGTTCGACTCCTGGGGACGTTCCTCGCTCCGGATTAACTCATCCATTGCAGGTAAATTTTCTATCAATCTCAGTATTCTAAAATATTTTACTATGGGTTTTGAATGCATATAGTTATTTCAGGATGTGTGTGCGTTCCGGGTGCAGATGTGTTCGTGTATACCAGTTCGTTTACGTCCAATTGTGTAGCTGTGTCCAGATTACTATTCGTGTCAAACTATGTGTGTGTTAAATGAAGGGGTCGCGTACATGGATTCTTCTGAGTTGGAGTCAGCAGTAGCAAATTTTTCCTTCGGTTATTTTGAGTTCGATCTAGTTGTATATTTTATTGATTCTGTGTATTTTTTTTCCTTTCTATATTTTCAAATTGCAATCGGAAGTAGCCGTTACATTCAAGAATGTGCAGCTGGCATGGGCTGGTAGAGATTTTGGTCAGGATGAAGTTACAGGTTGACTATGTTTTGTTAAAACCTGGAGTTGGTTGTGAGCATTCAAGAATACTAGCTCATTTAGGAAGTCGTAATTCTTCGTGATTTTAGTACTAAGTATTCCAATGTTATATGACAGTTAGTTTTTGTCTGCTTACATTCCGGGGGTTGCATTGCATAAGCTTTGTAAGTTTTATTCTAGGCCTATGATTGTATATTTTGGTAGGTTTTGAGTTGTTTAATTTCAAATGCTATGGGCATCTTCTGAAAGAGGATTCTATTAAACATATTGTTGGACTGTTGTGAAGCTTGTTGGGTTAAGCTTGCCTATACTGGGCTGTGGTGTTTATACGGGCAGAATATCCCATTTAGCATGGACTAGCTTGTGGAGTCAGCTGCTAGATGAGACTTTTATGGTTTCAAGTGCATTATTTCCAATATTGATATGATAATCCTAAATATCATATGTATATTTTTACTAACAGTATAGTAGCCAACTAATCTTTATATGGTATTTTGTTATCACCTATTTTAAGTATTGGATGTCTAGCCAATACTGTTTCTCTGTGATTATTTAGAATTTCTACTTAACATTAATTTGCCAATAGGTGGTTTGGAGCCTCTAATTATCTTATGTCATTTCTTTACCAAAACTATAGATTGTGTATTAAATTAATATTATTTTTCCAAACAGTTCACTAGTGATTACCTTAGTTTAATTACTATCTAAATTATTGTATGTTATCTTGCTAATATCTAGATAGTATCTTAGTTAACAAGTAAATTTTAAATAAATAAATTAAGTACTTTCAACTAAACTAGAATGAGTTCTATGTATATATGAGATGTTAGCTAGTTAGATTATTGATTAGTTCTATGTATATATTCAAATGTCTAGTTAGTAAAATTATTGGCTAGTTGTATATATAAAAAATTAGCAAGTAACCATATAAGCTAGTTTTGGTTAGCAAATGATTAAGTTAGATAATTTCTTTATTATAGAACCCAACCAACTTGTATCTAAAAATAGGTGGACAGAGAGATTATGATCTACCCACACTTGATCACCCTGAGCAAGGCAAGTATACTCCTCAGATTTGTTCATTTTCTTATGTCTTGTATATTCATTCATGTATCTCCTTATTGACACGATGTATCACGAGATTGTCTGGTTTTATGTTTCATGAGTTACTTGTGTCTGGAAGGGGAAATACTACAGATGTGTGATCAAACCCTGTTACTATTCATGTGAATAGCTTAGGTCCGGCATCGTGCACGCGGGACCCGAGCCGTACCATTTTATGTTCATTGCATCTACCCAAGCTGATCACACAATCTAGATGTATTTCAATCTTGCACATTTCAGGATTCAGGTTATATTTTATGTTCAGGTTGTATTTCATGTTCAGATTGTATTTCATGTTCAGGACTCATATCATGTTCCCTGTATTTACTTTCAGTATTTTCTGTTCAGATTTTATAACTTTTTCTCATTTCTCGTATAGTATATATATTTCTTGTTTCTTGTTCATACTATGATGTTCATGTTCATTTCCTTGGATATACTTGGCTCCGCTCCTGACTAGGATATGTTGTAAGTATGCTTGCAGGATATTGTTCTACATTATGGACCAGAGCCCGGGATCTTAGCTGAGCAGGATGGAGTCATAACTTAGCTAGAGGCTTCAGGTTTAGACTGTTTAGCTTTACTCATAGATATTGTTTTAGAGTTCATAGTACATTTTCATTCCTGATGACTAGTACATTTATGATATATAGATTTGTGGATTATGGTAATCTTTTCGGATCGTGTGTAGATGCTGTAATTGTGTACATTTATGTTTATCTGGTTAGATTTCCCTAGCTTGGTACAGCTTACTTCATCGTGTCTAACGACGAAGGCTGGACGTGTCTGACTCGTGTCCGATTATTCGGGAGCGGGTTGTGACATATGTCTCATGTGCTAATATACTGGTTTTATTTCTTAAGTGAAGCCTCCCTTGTGGCACTTGCTCTTTTTGGGGTCTGACCCAACTGGTTTTGTATGGCCAGATTTCAGAGTAGCACCCGTGGATCTTTCAGCCTTCCAGCCAGATGGTGAACACTAGACGCAACCCTGGCAACGAGTGGGTTTTATTTTGCTCTTCCACTCTATTGAAAATTATTCTTTTGAGGCGTTTAGCCACCGAGCAAGTGTTAGCTCGTGTTGAATTTGCATTCCTGTCTGCCTAAGGACTGTAACATGATTGACAAATCCTAGGGTTGATCATGTATGACTTAAACTCTTGCTAGTCTTCGCATTTTGTATGACTAGCTTCATGATCATCTTAATATGTAATGTTTGGGACGCCTTACCTTGTATATGTCTGATGATCTACCATCTTGTTACATTTACTTGCTTGCTTGAGATTGAGACACTAGGCTTATTCTTGACCCTAAGAGACTAATGGCTTGTAGTAAACCCTCAAGAATCTAGACAGCCGTGACCATATTGCAGGTGAGATTCACTTTAATGTACGTAGCTGGCTGTGTCTGTCCCTCGCTCTCCAGTATTCTGGATCTGGGATGTGACACTCCTGGACTTTCCTCCTTGCCTCCTTGGCTTCATCTGCAGCTGTAGGAACGGATGCTCCTAAGGGATCATCACCCAAAGGAGGGGCGGTCATTTTGGAGTCCGCATTGACTGCGGGTCCCAAGCTTGTTTGTCCGGGCATCCTTGCTGGTTGAGTTGGTAAGGTGGCTTTGATTTCATCCACAGAATTGACCAAGGACAGGAGCATGGCTTCCAGTACTTCTAGACGTTATCTTCAACTCATGTTTTTTCGAAAACCTATCAATCTTAAGTTTCACAAAACTCAAGTCATAAAATTGTTTTACAGTTTCTAGGAGAGCCTAGCAGCAATGGAGGAGAGTTGCCAACTACCTCAAGTCGACAGGTATTTTTTATGGTATGTTATTGATATTTAATGCTAAAATAGTAAACTTACTTTTAGCTCCTTGTTTCTTTGTAGTCCCGTCAAGAGAGTGTGAATGCTAGTGCTACTACAAACCTTATGGGCGCTAAGTGCGACCTGTTAAACTGGAATGCCACAGGACAGGTGGTGGAAAAGGCAGAAATTGCTTCCACGGATTCTACATCAATGGTACATCATGTCATACTTGGGCCAGATTGCTACAAAGTTTGGGTTAAGCAAGTTTTAGTTCCAGATGTTATTTTGTTTCGAGCCTCAAGAGAATTTTTCATCCTTGATGATGCTATAGGAAGTACAATTGCTTGGCCACACAAGTATATTAATTTAGAAGATATTCAGGTAATTAAATTATTAAGATGTATGTTTAATTTAGTTCCATTGTATTTGTAAGGAAGGATGTTGATTAGCACATTATTTTATATCGAGTATATGTACATTTGTGCTAATGGTTCAATCTTCCTTGTTTATTGTTTTAGGGGAGTACCAAAAGGTTGTCAAGTTCTTGACCGGTAAAACTTGCTTGTGTGGTAATGGTGAAGGTCAGAATTTGAAAACTGTTTAAGGTACGACAAAATTTTCTACAGTTTGGTTTGATTTGGAAACTGTTTGATTCATACTTAATAACTGCCTACTTATACTCTTCTGGTAACTGAACCAAGTGAATTATTCAACTTTTTTTCCTTCTTAAATCGGTCAATATATCCCTAAACTACTGCTATATGCAGTCCCGTAGGTAATTCCCTACTGAAATTTGTTAAGTAGTAATACATGATAAACAAAAAAAAAATGGATCAAGGAAATATAACAAATTACAAGAAAGAGGTAAGTTAAAAACCATGGAGAGAATTTCAGAATGTGTAACATCTAGAAATCTTTTTTCGCTTTTTTAATTTTCATTCTCTTGGTAACTGGATATGAATTTCATCCCTGGATCAATATGTTCAAGAATAAGCTTTAGCTTCAGGCACCTTTGCTTAAATTTGAAGTTACATGTTAAATCTGCACTCTACTCTACTTTGTTCCTTCCACCTTGTTTTTTTCCCCTGCATTATAGTATTTTTAAGTATTAGGAATGGGTATGAGGAGGGGACTTTAGTTGCAGTAGCGTGTGAAGGCGGGAGCATGTATCAAGGAGTAGTAGCAAGTGAAGAGGTTGAGTGGTTTGTGCACGAGAACAGGGAGCAGGGCTTGTATTAGAGGGCTCTAGTTGAGTAGGCCATATTGCAGAGCAGCGGGAGTTTGGTAACAAGAGTAGGTTTGTGAGTGTCAAGTTGAGAGGTAGGTAGGTTAAGGTGTTAGTATAACCTATTGCTAGTATCAGACACATGTTAGTGTCGGAAGTTTTAGGAGTTTGTGAGTGCAGTCCATATTTCCCTTGCCAAATTGCATTGGGTTCAGACAAGGCCATGTTTGAATGCAACTGTTCATCTTAGTTAATACTTTTTACTGCATTCATGGTTGTCCTGTCTCCCTATCATCCCATTATACTTGTGCAGACCATGTTAGCCACTTAGTATCAGTTGATACACTGTGAATGTGCAGTCAAGTTCTTTCTGGGGATTAGTCACATTCCTATAGTCTAGTTGATACCTGGGCTTGAACATCTGTCCCTTTCACAGATAACCTGATTTGATTAGCTATTGGGCTCATACTCTTAAGCACCACTCATTATTCATTTCACTGCAACCCCTGACATGTTAGCCCAGTCATATGCACCTTGTTTTGTTCAGATTTTAGCAACTGCCTATATTAGTTATTGGTTCAGACCATGTGTGGTTTGTCGTGGCCTTGAGGACCCCTGCACAGGTAGGTCTAGATATGTCATGTCCTACCTTCATTTGATTTTTTCCATATACCAGTACATAATTCATCCTTATGCATTCATTAGGACTAGATGGTTATTCATCATGATGCCTCCTGCAGCTAAACATTTGTGCTTCAAAATTTAAAGGGTACACCCACAACAAGTTCTCTATATATATCCAAGAGAGAATTCAGTTATCTTTTTAATTTTGTTGGGGCCACAACCTCTGCCAATTAGGTAGAATCTTTAATTTAAGTAGAATGTACTTGACATCCGAAGGAACAAACTGGATAATTCAGCAATCCTTAAGAAAGTATGAATTACCTCTAATATCCCATAAATATGAGTAACCTCCTCTATTATCGAAAACGGTAAACATGTGAATGTGAGTTGTTGGGACGAGGGTGACTCGGTTACTTGAGATCAACAATTCAACAATACGACGAGTTTGAGGACTTTATCCACAGAGTCAAGACAATCAAGGCAACCCCGTTCAAATGGAGGAATGATTTTGTAGATTTGCGTATCAATATGATTTCAATGAATAGAAAAGTTTCAGTATGAAGTATAAAATCACCCATGCTTTCTTTGCCTGAATGTTGAGCAATTAGAAATGGCTAGTCCAGAACTGTGTACTTCATATAGGCTAATGATGGGGCAAGATTTATTCTTATTATGGTCATTTTGTAAGCCATTTATTGATAATAAATTAATTAAGCATTCTTAATTATTCTCATTCACCATTTGAGAAATATATCATTCATTATTTTGTTTCAAAATGTCTGCACATGTTTCATGCATCAGAGAGGAACAAGACCTCAAAGAGGCATACAACTCGTGTCTCATGAATTTACTTCTCTAGCCCAAATCAAATTAGTTTCATGTTATCCTTTAACACTCGTCTGCCATTGCAAGATGGAGGACCAACAGGTAAGTAATCTTGACCCCAATTTATTATGAGGTGGTGTTCCTGTGATTGAAACAGTCCCCTTCAGGATGCAGGCCCAAGCTCCACCATCACCTTGATCTCATTAAATCTGAACTAAAGATAAGTTCCGTAGGTCGTTTCTAAACATGTGATGCGGTTTGTGTACCTTATTCTATATTCATAAGCAAGTTGAGCTGTTGAGCTGTTGCGAAACTCTATTCCTACTCTTTCCTGTTAAGAAAGTTGAGCTGTTGCCCAAGCTCCACCATCATCTTGGATGTACAAAAGAAAGTTGAGCTATTGCGAAACTCTATTCCTACTCATTCCTGTTAAGCATTAGAAACATAAATATGTTTACAATAGTTTCTTTGTTCCTAACTGGTTTACAAACTGTAGCCAATGATCTCGACTGAAAATTTTAACAAAGGAACTGTCAACTTCTATATGAAGTGTTATTATATAGGAATTGACCCTTTCCTATGAGAAGACTTGGATGAAATATGGATGAGCACTCCATGTAGCAATATTTGAAGTTGGTAGATATATATTACAGTTCTTAGTCTGCATTAGGTTGGTGGGAAATTTTTCTTAATGTAGATATAAAAATGAAATTTTCGTAACTGTATCCAGCAGGCAGAACCAACAACTTTTCTTCTTTAATGTTTCCGCATCCCTATGTTCCTTGCTATTGCCAGGAAGAAGAAAATAGAGAAAAAGATTGTATATCCGGCCCACTTAGCTATGTCCTTACAGTAAGTAATTCCCGGAAGTCTATACCAAATTCTGAACCTTTCACACTTGATGGGTACTGAAACGCGTATCGGATTTTTTTTCCATATATTAGTATGGATAAAAAAATTCATTAGCTTATTTTGTCTTGATGTATCTATCTTGTGGACAACACTTGAAAATGATTTACACAATTTATATGTTCCCATTGCAGGAAATTTTGGACAATTCCAAGCTCAGAAGGCATTTTCTTATTCATACATGGGAGAGAGATTATGTGCACTTATCAAGGCTGTGGAAAGGTAGTTTTATTAGAAATCAGCTTATTCCTTGTGTTGTGTATACTATTTTGATTTTTTTTTCATCTTTTGGTGTTCTTGTGTGAGGAGTTTGAGTTGTCAGGCTTATTCATCTTATTCCTTGTGTGAAGGCATTTTCATCTTTAGAAATCAGCTTATTCCTTGTGTTGTGTCAGGTTTTCATCTTTTGGTGTTCTTGTGTGAAGGCATTTTCATCTTTAGAAATCAGCTTATTCCTTGTGTTGTGTCAGGTTTTATTTTGATTTTGGTTGGCTAAACTGCTTTTTAGTTTTTTTTAGTTTACAATTGCATTAGTTATTAACACATGTATACATATTTGTGTGAGGAGTTTGAGTTGTCAGGCACTTCCCATTGGAAGTGTCATGTCCATGAGTTTGATGCTCTTATGAGCAATAGTAATGAATGTTTAAATGTATTATTTTGTATAGTCAGTTCGAAAGTTGAAATATTAATTTTATTGCTTGTTTTGCAGTAATATTTGCATGGTCAGTTTGAAAGCCGAAATATTAATTCTCATCTTTTTTTGTGCAGATCGATTTGATGAGTTCGGATTACGTTCGAGTTTGATGCTGGAAAGGGTTGGGCGCTAAGTAGTACTACTAGGAATCTTCTCTGTTATGTAATAGACTTTATTATGTAATAGATTTTGTTGTTGTTCTCAATATTACTTTTTATTGAGACTTTGTATGAATTTGATATATTTTAATATATATTATTGTTGGTATATTAAAGTTCTACTATCTGGGAAATTGATTTTGGTTAATTATATGAAAATAAATATACAAATGAAATCAATTTATATTTTATAAGCTTTGATGATATTAAACGACATTCCAGAAGTGTCGTAAAATAAGTATTAAACGACATTCCAGAAGTGTCGTAAAATAAGTATTAAACGACATTCCAGAAGTGTCGTAAAATAAGTATTAAACGACATTTCAGAAGTGTCGTCCTAAAATAATTACATGGCTATTTAAAATTACGACGACACTTGTCAGGTGTTATTGAAACACGTTAAGATGGCACCAGCACAGTGCTGTGAAAACATGGTTAACACGACATTCAGAAAGTGTTGTCATAAAGTTATTGTATGGCACTTACGAAGTGTCGTTGAAAAAAAAATACTTTCTATGACACCCCCTCTAGACTACACTCAAAAAGTGCCATGGAAAGTCATTCACGACACTTTTTGAGTGTCGTTAAAATACTCTTTTGTTGTAGTGATGTCTGATGATCTACCATCTTGTTACATTTACTTGCTTGCTTGAGATTGAGACACTAGGCTTATTCTTGACCCTAAGAGACTAATGGCTTGTAGTAAACCCTCAAGCATCTAGACAGCCGTGACCATATTGCAGGTGAGATTCACTTCAATGTACGTAGCTGGCTGTGTCTGTCCCTCGCTCTCCAGTATTCTGGATCTGGGGCGTGACACGGTTTAAGTGGTGGCCCATGCAAGGTCTTGTAAATCAAGATGTGTGAGAGTTTTACCGAATAGATGTCTCAATCAGCACTCGCCCTTGATCTCTACTCGTCTCTCCTAATCTTTCCAAAATTTTGACCTGATCACATATTTATATCCTCTATCTATCATGGTCCTTCCTTATTGTTCCCTATGTCGTTTCTTCAGCGGTATTGCTCCTGGTCCTACCGATCAGTAAGGCGGAGCACCTCCAGTGGACCAGCAGCAACCTGGAGACCATGCCCAGCACTCTGGAGCAGCCTTCCGAGTCATGCATTTCGGGGATCCAGAGCCCCCAGTTCAGCCAGTCCAGCCTGCAGAGCCTGACAATGGAACCCTGGTGGGACTCATCCGGGAATTGCTTGCATCACAAGACTGTCAGTGCCATTGGGCCAATTCTTATCGACGTCCACTTGAGTTTTCTATCGGCGACCACGTATTCCTTAGGATCTTGTCTACCCGTGGCATCATTCATTTTGGCGTACGGGAAAAGCTTAGTCCTAGGTATATAGGGCCGTTCGACATTCTAGAGTGAGTAGGTGATGTGTCCTATCGTCTCGCTCTTCGACCGTCGTTACGTGAGGTACATGATGTCTTCCATGTATCCCAATTACGACGGTATATTCCGAATCCGAGTCATGTCCTTGATCATTAAGAATTGGTTGTTGGTACCAACCTTTCGTATGAGGAATGGCCCGTATCCATATTAGACCGAAGAGAGAAGGTGCTCAAGAACAAGACTATTAGTTTAGTCCGTATTGCTTGGGGTCACCACTCTTTGGGTGAGTCAACGTGGGAGCGTGAGGATGATATCCGCTCGCGATATCCACACCTATTTGACTCATAAGGTATAATGTCTTCCTTATGCCTTATTATTTTAATTCCTTGCTTGCATGAATGATTGCTTGATTGACTGCTAGTTGTAGCTTGCTTATGGTTAATATAGCTTGCCCTGACATCTCTAGCCTCTTTATTAAATTCTGAGGACAAAATTCTTTTAAGGTGGGTAGAGTTGTCACTCCCGTTTCCCGTTATACGTATTTTCGTATACGTATACGAGATTTCTGGCATTTATCAGGTGGACCGTAGTTAGACTTGTTTTGCTTAGCCTCGTATTGGTTTAATCTTGACTTGGTTTGTTTGATTTGGTTTGGTTCAATTTGGTTTGGCTTGGCTTGGCTTGGATTGAGATGGAGAGAGTTGATATATAACCCAACTCCTTCTCTCTCTCTCCTCATTCACTTCTTCATTTACTTCTTCATCTTCTTCATTTACTCCTCCCACCTACCAAGTCCCAGGCAAGTACAACTTGCTTCATGGAGGAACTCTATTTTTGTTGTTCCATTGTCTTCCTCACGAGATTCTAAGACACTTTAGTACTTAGCATTTTTAATTTCTATAGTTTATTTCTTGTAGATCTAAGTTGGTTGCATTTTTGGATTTTTTGGGTTTTGATCTAACAAACTTTATTATTTTCAAGTTTTGAGTGTTCTATGTTATAGAGAATTCTATTTTACCCAAAATCAACCTTTAAAAAGTTAGATTTTAACTTATTTTGAGAAAGTTATAGCCAAAATAAGATTTGAACATTTTCTAGTTCATCTGTCCTAAATTTGGCAGGAACGATGAATAGTACCGCAGGAATGAATAGTGCCGCATTGATGCATAGTACCACAGGAATGAATAGTGTCGCTTGGATGCATAGTGCCGCATGAATAAATAGTACCGCAGGAATGAATAGTGCCACATGGATGTATAGTGCCGTATGGCTTGCATAGTGCCGCATGGCTGCATAGTACCACAGAAGGCTGTATAGTGCCACAGAAGGCTGCATATTACCGCAGAAGGCTGCATAGTGCCGTAAAAGGTTGCATAGTGCCACAGAAGGCCACATAGTACCTATTTTGGCTGTTTTTAGCTGTTTTATGTCTTATTTAGCTGAATTGTGGCTAGAATTTCTCCCAACCCCCAATATGAAAGTTGTAGATCTTTTCCTTGGCTTCAAGGATATGTTACTAGCTATTTTATGCAAGATTCTTGCATTCATGATAGTGCAAGGATAGAACACCATAGTGGCCTGTTAAGGCGCACTCCTAACCAGCAACAAGTAACATGACATGATAGTGGCCCGTCGTGGCGCACTCTTGACAAGCAACCTTGGCATGATAATACATGATAGTGGCCCATCGTGGCGCACTTTTGATAAGTAAACCTAACATGATAATCTTGATATGTTGTTGTGACGTCTACCTTGACTTGCTAAGTAACTCTTATCTTGACACCGGGGATGTTTGTGCTTGTATAAGCTACATGTCTCATCTTGCATCATGTCTAGGACATAAATTCCTAGCTACCACGGTCAGGGATTCCTATTGAATATGAATAGGATAATGACTAGATTGATCAAGTGGTTCTTGAAGAGATTTACCAGCTACAGGCAGTTCCGTTATCTGGGCGTTTTAATTGGACTTGTTGCCTGCCGTCGAGTAGGGCACATTTCCAGCACACTGTCATGTGTTGCACCTCTAAGTCACCTAATCCAACTCTCTCAACTTGTGATCGGATAAACTGGATTAAGACTGCAGGGCTTGTGGCCATTGGAACATCTCGATGCATCTTGTTAGTAACTAAGCTTGTGATAACCCTAGTTAGTTAAAGTATCAAGCCGTACTCATTGCTTGGCCATGATTGATGGATGGAGTCCCGTCTAGTCATGCCTAGGCAAGACCACTACATGGATATTTCTGCACATTACTGTTATGCTTTACTCTTGTCGATAATTGGTTGGAGACTAAGCTCTGTTCAGGTGAAGGGTTACAACCCCGGTCCTTGTTTGGTTTACGGGTTGTAACATGGCTACCAGAATAGTCCCTTAGTTGTCTTATCATTTATCACCTTATTTTCTCTAACTCATGTCTTTTATTATCCTTTATGTCTCATGTGCTAATATGCTGGTTTTAGTTCTTAAGTGAAGCCTCCCTTGTGGCACTTGCTCTTTCTGGGGTCTGACCCAGCTAGTTTTGTATAGCCAGATTTTGGAGTAGCACCCGAGGATCTTCCAGCCTTCCAGCCAGATGGTGAACACTAGACGAAACCCTGGCAACGAGTGGGTTTTATTTTACTCTCCCACTCTATTATAAATTATTCTTTTGAGGCGTTTAGCCGCCGAGCAAGTGTTAGCTCGTGTTGAATTTATATTACTGTCTGCCTAAGGGCTGTAACATGATTGACAAATCCTAGGATTGATCATGTATGACTTAAACTCTTGCTAGTCTTCGCATTTTATATGACTAGCTTCATGATCATCTGAATATATAATTTTTTGGGACGCCTTACCTTGTATGTCTGATGATCTACCATCTTGTTACATTTACTTGCTTGCTTGAGATTGAGACACTAGGCTTGTTCTTGACCCTAAGCGACTAATGGCTTGTAGTAAACCCTCATGCATCTAGACAACCGTGACTGTATTGCGAGGTGGGATTCACTTCAATGTACGTAGCTGGCTGTGTCTGTCCCTCGCTCTCCAGTATTCTGGATCTGGGACGTGACACTCCTGGACTTTCCTCCTTGCCTCCTTGGCTTCATCTGCAGCTGAAGGAACGGATGCTCCTAAGGGATCATCACCCAAAGGAGGGGCGGTCATTTTGGAGTCCGCATTGACTGCGGGTCCCAAGCTTGTTTGTCCGGGCATCCTTGCTGGTTGAGTTGGTAAGGTGGCTTTGATTTCATCCACAGAATTGACCAAGGACAGGAGCATGGCTTCCAGTACTTCTAGACGTTATCGGTCAGAAGGCGCTTCTTGATCATCGTCAGCCATAAAGACTGTCCTCACGTGGGTAGAGGTGGAAGAGATTGTAGCAGAGGTGCTCTCTGTGCCGTATCCTTGTACAGAGAAATCGTCGGAGAATATCGGAATATCATCTTCCTCGGACTCGGAAGGGGTGCTACACCCTGTGCAGGAAGCCGCATCGTCTTGGTGAGGGTAGTGGCCCTCAGGTAAATCTAAGTCTGTTGTGCAGTCCTGGGGGATCTCTAACCACTGTGTGTGCTCTTGGTACACCGGGTTGTCGCATATATTAAGGGGACTGCTACCCCCAGCTTCATCTACTCTCAAGGAGGCCGAAGGTGCACCCCCTGGTGTTGGAAGCTTCTTTTTGGATCGAGTGCCTAAAAAGACACCCCCTGTTGTTGTTGGTGGCAACCCTCCAGATGAGGGTCTCCTTGCAATACTGGCCGAGATCGCTGGGCTGGAAGAGCCTGTCTTCTTTCCTCCCTTGCGAACCTTCTGAGTTGAATTACAGGAGACGAGAGAAAACTCCTCGTCTTCCGGAATTTGCATCTGTTTCTTGAGTTGTTGTCGGATAGGTTCTGGCTACTGCAGTCGTTGAAAAACTGACTGCCGTCCTTCAGGTATTGATGATTTATCGCAGCAGCAGTTGATGATAACTTGGGTGCAACGACGTCCCGAGAGGGACTCATTGCATGCCAACGCTGCCACCTTACGTTTGTGAGTAATCACCTCACGCAAGTCGGTAGCAAGCTGATCTACCTTTGTACCAAACTTGTGGACTCGGGTATCCCGAGCGCACGGGTACTTAGGTATCATGTTTGCTTCCTGATCCGTGGCTAGTAAAAGCACTTGCTCTTGATCATTGGAGGGAGACTTTAAAGACCCATCCTGTCCGTTAGCCCTGGGGACTGGACGCGAGTGGTTCTGTATAAATTTCCATCAGGAGCCCGTGTAACAGTCAATGGGGCGCGCTGACAATCAGCAACTTGGATAGTTCACTGGGTTTGTTGGGCCCGTACTGCCCTAGACTTCTTTGACTTAGCACCCGAAGGCGCATAGTAGAAAGAGTCCAGATTAATACATCCTATGGGCCGCATGGCGTCGGGCCCGTATGAGAGACGGTTAAACACAGAGCTTCTGACAGGGCCGCATGAAACATCATGTCTGAGGCCAGGTTCGGCTGCCGCATGGGCTATCCTCTTGCGGCCAGAGATGGCTGTCGCATGAGTTATCTTCTTGTGGCCGGAGCTGGCTGTCGCATAGGCCATCTTCCTGCGGCCCGAGTTTGCTGCCGCATGGGCCATCTTCCTGTGGCCAGAGTTGGCTGTCGCGTGAGTTGTCTGTCTACGGCCAGAGTTGACTGCCACATGGACAGACTGTCCATCTTTCTTATACGGCTTCTTCTTTATCTGTATGGATTTCTCTTGTGCCCCCAAAAACTCAGCATCGTAGTATTTTTCTCTGCTGGATTTGGGGACAGTGGGGTCCTCGGCGGTTGGAAGCAAAGTCGCAGGAGAGTTTTGGTCACCGTCTTGGGCTGCAGAAGGAGCTTCTTCGAGAACTTGGTTGAGGACAACAGTTCTGTGCACCGACGTCCTGCGAGTTCTCTTTGAGTTGGCTCGCTTCTGAGACGGGCTGGCGCCCCCTTCAGAGAGCATTTCTTCGAAGGCTTGTTGGTCGAAGCGAACCACAAGCATTTACTGCGTAGAGCCGAGCTTGGATGTGTCAGATTGCGTCACCAGCTTCTCATCAGAGAAGAAGGACGTCCCCAGCAGAGTTGCCATCGTATTTGCCATAAAAAAATCAAAGACAGGTATTACAGAAACACTGTAATTGATTGCAAACTCGCTTATACAAAGAAAAGCCTAAAGAGAAATCCTAGAAAATAATCTAAGTACAATTGTTTAGTTTTGATTCTGGACGTGACAGTGGAGGTACGGGAAAGTGCTATCAAATCTGCCTTACTCCGTGGACTATCTGACACAGTCTTTAGCTCTTGAAGAAATTGCCTTTCTGAAGGTTGCCAGCCTTTTGCAGGGGTGTGGCACCCTGCTATTTATAATGGTATGTGTGTTGAGCCGCATAGCGCGTGAAGACCCGCTCTTTGGCCACCATCTGTCAATTTATTGAGATTTTGTTACAGCAAATTTGGGTAGGTAAGACTTGGTCAGCCTGCCACTTGTCCTATCGCATGAATCATTTTGAGCCGCATGGGTCTTTCAGTCTTCGTCCATGTGGGGCCGCATGAGACTCATGCGGCTTAAGTCGCAAACTTCCTTAGCGCACATACAGCTTAAGGATTTAAGCCGCAAAGATTCTGTATTTTGGCCGCATAAAGCTCATACGGCTTGGGTCACAGTCACCCTTAACCGCATGAAGTTCGGAGACTTTGCGGCCGTATATGTTTGACCCGCATAAGGTTCATGCGGCTTAGGTGACACTTCTTGTTGAAGAACAGATGGCAACTCTAGAGGGGGGGTGAATAGAGTTTATAGCGATAATAGCCAATTAAAAATTAAACTCTTTCACAATCTAAAAATAATCAGAGTAAATGCGGAAATAAAATGAGAAGCAAGAAAGCATACGCAAACACAGCCGATTTTAACCTGGTTTCCCTCATGGAGGACTAGTCTAGGCCTGAGAACTCTAGCTCAGGATTAAATCCACTATTTGTGAAATAGTAGTTACACCCCGTGCCTTTTCTTCAAAAGAGCACGTCAACTTCTTACAAAGGATCGCAGTGGCGATGCTTGGAATTTTCCAAGCGACTTCTTGAACTCTTGCACAAGACTCCTAACTGAGAGATGTTGAGCACTCGAGACTTAAGAAGCTTGTGGCTAGTAGATGAAGAAGGGTATGGCTTATATTGAGCTTAAGAGAGAAGAGAAGGGAAGATTGGATGAATGAAAATGAGAGAATTCTTGGCCTATTTATAGGTTTTTAGCAGGCAGAATTCGGCCAGAATTCTGGTAGGAGTTTTCAAAAATTTGGCCGTTGGACAACTAGCAACCAGTCAACCCTAAAAATTAGGGTACTGATTTTTAGGGGACAGAGTTCGGCCCGAACTCTGTGTGGAGGCAGAGTTCGGCCCGAACTCTGTCTCCAGAGCACAGAATAGGTCTAAGGGTCCAATGGGCTTATTTTGGATGTGGAGCTTTATGGATTTTGGATAGGTTATGGGTTTAGTCTCAAGAGCTCAGCACAACTCAGCTTACAATCATTCTAGACTCAATAAATATAAAAGTACAAACTCAAAAATGACTTGTATTTGCAAAACTGAGCTGTCGTCTGGCTTGAGCTGGATGTAGTCGTCATATGTCGTATCGAATTATTACAATTATTATTTAGTCAATGTTATCAATATTTGGTTGACTGTGACTTTGTGTCAACAATCTCTTCCATATTGATAATTGACAAAAATTATAATTTGTATATTCAATATTCATACCTGGACACATAAGGCGACAAAAATATAGCTCCCCCATAATTAGTGCCGAGCTTAAGAATAGCTCCCCCGTAAACAATGCTGTGAATCTTGTTGGCCTGTTAAGAATATTCTTCTAAAAGCACATATAAACCAAAAGCATATATAAAAAAAACAGAATATACACATATCTCCCCCTTTTGGCATTTAGCAATATGAGATAACAAAGAATAACTGGCAAACACACCCAAAGGAGAAGAAACTGCATATAAACTAAGATAATGACTAAAAGTCTCAAGAGTCATATAAACTGATAATAGAACTACCAAAGTCTCAAAAGTCACAACTCATAATAAGTCTACTACAAACCAAGTACATAAAAGCAACTAAAGTAAAATGCATAAATCATAATCTAAGATCCTCAGTAGCAGCATCAAAAGTAGTCCATATCCATCATCGAGCATGAGAGGGCCCGGCGCCGTCCGATGGATCAGTAAAGGAGCGACGTGGGTCCACAAATGTCGCATCCGAATCCATGTAGCGACGAACCCAAGGGTCATCAATACGAAATCCCTCACGATCGGGGTCTCGCTCCATAGGAATGGGCATGGAAGGATGGCGAGACATGGAATACCGAATGTCATGCAGCGAGTTGCTGATAGCACTCATCTGCAAAGTAGTCCGATAATCCAGCTAAGTCCATCGATCGTCCTCCAAAGTGAAGCGATCTCGGAGCATGGTCTGAAGAGACTCGAGAGTGGCAGGAGGAGGAGGAGGATCCTGTCCAAGAGGAGGGGCATCTGGCTCATCATCAGAATGCTCAGACACTACTAGTGAGCCAATGGCCGCCTGAAGCCTCCTTGCCTTAGAGAGGAAGGCAGGGGCAGGTAAGAATGGACACTCATCAAGGGGTACATGAAACGCACGAAAGATCATAGGAAGGTATAATGCATAAACTAAAGATCTTGGTTTCTTCCTACTGTTGATCATCCAATCCATCATTGTGCGTGGAAGATTAAAGGGAACATGGAAGTGGAATGGTATAAGGTCGAGATTTCAAAATAAGTGACTTCATCGGTAGAACCCGCTTTGGGTAGAATGGTGTTGAATATGATCCGATGAAGTTCATAGAAATAGGGATTGAGGAATTTAGCCAAAAGCTTACGAGGACGTGTGTTAGGGCTACACAAGTCGTCCTTGAAGCTTTCAAGTGAAATTCCTTCGGGAAATTGAAATGATCTAGCTTCAACAAGCTTTTCCCAAGAATTTGGCTCTTGAAGTTCAAGATATTCGGCCAATTCAAAATCATCAAATGAGATATTAATTCCCGCAACTCGTGAATAAATATGAGTATCATCATGGGTTAAGTTGCAGTAAAACATTTGAATGACACTACGATAAATGACCGAATTTGTGGTAACAAGTTCATCAAGGCAAAGGTCATTAAAGAGTGCATCATATTGTGAGAATATAGTAAAATTGATGGGGTGTCCCGCAAAGACCGGACGTGTCGGAAAATCACTAAACCAATCATTTGATGCGTCTAGTGATACAAAAATTTGGTCGTCAAAGGTGTTTGGATCATGTGGACGTAGAGGATTGAACAACGGATGGATTGGTGGTTGTTGTTCAATGGCCGGTGCAATGGGTGGTGCAACGGGCGGAGCAACGGGAGGAGGAGCGTTCGACGAGGAAGCGCCCTCGGTCCGAAGTCTCTTCCCGCGGTTGAGCAAACGTGGAGCCATAACACAATGGATAATGAAAGAAATTGAGATATAGAAAAGTAAGAAATTATACCTCAAACTAGTGATGAACAATGAAAGAGAATTGAAAAATAAGTCTTCTCCTTGAGTTTTGGAAAGAATGGAGCTCTAGAAAGAAGAAATTAGAGTTAGGGTTTTGAGAGAATTGTGTTAGAGAAGTGGAAAAGGTGGTAATGAGGAAGGAGAGGGAAGAGAAACCGAAAATATGGGAAGGGTTTCTCTTGGTCGGATCAAATTATGACCATTGTATCTTACTTTTTGATCAACGGCTGAGACTGTTCCCGGTTCTGGAACAGTCAGGCCGAATTCGGCCCGAACTCTGGTAGGGACAGAGTTCGGCCCGAATTCCGGATCCTGGTCACAGAACAGGAATCAGGCAGAAAAATAAAAAATATTGGTTAAGTAAAAGAAAAACCAATATAAGACATGAGTATAATTACAGAAAAGATCCAATAGGTAAACAAAAGAATAACAGATAGTGAGTTTAAAGCAGCAATATGAAGTTGAAAAAATAGTATTTCAGCATGTGATAAATAAAAATGAACCGTATAATAAACAAGAAATTATATCATGATTCAATATTTTGAAGCTGCCATGGGTTAGCTGCAGGGGCTGGATCCCAGCTAGCGGTAGTCCTGAGAATTAGTGCACCGTGTCGCTTAGGCTTTTATGCCTTGTTGTCAGAAGTACCCTTTCGGCTTGTACCCATAGCAAGTTCATCATAAGAGAATCAAGATATACTCGATATTTACGCAGGTTTATTTTAATTTACAACAGCTTCATCTAAAATTCCAAGTTCACGACAAAAAAAATTGAAGCGCTCTTCGGATAATGGTTTTGTGAAGAAATCTGCTAACTGATGATCAGTGTCAATAAATTCTAAGTTAATCGTGCCATTTTGTTGATGATCACGCAAAAAGTGGTGACGTATTTCAATGTTCTTCGTGCGTGAGTGACAAATGGGGTTCTTAGTAAGATTTATAGCACTAGTGTTGTCACAAAATATTGGAATGTGCATGAAAGATAAGTTATAGTCTTCAAGGGTTTGCTTCATCCACAGAATTTGTGCACAACAACGCCCAGCTGCGATGTATTCAGCTTCTGTTGTGGATAGTGCGACAGAATTCTGCTTCTTGCTAAACCAAGAGACTAAAGCTTTTCCTAATAAATGACACGTGTCGCTCGTACTTTTATGGTCGACCTTGCATCCGGCGAAGTCAGCATCAGAGTAACCAATGAGTTCAAATGATGTTGACTTGGGATACCATAGGCCCACTGTAACTGTACCCTTAAGGTATCGAAAGATACGCTTAACCGCGGTCATGTGTGATTCCTTAGGATTTGCTTGATATCTAGCACATAGGCAAACACTAAACATAATATCAGGGCGACTAACAGTAAGATAAAGTAGACTGCCTATCATACCTCGATACTTACGTTGATCTACGGGTTTGCCGCTATCATCTGGTTCGAGTTTGGTTGAAGTAGCCATAGGAGTGCTGATTGGTTTGACGTTGTCAAGGTCGAATTTCTTCAGTATGTCCTTTGTACCCTTCGATTGACAGATGAAGGTTCCATTTGACATTTGTTTGACTTGCAGCCCAAGAAAGTAGTTGAGCTCCCCCATCATGCTCATCTCAAACTCGGTCTGCATACACTTGGCAAAATCTTGACAAAGGGTTTCATCAGTAGAACCAAATATAATATCATCTACATATATTTGTACTAAAAGAATAGTGTCTTTGAAAGATTTTATGAAAAGTGTAGTGTCAATTTTCCCTTTTGAAAAACCTTTCTCAAGCAAGAAGTTGCTTAGTCGTTCATACCAAGCTCTAGGGGCTTGTTTGAGGCCATACAGCGCTTTCTTTAGCTTGAACACGTGGTCGAGAAATTTGTGATTTTCAAAACCAGGGGGTAGTTTTACATAAACTTCCTCCTTAATAAATCCATTCAAGAAAGCACTCTTAATATCCATTTAAAATAATTTGAAATTTTGAAAATTTGCAAATGCACAAAGCATCCGAATGGATTCCAATCTAGCAACAGGAGCATACGTCTCATCGTAGTCGATACCTTCCTCTTGGTTGTATCCTTGGGCTACTAGACGAGCATTGTTGCGTGTGACTGAACCATCTTCATTCACTTTGTTTCTAAAAACCCATTTAGTACCAATAATCGAGTGATTAGCCGGTCTTGGAACGAGTTCCCATACTTGGCTCCTCTCGAATTGGTTGAGTTCCTCTTGCATAGCAGAAATCCAAAATTCATCATTGAAAGCTTCTAAAATATTTTTCGGCTCAATTTGTGAAATAAAGGCAGTGCTAGCAATAGAGTCTCTTAATGATGATCTAGTAGTTACTCCACGTGAAACCTCTCCGATCACCAAATTTTCTGGATATGATGGCTTGAAAGAGAATTTCTTTGGCAAGCCCTCCCGAAAATTGGTTTCGGTTGCGGTATTCATTGGAGTAGAGGTTGATGGCTCAACATCATCATCAAGAGTAGCTGCTGCACTGTTATCTTCATCAAAAGTCATATTTGTAGACTCTTCCACAATTAATGAGCGTTTGTTAAAAAATCTATATCCCTTACTCTTGGCAGCATAGCCAAGGAAAATACCATCGTCAGCTTTGGCATCAAATTTGCCTAAGTTGTCTTTGGTGTTAAGGATAAAGCATCTATAACCAAAAATTCTAAAATAAGAAACATTTGGGGTTCTCCCAAACCAAAGCTCATAGGGTGTTTTCTTCGTAATAGGACGAATAAGCACCCTATTTAAAATGTGGCATGCTGTACTGACAGCTTCAGCCCAAAAGTATTTCGGAAGTGAAAACTTGTTCAACATGACTCTAGCCATATCGCCAAGAGTCCTATTCTTCCGCTCCATAACACCATTTTTTTGAGGAGTTCTTGGACAAGAAAACTCATGATCAAAACCATTAGAATCACAAAACTTTTTAAAATCAGAATTTTCGAATTCGCCTCCATGATCACTTCAGATTCGAGTAATCATGTAGCCTTTTTCGTTTTGAACTTTCTTAACAAAAATCTTGAAAACCGAAATAGCATCACTTTTATTTGTAAGAAAGAAAACCCAAGTAAATCTTGAAAAGTCATCAACAATAACAAAGGCATAGAGTTTTCCACCAAGACTGGCTACTCTACTAGGGCTAAATAAATCCATATGGAGAAGTTGCAGGGGTCTAGTAGTACTTACAGAGTTAATGGAATGAAATGAGGACTTGGTTGCCTTATTCAATTCACATTCGGCACATACCGTGTCCTTTTTGAATGTGATATCGGACAAGCCTCTAACTAGCTTCTTGGTCGATAGCCTGGATATAGTATCCATGTTGGCATGACCAAGACGCTGGTGCCATAGTAATCGTTCATCTTTATGAGCATATAGGCATCTACCTGCATTGTTAGTATCTATAGACAAATAGAAAATATAAATATTATCCTCTCTTACCCCTTCAAAAACAATGTCTCCCGTTGACCTATCATAAATTAGGCATTTGTTTTGTCCAAAGTTAATGTCATTTCCATGGTCAGCAAGATGACTAATGCTGAGCAGGTTATGCTTTAACTCGGTCACTAGGCAGACATCCTTTATTACGGAAGAGGGAGGATAGCCAATAATACCATTACCTATAATATAACCTTTTAGGTTATTGCCGAAGGATACATATCCTTCTCTCTTCATCGATGGTAATGCGAAAGGATTTGCGTCTCCCGTCATATGCTGCGAGCATCCACTATCGAGAATCCACTTACTCTTAGTTGAGGAGGGAAGGTCCACCTACATCAAGAATAGATGTGACCTTTGGTACCCAAGTTCTTGAGGGTCCTGAAGAGTTAGTTTTTGGAAACCATGCATATATCTTTCTATCTACTAATCTTCTAATTCTACATTGTGGTGAAATGTGTCCATGTAAACCACAATAAGTACATGTAGCATTCCTATTTATATTAGGAGCATGCTGATGATGTCTATAAGCAGAGTGATGAGGAAAAGTATGATGATATGTAGAATTAGCATGGTGATGATGACTGTTTGTAGAGTGATGTGGAGTGGCATGGTGATATTGTCTATATGGAGTAGCATAGTGATGATGTCTATATGTAGAGTGATGGTAATGCTGTTTTTGTGCAACATGGTGATGATTGTATCTATGTGTAGCATGATGATTTTGTGACATATGATAGTTATTTCTACGTGCATGTGGTTTGTGTGCTTTGTGAAAGTATGTGTATATGTAAGCATGATTACGTGTTGCAGGTGGATGACGTGGATGACTAGTATGAGAAGTATCATGCTTTGTGTGTGTCTCTTGGGTTTGAGGTTGAGCAACCTGTTTTCCCAATTTAGTCTCTAGTTTCTTAGAGACAGCTTGCAGTTCAGTAATCTTAGCATTCAAACCATGCATCTTAGTAATAGAAATCTTGTGTCTACTTTTTTCTTCTACAAGCTCCGTGTTGAGTGTTGTGATTTCTTGTGTTTGTTGTTCAATGCGTGCTTCGGCATCATGTAAGCTTATTTTAAGCTTAGATACCTCATCAGTGACATCCGTGGGTGAAGTGTCTCTAATGTTATCAAGTAATAGAGAAAGTCTTTGTATTTCGACTTCATGACTTTTGATTTGGTCCTTGGCATGTTTGTATTTACCAATGACCTTTTTGTGATCACTAAGTAAATCGGTGAAAGCATCGCCAAGTTCATCAAAAGTGAAGTCGTCAAGAGTTTCGTTTGATACCTTTTCGGACGTCGCCATTAGGCACACATTAGCCGTATCTTGAGGAGAGTTCTTTTCTTCCTCGGAGTCACTAGCTTCGCTTTCATGCCAAATGCTTGTGTTGGTATATTTCTTTGAGGAAGTCTTCTTGTATGGCTTCTCATAGCGGTTGCTCTTCTTCAAGAATGGACAATCTTTGCGGACATGTCCAGTCTTCTTGCAACCGTAGCAGGTTGGCTCTTCTTCGCCATCTTCTTGTGGTTCCTTCTTTCTTCGATTGAAGCGAAGGAATTTCTTGAAGTTGCGGACCATAAGAGCTTGATCATCATCTTCTGAGTTTTCGTCATCCGTCTCTTCGGGTTCAGCCCTCCGTCGGTGAGCTTTGAGTGCGATCTCCTTAGCCTTAGGAGCAGGCTCTTCGAAGTCCTTGAGGTCAAGCTCATGAGTCATTAGCTTTCCCATCAAGGTCTCCATAGACATGGTTGTGAGATCATTTCCTTCTATGATGGCTGTCACCTTAGGGTTCTAAATCTTTGGGAGTCCCTTAAGTAGCTTGCGAATCTTCTCATGATTTGAATATTGTTTGCCGAGTGAAGACAGGGGGTTGATGATGTCGAGGAATCTTGTGAACATTTGCGTGATCGTCTCATTTGGCTTCATCTTGAAAGCCTCATATTCTTGAGTGAGACGGCTTATCTTAGATTCCTTGACTTGGATGGTTCC
>JANAVB010044815.1:7314861-7502361 GCA_029216955.1 Iris pallida | reverse complement strand
TCAACTAGAGAAGAACTCTCCTCTCCAGCCTCAGAAGATATAAGTCATCACTCTTGTCCATCTTCTCAGGATGAGGAAAATAATGGTGGATTACATAGTCTACTAATAGATGAACAATTCAAGGTCTTCTTTGCAGCTAAAAGCGGGAATATGGAATGAACCAAATCAAAAAAAGGATTGAGCAACATGGCAAACAATTGCACCCGGCTCATCCTTTGTCAGATGAGACTCTTTAACTTCTCAATTTACACTAAAACTCCATAACTTCTCAAGTTACAAGAAAAAAATATAATGAACATCAAAATGGTGTAAACCCAATAACAAAAATAGTAAATACTTTATTATGAGTAACTTCAAAATCTTTCAAAATGCAATCAAGCTTTATCACTAGAAACGTGTGACAGTACTCTAATTCACACCAAATAAAAAGAGCAATAGGGATAGCTGCCAAGAAAATAAATTATCTGCATATAATATTAAACTTCTGAATATGAAAATATCAATGTCAATATAGAAACCCCATTCCAAATTGATGGTGAACCACTCAATTCCAGATTGTGATATGATCGAAATATCATGTTACAAAAAAAATTCAGGAAAAAACTCAAACATTAAGTTTTTATTCTCGGATTTAGGTCAATGACACCTTTTACTTGATGTGGTGGATAATTGAGGATGCCAACATTAAAAGTTGTTCATAGATTAGGCAATAGGCATCAAATATTGAAACTGAAGCACATTATCATAATCGATATTCTGACTGGATATCCGATTAGATATCCAACAAAAATAGGTTTCCTTACAACATCATATATGTTATTTATCCATATTTCTTGAGATTTGTCTCTTAAAGTTCATTGTTGTCATAACAAGTATGATTATAGTCCATACCAAAGGTTCATGAGATGATGATGAACTGATTATCTAAACTTGCTAATCTTCAGTATATAACAACAGTGTGTGCAATGTGCCCACACAAGAATTAAACAAACAAATTTCTATTACCAAGAAAAGATCCATTTTCTCTATTCTCGAACAAGCTTAAAATGTTCCTTTTTCAATTTTGTTCCAACATCTGAAGTCTGAACATGTAAAGCAGCTGATAATCTTCAATTATCATCATGACAAAAATTGATAACCCTTGGAATCCAAATCAACAAAGGAACAATATTTTCACATAAAATGAAATGATTGAAAGCATAAATTTCAATCAAGCTCTCAGTTCAGCATAGATAAAATAAATAGGGTACTATATAATTGAAGCTTTTCTATTCCTGAACCATTTTCATATATAAAAATGACATGTGACATTGCAATACAAGTATACAACGACAAAGCAATACTTTATTTTGTTAAAGCAAGAAAAATGAAAATGGTATCTTCTAAAAATAGACTGGTTTCTAAACCTAATATGAGTAGTAGTATGATTACATCTTATTGAAAAAAATGAGAACGATTCTCATTAATTAATCTAATCAAGTATATCACAACTAGATCACGATTTGTTCAAATAAACATAAGAAGTTGCTTGTGAAAGATGTATGTACATGCTCTGTCATATAATTGTTCTTATGTGACTTCTGTAATAATTTAGTTATACAAGATCTCAAATAACTTATATTAATTTGTAACAGCAATGGCTGTAACAGCTCTCCAAGAAGTCATTGACTTTGAATGATTGCATTATTGTAATACATGTGATGTTCATGAGGTTATCAATTAGAATGATCTTGTTGTCCCCCAGCAAGGTTCGTACGACTTGGTTGTACTTGTAATAAAAATAATGTGGGTTTTACACAACTAAGAACTTTATGATTTGTTATCTGTTGACAAGGTTACAAAGGGTCATAGAGGCCACTCGAGAATATACCATCAAAATTGCATTGACCACTCGAGAATATATAAAAAAAACCCTAACCTGTTGCAAACAATCGAGTGGTAGAGAGGGCAGGGCATTTATGAATACCAATTCGTGCAAAAATATAGATAAATCAAGACAAAGAATAAAAAAACCCTATCAACAAAAAATGAATTAAAAAAATCCTGAAAACTTCTCTATTGCCGGTACTCTCCCACCAAATAAAGAAACCTAAAAATTAGGAAGAGTAAAAAATAAGACCGACTATAATAATCAAAACTGATTTTTTATTATAATAAAATAAAATCCTTAACTTGTAAAAGAACTTTTTTCTTCCATTGATTTGGGAGCACCAAAATTATGGAGTCCACCGATCGATTTGGGAGCACCAAATTTATGGAGTCCACCGATCGATTTGGAAGCACCAAAATTTAGGGCTTTAATTAGGGCAATTTCTTATTAAAGAATTTAGGGATTTAAACACCACCGATCGATTTAGGAGAACTAAAAAGATGAAGACGAAGCAAAGAGAGCAATGAAAAAATGAAACAAACTTACAAAAAAATATAAACGAAAAAAATTAGAAACTACAAAAGTTTAAGAACTTACTTCTCCGTCCTTCACCTTTGGATATCCGTCCTTCTTCACCACCTCCGGATCTTTGTCCTTCTTCACCTCTGGAGGAAGACGAAGAACCATAATCCAACGAGAACCACCACAGGATTTTTTTTTTGTGAGAAAGAACAAGAGAAAAGGGGGGTTTAGAGAAGAACTGAACAAAAGGGAGGGAGTATGTTGTTTTTATTTGCCATAATATAGAGGGGTGGTTTCGCGGAAGTAGCCAAAATATGGGGCGGGGGGCGAATTTTTTGGCAATAATTTGTATATCGCTGGATTTTCCTGTGGACCCCCAACTAATTTGGATTCGAATGCATTCTTTTTTAAAAAAAAGTTTAAACTTTCTACAAACAAATAACATTGCTAAATGATAAATTTACAATGTTTATTCTGAATTGTTGTAAAAAGAAATGAGGTTCACAACAATTAAATACAAAATGTTGTTATCATCAATATTTTACAACGTTTTCATTACAAATATTGTAAACGATCTAACTTTTTACAATATTTTGCAAAAACGTTGTAAATAAAACATTGTAAAATAGGTTTTTTCTTGTAGTACAAGGGATATGTAGTCGGAGGTTCCTGAAACTTCGAGGCTGCATTCGGGCCTCTTCGGGGGAGATTTATTTGCATAGGCTCCTAGCTAGTAGCTGATGCCGTCGGGGGCGAACGAGCAGGAGCTTTCTTCGAAGCTTGATGACAAGAGATGCTGATGTTTGTGGAGGCTTCCCCTTAGTCGAACCCTTAGTGGTTCTTCGGCCATAGCTATGCTCTCTGATGCAGTATCTGCCTCATCGTCAACATTATTAGCATCATCATCCTATGGGACTGACTTGAACAGATCAGCATCCGTATAATATGCTTCGAGTCCTCGAAACGATTAATGTCAGCAAACTCAGTCTTGATAGTCCCGTCGCTGGCCACATTCTTCATGCATTGATGGAAAGTAGAAGGCACGATCATGTAGTCATGAATCCATGGTCGACCCAACATCATATTGTAGTTTATGTCTGCATCAACGACATAACAAGTCACATTTGTCTAGAGGTCGCCTATCTGGCATTTCAGACGGATCTTGTCCAAGGACTCACTCTTTCCACCATTAAAACTGCTGATTGTAGTATTCGACGCGGTCAGCCGATGCATCGGAATCCCCAATGTTTGGAGTAGACTCCAGTGGATGATGCTGATTGAGAAGCCATAGTCGATGTGGATGTGATCGACCTTGATGGCACCGATATACCCTGTATGGTACATAGGTCTATTGTGCCAACGTTCTTCGGCAACAAGTCCTGCTGAGTGAAGGTGATGTTAGGAATCACCTCGACCATGCTATGGAAATGTGGGCACACAGCAGGTTCCTTCTTTGGCGGTTGCACCTGGGTGAGGAAGGAATCGGCATTCTACAGATCCTCGTTGAGGGCATCCTGAGTCTCTTTGGTGAAACGGAGGATCTCGAAGAGCGACAACCTGCCTAGAGTATTGGCAAGCTGCGCCAATATGTCGAAGTTGTAGGGTTTAATCGACCCTACTACTGAGTCTTTCATGAGCGGTTTGTCAAAGCGAACCTTCTTCTGCCTCTGCTTATCTGCTATAGGGGTTTAAGACAGACTTGCTTCCGATGCATCCGGTGTAGTGGGGGCAGCAGGTGGAGGTACTTCTTCCACGAAAGCCTGGTAGTCCTCTCGTTGGTGCATCAAGCGAGTGGTAACCAGAGCGTTGGCGGCCAATATAGAGACCGTACGGCACGACTTGACTTTCTTCCCTTTAACATAGGGTGCTGTAGGAAGCATCATGTCAGGGGCAAAATTAGGATGGATCCACATAACTTTACCTCGGGGCATCGTAAGTGGGATGAGGCCTTGAGCATTGTCATGGAACGGTGGAAGATTGACTACTTCCATTGTCGCCCTTGGGATAGGAATGACACCGTCTTGAGCCTCAGTTCTTGGAAAACTTCAGAACTGAATGGTGAGCATATTGGTAGTGACAGTCTTTTTTTCGTAGTCAAGTGAGATGACCTTGGCATCAATAAGGCACTTGATCTGCCTCTTCAACACGTAGCAGTCGCGTGTTGAATACTGAACGTACTGGTGAATGTTTGCCATGACAAAAGGTTATACGAACTTTTTGTATATTAAACGTGTAAAAGAGTACAAAGGATTCCTAAACAGGAGATCTAAGTGCAAAATTTTTGGAGAAGTATGACGGTGAAGATCGAGCACTGCAGCGGCTCCTTTACTCCATTGTCGATCTGACGAAGAGTTGAACTTGCTCTGACTTTCTGATACTTGCGAGTGGAACTCTGGGTTGCCAATCAAGAAGACGCCGAAGTTGCCAAAGATTCTTGATCGAAGAAAAAATCCTTCTATTTATAGGCGAGCACATATACGATGTGCATACGGGTTTTTCTGGCACGTAGGAGCGCTGCGCGTGGAGATATAAGAGAATCTGTTATGATTGCACGGTGAGGACTGCTGCTGAGCTGACACGTGGCGGACACTGAGATTCTCTTCTATCGAGATCTCGGGTAGTTATCAACATAACTGAATAAACGGTACATGGCGTGCATTTATTGCTCGATAATCTTGATTGGATGAAGTCAAATTTTGTCCTTATCTTAGGGGCCACGGTTTAAACAAACTAATTAGATATTGCCCTTATCAACAGGAACAAACTCCGTTCTTATCTTTGAGAGTGGTGGTTTGAACAAACTGATAGGATATTGCCCCTATAAATAGAACCAACCTCTATTCTTATCTTAGGAGAAACGGTTTAAACAAACCGGTCGAATCATATCTGAAAAGATATAGATGCCAGACTGGCTACGTGGAATAATGCTACCTTATAGAATTGCGCTTCTATACGAGCTGCAATTCTAGTGAGGCTTCGATGTTACTGCGCTTCTGGGAGACAAGGAGACTGTGCTTCAAAGACAACAGAGTTACCGTGCTTTAGGGCATCGAGGAGGCTGTGTTTCAAAGACAACGGAGTCACTATACTTTTGGATGACAAGGAGACTGTGTTTTGAAGACAACAGAGTTACTGCGCCTTTAGGCGATGAAGAGACTGCTTGTAGGGATTTGTAATGCCACTGTGCTTTTACGAAGTGACGAAGGACTTTCTGAGAGATCTTGTGAAGCCACTACGCTTTTTACAAAGCAATGAGGGATTTCTGAGAGCTTTTGTGAAGCTATTGCACTTTTACAAAGCGACAAAGGACTTTCTGAGAGCTTTTGTGAATCCATTGCACTTTTATGAAGTGATGAGGGACTTTCTGAGGGCTTTTGTGATTTTTATAACTCCCTTTGATTCAATGCGTTAATTACTGCTGTCGTTCAAAGAATTCCGAAGAGTTGTGGCATAGGATTCAGTCAAATGAACCTATTAAATAAAATTTATTGTGCTGAGTCCTAGGTTCATCCCATTAATTCAGGGGCTTTTGACCGATTAATACGTGGCGTGTGGGTTGGACCGCACATAGCCTATATAAAGGGAAGTTTTTCTGAGGAGCCATGTTCATTGTCTCTTAGCATTCCCGCCGTCATGCTCGACTCCGACTTAGCTTCGAACGACCATTGGCCTTGCACAAGTCGAATGTTGGTTGTAGATCTCTTCATTCAAAGAAGCTGTGGCTTTGTAGAAGAACTAATATTGAGTTTCAAGATGTACTTGGGCATTTGGCATAAGAAGTTCGAACCTGAACACCATCTTGGAGGTCTTCGAGATCCAAGCTACCGGGTTTGGATTAATTTTCAACCCGAAGAGCCACAGGTTATGCTCTGCCTTGCTCAATAATGGCTTTATTAGCCATATTGGAGTGGGGCTGTGCGCCCTATGAAGGAAAAGTCGTGAGTAGTGTTGCGAATAGGAACTATGTTGTTATTCGAGCCAATGGCTGCTTCATTAGCCATATTAGAGTTCCTCCGCGTCTGACTAGAAAGTGGCTCGATCTGACGAGGAAGTGATTCGCTCTTACACTGCTATGCTTTTGGGGGTCTACGCACTTTCTGAAGATTGCAAATTTGTAGACTTTTCGGTGTTTACTCTTTATATGTAATCATGAAGAATCTGTAATAGATCTTTGTAGACATGATTTTAATAAAGAACTTCTTTTATGCACTATTTTTGTATGTCTCCTGTGACTTGTTATCATCTGCGCTTTCAAACAACTATTGTCTTTTGCGCTTTTGTGAACTATATGCAACGACTGTTGTCATCTGCGCTTCTGTTACTGCTGTGCTTATTTTCATGCTTCTACAAGACCCCCTTCAAAGTTTTTAAACTTGACCAAGTTCGGAACACTTTGAACAGAAGCATGGAATGACACTTGGCTTGAGAAGTGTATAATATGCTTTCTGACAGGCTGTCGTCACGCCTATCCTTCGGCATTAAATGCCTTGAGCCATCATTTTATTTAAAGTTAACGATAACTCCTCGTTTTTAGGGAGAAGTCATCATGATCTTGATTTTAATTCCCATGACGTTCGAAGAGTCTCTTCGAATATGAAGGGTTTTATTTTTATCTGCTGATGTGGCCCCTTCCTATAAGTAAGGGATTGTTCAGAAAGGGAGAATTTTCTTGCCATCTGTTTTCTCTTCCAACTGAAGCTCCTGTCAGAGTTTTCTTCTTCCTCAAAAACCTTAACTTTCCTGCCATGGCTCCCAAGAAGTCGAGAGTCCCTAAAGCTCCACGAGCGGCTGCGGCGAGAAAGAAGAAGGCCAGAGGAAAGCAGCCACCCTCATAAGCCATCGACGCTGATGATCCTTCGGCTGTCGATGTCGTAGTGTACTGTGATATGCGATCATTTGTCACGAGTAATGAACTAATTTGACTCTCCGTTTTGCTAATGCATATGAGTGCTTACTCCTCGAAGTATCGTCTCGTAGATGTGCTGAAGCTCTTCTTGCTGATGTGCATGGGCACTGCTCTTTGGAGAAGTGTCTGTAGATGTACTGAAGCTTTATCAACAGATGCACACGGTCATTGCTTTTACAAAGTAATGACTGTAAGATGTGCTAAAGTTTCTGCTGACGTGCAGGATCACTATACAGTGCCTGCGCGGATGCTCTCTCGCTGATAACCTGGGTTACAAAGTAATGTCTGCGTGGATGCTTTGAAGCACAGTATTACGAATTAGTACCAGCACGGCTGCTGTCTTGCTGAAATGTAGTGCTACTCGGTAGTACCTGGGCGGATGCTTGTTTCTCAGAGAATATTCAAAAATATCTCTGACTTCTGTTATTGATCTGTGTAGTTTCAATAACCATATCTCTCTTTAATGAGGTTCTCTTCGACTCCTCCGTCTACGCGCTTGGAACAAATATCGATAAGGAGCTCGTCGAGCCGGCCAGGTGGTTGATCGCTAAAGATCAACAAGCAGGGCGATTGGATCAGATACATGAACTGGGTCAGGGCTACTTTTGTCGTATGTTGGATCAGGGCTGGTTAACTCCTTCCCTCAACGTCGGTACGGGGATGCTAAAGCCTCAGTTTCTTTTTGGTGATCAGCTGACTTTGACGGAGACGAACCTCCTAGAAGTCATGACGGACTGGTATTTTAAGAATGATGGCATTCCTTTATATGTTTCGGCGACCGATCGACACTTACCGCTGTCGGTCTTTTTCTATTTTGTCGAAAGACGGCGTATGGAGTGGAATCTGACCCCGAGCCAGGGGGTTTAGTTGTGGGACGCTTTATAGTAGACAAGTGTTCCACGAGAAATGACAATTTTACGAATGCTTGGTGTGGTCTGTCATTTTCTTTGCAGGTGCTGCTCCGTGGCCATATACTCAGTAATCTTACCGCGGTTGGCCATCCATTTGGGGCTTCTATTTTTGGCAATAGGCTTCTGGCGGCTGGATGTACGTACCCGACAGGATCCTACCGGGTCGAGGGCTGGGTACATCCTGACAAAAAATGGAGTGACTTGACCCGATGGACACTTGGTACTTTCAAAAAAGACCCGACTGGCACTCGCTTATGCCGTGCCATAAAGGCTGCTAAACACGGCATCCCCATCAACTAACCTTTGTTTTTGGCCTTACTGGAGTTGTACAATCACCATACCGAGACCGTCTTCATGCCTTGTGGAAAGATGGGATTGGCCCTCCATGATATGTTTGCCATCTCGAAGCTACCTTGGGGTGAGCACCCGTATGAGGCGTACACCCCTAACCAAGATGAGCTCATGGGACTGGAAAATAAGTATCCCAAGATAATGGCAGTGTATAAAGAACTGCTCTGCCATCATCAGGTATGTGTGCGTCAGGACTCTACGAAGGTTCAGCCTCACCCTAATGCCTAGAAAAAGTACTTCTTTAAGCAGGAACCGTCGGAGCCTAGAACGGTTTGTTTGACGACTCGCAGAGCATATACCACTGACGAGGTGAAAGATATGATGGCGAAGGCGAAGGTGTTATCCCCTTCTTTGGACGTTGAGGGAAACCCACCTCCATAGTCCATAATTATTTCTGCCAACTCATTACTGCCCTGAGTCGAAAAGAGGCGTTGGCTACCTCTTTGATGATGTGGCTAAGGAAGGCCATGGTGCCTGGAGGTTCGAGCTCCGTAGGATTGTTCAATCGGGAGCTTATCATGTCGGCTATGAGGTTGGCCTTTGGGCATTCTTTAGCACTGCTCCTTGTCATGGTATGCAATACACTTCGAGGCCTTCGGGAGCTCTCGGAGAAAATAATAGAATATCGTGGGTGCGACAGCAAATTCCCTCGAGTGGAGCTTTCCTACCATTATCTGATGGCTTGGTTAGCGATACATCACACTGGTTTAATCGTCTCTACCACCATCGATGGCTATGAAGAGGGAGACGCAACTATAGGCAATTATCACCAGGCAAAATATGTTAGCCCAATGATTATATCATATTTTTGAATATGGCTAATCAATTAAGTTAAACATAATGACGTCACTAATCACTATCATGTTGTTACTCAAACTTTGCATTGTCTCAATGTTCTACATCTTATTGCTATGTTTGTATCATAATGTATCATACTGCTTTGTTCGCCTAATATGTACTTTCAGACATGCAGTAAGCATGATCAAATTATTTTGATTTCTTTTTTATGATTATATTCTTTATTTTGATTTTACAAAGATTCTAGTATCATTATGCATGAACTTTGGTCTAGATTTTGCATAGATTCTAGTATATTTATTTTGATTGCTTTTCGATGATTATATTCTTTATGGAATTGATTCACTAATTTGTATGGGCAAATGATGAATCATATTTTTTTGTGATCATTGTTAAAAGTATCATTATATTTTTTAATATATTAGTATATACTAGATCTGTGAATTTCTATTCCTCATGATTTATTTATGACCAATGTTTGACTTCTACTATATTGATATCTATTTTCTTCTTTAATGGTCGATTTTAAAACTACAATTTTCATCATATTGTGTTTTGAATGTTATTTTTTGGATTTCTAGTTGGTAAACTATGTATTGCTTGATTTCAGTTTTCTTTGTTAACATTCAACCAACTATATTGTGTTTTGACATATTTTTCTATTTTATGTAATTTTCTAAAACTTGTCACTACACTTTTCTCCTAATCCTTGATCATGATTGTTTTTGTCTTCCTTCTTTACTTATGCTTGAGTTCGTTTATCTCTTATTACGGGGGAGCTTATTTTTTTTATTATGTCAAAGGGGAAGAAAAAAGTTTAAGTTAGCACATAATATTCTAGTATTATGTGTTTATTAGTGATACATGCATCAATTGTATATATCTTAAACTTAACCGATTTGCCATAATAAAAAAGGGAGTGATTGTTAGCCCAATGATTATATCATGTGTTTTGAATATGGCTAATCAATTATGTTTAACATAATGATGTCATTAATCACTATCATGTTGTTACTTAAACTTTGTATTGTCCTAATTTCTATATATAGTTGCTATGTTTGTATCATAATGCATCATACTGCTTTGTTCGCCTAACATGTACTTTCAGACAAGCAGTAAGCATGGTCAAACATGATCAAATCAGGACATGTAATAGAGAATTAATGATGGGCCAAAGATGGCATTATCAATATATTTTTCATTTGAGTCTAGGAATACGATGTACACTGTATCATACTGGCAAATAGGCTACCCAAGAAACATTTTCAAAATTCCCATCCATTATGAAAATAATCCCACTTACAAAAGCCCAAACTACTTCCTAACTGCTTGACTTTTCAAAAATCCCAAAAACTAATTTACAAAAACCCTAACAGAACTCCAACAGAATTCGGCCCGAATTCGTTCAAAGTTCGGTTAGTGTCCGTTGGATTTTGAACTTGGTCATCCTACAGTTACGGAAGCAACAGCTATCTGCGGAGATTCTTCCAAAGAATTCTGTCCGAATTATGCCCAAATTCTTCCCGAATTCTGCCTCTGGTAAACTATAAATAGAGAAGAATTTCCTTCATTTCAACACACCTCTTTCTTCTCTTCTCTCTAAGCCTAATACGTTCTTCCAAAGTGTTCTGAGCTATTCATTTTCAAATCACAAGCCAGTTACAATCCTCTAGTCGATTTGCCAGCGTGGTACGGTCTAGAATTTTCAGAGTGATTGTAAACAGAGGCTTGATAGAAGAAAGACACTTCACAATTGAAGTTGGTCGAGTACTTTGGATCAAATCTCGCGTTGTAGAAGTTGCAAGGACTTCGGATGAAAACTTATAGTATTTTTCCATAGTGGATTCAACTGGAAGCTAGAGTTTTTCCGACTGGACTAGTCCTCACAAGAGGAAAACCAGTATACATCATTGTGTTTATGTTTGCTTTGTGATCTATGCTTTTCATTTACTTACTTGTGATATATTATATGTGATCTGGTTGTTAATATTTTTAATTAGCTAATTTTCGCTGTCTACTCAATTCACCCCCTCTAGAGTATTGCGCTTTATAATTCATACCTACAAAATGGGTCTATGATGGCGTTTCTGCCTGTAGACGGGCGCTAAATAGCATGGACGGCTACAGTTCCTATAGGATTTCGCCCTCCTAAGGCGGCTATCTTGCAGGTGATGAGCTAGTCAACCGGGTGGAAAAAAGGGACGAGCTAACCATCGGTGTCGTTCGATGGTTACTATACATTCGTCCTTCGTACCTAGTGTACCGGAACAAGAATCGGGTATATCTGGAACCTTATTTGTCGAGTCGATTCGCACGACACTTCGGCTACAGCCAGACTATGATGAACAACCCCAGTCCTTACCTTGGTTACGAGGGAAGTTTGGCGGATGACGCCCGTGCCTGGTGTTACTATAATGCAAGATATACTGGGACAGCATTTACAATTCTTGAGATGCACGGGAAGACCCATATCTTGTATTCCGCTGTAAAGTTTCACTGCTTGGTGAATAACAATTCTTTAGGTTATGATCAAGAGCATAGTTTTATTTTGGGCACGAAGTTGGAGAGGCTCCAGTCGGCTCCTCAATAGTTCGCATTCGCGAATAGTAGGTCCTCGGATGGCTCTAGTACCTCTTAGGAGAGAAGGGAGGATGCGGCACCTCAAAATTCCTCGCCGAAGCTTCGAGCTTCTTCGGTGGTGAGCCCTCCTCCTGCCAAAAAAATCAAACGGGTGGCACCTAGACGACGCAATCTATCGCAGCGGAGTGTTCCGCATGTTGCCTCATCTTTTTAGGTATATTTTAGCCCTTTTTTATTCAAATTTTTACCTGCAACTTTCCACTTATTACTGTTTTACTGGTGCAGGCAAGAGAGAAATCGGGGTGGTCGGAAACACTCAGGGAACTTCCCGAGGAGTCTCTTCCTAAGGTACCCCTTAGGGGGCCACTGCGTCCGGCGGTCAGGGATACCATCCCTTTGCCTGCTGAAGGCCCTTCTTCGAGAAGGGAAGAAAGAACTGCCTTTGTCACGAGGTCCGAAGAGGCTAGTGTTCCTTAGGAAGTACGAGCCACTACAGCAGCTGAGACTATTTGTAGGACCAATTGTAGGACCGAGTTGTAAAGCAGAATACTCTAGAGGGGGGTGAATAGAGTAGGCAGCAAAAATTAACTATTTAAAAATGTTAGTAACAAGATCACATAATATATATATATATCACAGATATGTAAATGAAAAGTAGAGAGTAGAGAGCAAACGCAAACACAAGGATGTATACTGGTTTCCCTCTTGTGAGGACTAGTCAAGTAGGAAGAACTCTAGCTTCCAGCTGAATCCACTATGGAAAATCACCACAAGTTTTCATCCGAAGTTCTTGTAACTTCTACAACGCGAGCTTTGATCCTAAGTACTCGACCAACTTCAATTGTGAAGTGTCTATCTTCAATCAAGTCTCTGATTACAATCGCTCTAAAGCTTCTAGACCGTACCGTACTGGCAAATTGACTAGGGGATTGTAACTGGCTTAGGATTTGAAAATGAATATCTCAGAACACTTTGGAAGAAGTAGTAGGCTTATAGAGAAGAGATATGAAAGTGAATTGGTGTGTTGAAATAATCGAAATCCTTCTCTATTTATAGTTTTTCCAAAGGCAGAATTCTGACAAAATTCGGGTAGAATTCGGGCAGAACTCTATGAAAAAATCTTGGGTGCATCCGTAACTGTGGGAAGACCAAGTTCAAAATCCAACGGGCACTAACCGAACTCTGGCCGAATTCGGGGCAAACTCTGGCCGAATTCTGTTGGAGTTCTGTCAGGATTTTTGCAAATTGGATTTTGGGCTTTTTGAAAAGTCAAGCAGTTAGAAAGTAGTTTGGGCTTTTATAAGTGGACTTGTTTTCAAAATGAAAGGATATTTTAAAAACGTTTCTTGGGTAGCCTATTTGCTAGTACGATGCAGTTTACATTGTATTCCTAGACTCAATAAATATGAAAAAATACATTGATGAAATAGGAAAACCAAGAGCCCTTTGATGACGCCTTTCTTCAGATATTTGAGCAAACATGGAGATGCCTTTTTCCTTGATGGTGGTCGTCCAAAGATAAATAATGCCATCTTTGGGCGGTTCAGAGAAATCTTCTTGTATAACGCCATCTTTGGCCCATCAATAAATCTCTATTGCATATGTCCTAGTTTGATCATTTTTTATCATGCTTACAGCATGTCTACAAATACATGTTAGGCAAACAAAACAATATGACTGATACAGAACATTAGGACAATGCTAAGTTAAAGTAGCAACATGATAGTGATTACATGAATATTAGTGATGTCATTATGGTAAACTTAATTGATTAGCCATAGTCAAAAACATGATATATTCATTAGGCTAACACTATTGAGTCAGAAGAGATTTTTTTGCCTGCCTCTTTTGATTATGGGACTTGTGATTTTTTGGAGCTTATGGCTTCGCACCAAGAAGTGGCTTCCACGGGTGGACCTGTAATGATACCCGGGGTTGGTCCTACGGCACATGAAGGCACGGCCCGAGAGCCTGTACTCGAGATGGGTCATCCAGTCGAGGGTGCTAAAGGCATTGCTGGTGGTTCCCCTGTGGAGCCTCCTCCTCGAAGAGGTGAGAAGGGGCCCGTAACAGAAGAATTATCCCTGGCATACATCAGAGGTTCGCCCAGGGGTCGGTTGCAGAGAATACCGGAAAGTTAACAGCGAAAGCTGTTGAAGAGCTAGCTGGCCGAGCTATTGAGGAGCCGGTCAAGATAACCATCAAGCAGTTGGTCGATGAGGCCATTATTAAAGTGGCCCAGGAGGCTATTGAAGAGTTGGCTAATATGGTCCTTAGAGACGACCGAAAAGACTATGGAAGAGCAGGTCGAGGAGGTTGCCAACGAGCCAATCACTAAGGCTCCAGTCGAGATGGCCAATGAGATGGAGACCAATGAGGCTGCTGATGAGCCTGTTAAAGAAACCATTAAAAGCCCGGTTAAGGAGACTGTGGAAGAATCGGTCGAGAAGACCGCTGAGGAACTGGTTGTTGATGAGCCTTTTAATGCAGTCACTACAGAATCGCTCGAAGTGGCAACCATCGAGCCAACTGTTATAGACTTGGTTGAAGAGACCCCTGACGAGCCGGCTGTTGAAGAATCAGTTAAGAAGACCGCTTAGGAGTTTGTCGTAGAAACTGTCGAGTAGTCGGTCTTTGTTATTGTTCAAGCGCCAGTCTATGCAGCTTCAGTTGCAAAAATTATTAAAGAACCGACGAGGGAGTCTATTAAGGAGTCGGCCAGGCATTAGACAACATTGGCTTGTACCGTCCCCGCTCCGCCGATGGCCTCCATTCCAGTCATGGCACTACCTGCTCCAGCTGCAATAGCCAGTCATGTACTAGGCGCTGTTGCTGCTCCGGGACCTTCTATCGCGGCATCTCCAATGACCCCAATGGGTTTGGTTGACAATACGTACTATGCCAACCTCATCTTCGGCAGCATTCATTATGCCTTAAAGCGTGACATAGAGGGTGTCTTACGGGACAACCAATCACTTAGACGGGCTCGACCCCCAGTGAGGGCCCAACTAGTGGCATTGTGCGAATATCCAGAGTATGAGGCGAAGGCGAACGTGATAGAGGCTCTCCTGAAAGAATTGGAAGCCACCGTCTCAGACCTTCAAGATCTTGAGCGCGGTCTTTTGTCTCTGGTGGCCGCAGAGTTACAGAAGATGGCTACTAAACTTTCCCAGCACGAGCAGAAATGTCAGGCTCTAACTCGCAGACTTTCCGAGGTTGAAGCCGAAATTGAAGAGGTGACCGATGCCAAAGAGGTTCAAATCTGCCATCGAACAGCCTTGGAGGAATAGTATGAGACCCTCCGGGAGCAGATTCGACAGCTAAAAGTAGCTTGGCCTTTACTGAGGGTGAGCTGGAAAAGTCAAAGGACTAACAAGAGCTCATTTGCCAGCGATCTGAGACTTTAGCTCGAGAGAGGGAAAGTATCAGCGTCTGTCAGGCAGAGTTAGATCTTGTATGCCAAAATTTGTCTATGCTTGAGGATGAGGCCGCCCGACAACAAGAGGCAGAGCGCCGAGTCAAAGAGTTGTCGGGTACCAGGTTGCCCTTTTGAGGAGTCGATTGGAAGAACTCATGTATCGGTCGTCACAATGCTGATGTCCATTGTCTTTTCGTCCCTCTTTTCGAGACCCTTTTGTAGCAAAAAAAGAAGAACTTTTCTATTTTGTGAATGAAATTTTTTAGTTTTGCTTCTTTTCTTGTCCATTTACTGTGAACATTCTTGTACAATAATGAGAATTCCTTCAGAGGTAATATAACATGAGGGGAAGGAGGTAACTCCGCTGGGGATTGGGTGTTTACTGAGAGGTAATATGGACATGGTAAATACGAAATTTTTGTGGTAGAATTTGTTGGCACATTTTATTTTGATAATATTAACAGTATCTTCGTAGTCTAGTTTTCTCTGTTTATCAGATTGTCATCATTCAGAAGCACTACTATATTAAGTCTACCCATTCAAGATTACCAACCTGTGCCTTGAAGACTGAAGCAAAGATCGGCGCTCCTTGAAAAGATGGCTCTCTACACTTCAAGATTTCGAGTCTGTACAAGGTCTAGGTCTTTGTGTAAACACTTAAAGTTGGATGACAAAACTAAAAGCTTTCTAGTTTTAAGTCAAAACTCAATTCCTTATCGAACGGCATACCGACGGTATGCTTCGACATACCGACGGTATACCGTTTTGCAGACCACAAAACTTTTTGTGAGAAAATATCGACATACCGGCGGTACGCTCCGACATACCGACGGTATACCGTTTTGTGGTCCACAAAATGTTCTGTGACAAACATTGGCATACCGACGGCATGCTCCGGCATACCGACGGTATACCGTTTTGCTTGCCTCAAAAATATTCTGTGAAGTTGATAGGAATACCGACGGTACACTACGATATACCGACGATATACCATTTTGTGATCCATAGAACTTTCTGTGACAAACTTCGGCATACCGACGGTATGCTCCGGCATACCGACGGTATACCGTTTTGTTTATTACAAAAAGGTTCTGTGACATACAACGGTATACCGATGGTATACCGCGGCATACCGACGGTATACCGGATGATAAAATTTGATTTTTGAATTGCTTTGACTAGCATTAATGACAGCATTAAATGCTCCCAACGGATATTAATATGACCGTTACTGGTTGACCGGTATACTGACGGTATGCCGGTGCATACCGACGGTATGCCGGTCAGGCTATATCCAGGAGCATTAAATGCCACCTACTCTTGGTTTCTCTATAAATGAAAGTCCTCTCTCTTTTGAAGGCTTCACCAACTCTTGCCATAAATTTTTCAAACAACCAAGAGCTCCACCATTATTACTCTACCAAGCTTTTAATTGTCATCCTCTCCCAAAGTGCTAGAGTATTTAAGAGTTGTAATTTTCGATCTTCACGTGTTAGAAGATCAACAAGTTCTCTTCTCATTTGTTTGAAGTTGGCGAGCCTTCGTAAGAAAACTCGTGTGTTGAAGTTGGCGAGTCTTCGGATCCAAACTCGTGTTGAAGTTGGCGAGTTCTTCTGATCCAAACTCGTGTGTACTATTTGATTAAATTGTGGATTTAAGCCGGAGAGAGTTCCAGGACTGGATTGCCTCAAGCGAGGATACCAGGATACATCTTGTGTTTGATCTTCTTACTCTTTCCTTTTATTTGTTATATATATTGCTTCTTGTGCTCTAGTTATTTTTTATTTCCCTATTCACCCTCCTCTAGGGTTCTACAATTGGTATCAGAGCTTTGTTCTCTTGATTTGGATTTACACCCTTTGAGTGATCCATGGCCACTAACCCTAGTGTCAACACCTTCCATAATGAGGGACACTCCACAAATAGGCCTCCCCTATTTGATAGAACCAACTATAACTACTGGAAGATTAGGATGAGCATTTATCTGAAGTCGATAGATTTCGATTTATGGGATTGTGTGATAAATGGTCTCCCTACTCCTTCCAGAGTTATTGAGGATGTTACTTCTGACACCCTTAGGGACATACTTACTGAAAACACCAAGAAGCTTGCTAGTCGAGATGCCAAGGCTATGAACGCTCTTTATTGTGTTCTCGATAGTAGTGAATTCAATAGAATCTCTACTTGCAAGACTTCCAATGAGATTTGAAAGTTACTTGAAGTCACACACGAGGGTACATCACAAGTAAAGGAATCCAAGATTAGTAGACTCACGCAAGAATATGAGTCCTTTAAGATAAAACATGATGAGTCTATTACTTACATGTTTACTCGTTTTGGTGATATTATTAATCCTCTTTCTTCTCTTGGTAAGGAATATCCTGCTCATGAAAAGATCAAAAAAATCCTTAGAGGATTGACAAAAGGATGGAGTCCTAAAGCTATCGCAATCATTGAGGGGAACGACCTGACAGTCATGAACCTTGAGACCCTCATGGGGAAGCTTATGACTCATGAACTCGATATGAAAGATCTAGAGGAATCTTCCATATATGAGAAGGAGAAGAAGAAGGCCAAAGAGAAGGAGAAATCTTTTGCTCTCAAAGTCACAAAGTTCTACTCCAAGGATAGCTCCGACGATAACGAGTCGGACGATGATGAAAAAATATCTCTCACAGCTAAGCACTTCCGAAAGTTACTCAAATTCAACAAAGCCAACCGTTTCAGACGGGACAATGAGAAAGATCCGACGTGCTATCAATGCAGAAGAACCGGACACATCAAGAGGGACTGTCCCATGATAAGAAAAGACTCAAGCAAGTACGAGAAGCCTAGCAAAGGAAGCTCGTCCTCCAAGAAATTCGCCAACACAAGTATTTGGTGTGAGAGTGACGCAAACGACTCCGACAACGACAAAGAGTGCAAACACAATGCCAACGTTTGTCGTGTCACGACCCGCACCCTAGAGTAAGGGCACGAAAACGTAACAACGTCCAGCCTACGCCGCAGTGTCGGCGGTAGAACGCTGTCCTAGGTCTCATGCATCTAGCAGTATAAGGATAAACAGTTTATACTCTCCGAATGGGGGTGACATAGCAGATACAGTCTCAATCACATCTAAGGTAGAGCATGATAAGGATAGATAAAACATAAAATCCAAAAGAGATACAGCAGAGAGAAATCTAAGTGTCTAAAATACACAAACCCAGAAATACATCTCAAATCTCAAAATACAGTAATCCATAAAATAATACAACTCAAGACAACAAAAAATAAACTGAGCAAAATCCTAGCTACCTATACAACCTCTACTGTATCTCCTCTAGGCTAGCAGGCAATCCCAGGCTATCTGTAAAATTTATCAACAGGTCCAGTCAGGACAGGAGCGAGCACAGTACATCTCATGCAGTTCATATCATGGCAGGAAATACAAAGCAAGCAATAGAGTAAGATACATGAAACGCTGTAAGAAGATGTACATGAAACAGAAAAGATATTTGATAACTGGAAATATATACATGATAAGTAAGAACTGTAAGTGACTAGTGATTTAGAGTAAGAGATGGCATATAATTGGCTTAGGTTGAACATGATGTACATGAGTGAACATATAGGATATCAGCCAATAAGGCTGTGTTGTACATGATAAAACATGAAAAGTAACAGAGTGAACATGATGGGTAAATCACATGACCATTTATACTCACTCCTACCCACAATCAATACACAAGGATCTGTTCAAGTTACGTTACGGACATGATGTTTTGGTTATACAAGAAATACATGAGGAAACATGAGCGTTCATGAAAGAACATGAGAGTACATGAACGTACATGAAAGAACATGAGAGAACATGAGTGTACATGAATAACGCGGAAGCAAAGAATACATGATGTACATGAAACACATGTCATAAAGTATCCGATGCGCCCGCTAAGGAGGAAAACATTCCAAGAAGAGATCCATATAGTACCAATCCGTGATTATAACGTGACAGCATCAAGTAAAAGTAATCTAGAGAGAGAATATAAGTCGTGACAAGTATAAAACGATCAGAGAATGTACTCGCCTGATAACTGAATGTCCGAAGAGGGTGTACTGCCTGAGGAGAGGTGTCTGCCTCCTAATCAGAGCAATACAAGTTACAAAATGTCTAAAATAAGGAAATAGACTGCTACAATGCATCTACATACTGTCTAGGTCAAACTAGGCTAAGGTCAACACTTGGTCAACTATCTAGTCAAAGCTAGGTCAACTGGGTCAACCTAGACTCAATGAAGTCTCACTAGGCCTAACCAGTCTACCCTAGCTAGTACACACCATACAAATCCAAGGCTATACAAGCCAACACAAGTCATATATCAAGATACATCACATTCATTCATATTCAACATTTTATATATATATATATATATATATAAGAGAAAAGAACTAACATGTAAAGCTATGTGTGTGTGTGTGAACATGGAAGTGTAAATGAAAAGAGAAATCAACACTAGTTATGAGTTTACACTACACATGGCACAAAGCCAACCCATCTACATTACACATGTATTATACTTAATATGCATAGCTACAAGTATACATCTATATACATTAGAGTAGAGACTATTTAAGTTATAACTAACATGTATCTATACTCTACATAAATCTATATACATTATAACAATCATTTAGAGAAGGGTTACATGGCATGGTGGTTGATATAGAGTAGGGTGTCCTTGTGCAGAGGGTGAAGTTCATTCTCAGTTTAGTTTTACATTTGCATATAAACTAAAGTGAGCTATCCCATAATCTGGTGTAACTAACCACATAAAATGAACCATGTTATCTAAAATCTGCCATTAAGCCAACATCCCATATGCATACAGCTCATGCATTGTCTAATACTGAAATTAACTAACATTTCGAATTAAGGGATTGAAGGTTAACATTTCATTCATAGACATTCCACTATATTAAAAACTGAAATTGGCTTGGCAATAGGAAAAGGAAGGTATATATGCTTACATGGACAGTTCAGTGTTCGAACAACCTAAAATGAACTAGCATTCAATCTAAATATCAGCTATGCATTGGTTCTATGTCTACATATGAAATCTGATATTGTATTTACAATATTTATACATTATGCATTCATATCTATCATTACATATATACCTTGCATTTATATCTTGCATTCATTATATACTTTCATGCATGCATTGTATATCATTCTTTCATTCATGCATTTATGCATTGCTTACATACATTACATTAATTGCATTCCTACATGCTTGCATTCAACCATATATATACATTAATGTAAAAAAAAATATATCATATATATATCATTTCATTCATCTAACATATCATGCATTACATACTCTATATTCATTTAATATCCATACTACATAGGCTCATAGGTTACACAAAATACATATATCGTATAGTCACCCTTCTACTTAAAACTAATGCTGTACCAATTAAGCCTTCAATAAATTCTAGGATTAAAGTATGTTATAGCACTTCGTGTTAGCTTTTCGAAACTTCAAACGGATCGCATTTTCGTGTCCGGAAGCTCCCGGAATCGCGAAAACACCGAAACGCGTTCGTCTTTCGTACAGCTGATACTCAAACAATTCTACATAATGTTTTAAAATGAATTTGGCTTACTAAAATATATATTTGGAAAGCTAACTTCGATACGCTTCTTTTAAAAAAAACGGAAGGTTAATTGGAGTTATGAGCTAAAAGTTATGGTATTTCTAAGTTGCTCTAGGTACTAAAAATGTGGATAAATATTATGACGAATTTAGGTAGTTTGAGACAAAAGAAACACAAGTATATAACATAATATATCAAGAACTCACTCTCTACACTAATATATATATATATGAGACACTATAGAACACATCTCCAATACAAAAATATGAGATTAAACATGTAATAATTCATTCACACATAACAACAACACATAGTGTGTTCAAATTTGGGATTTTTTCACATGGACACAACCACAACACAATGGACACTCCTATGACCTCCAAATGGACACAAAATGGACACAAATAGAGATACAACCATGGGGGTCATTCTTATGGGTTCAAACTATTCCTATATGCATGTAGGGATGGATTAGATGAGAGATTATACCTTCCGGGAGAGAGATTCAAAGGAAAATCCTTCCGACATGACACCGACACGTAGAGATTCCAAAAGGACACGAACGAGCTCCGAATCCTCCCAAACTTGGCTAGCACCCTCTAACCATGGAGTAGAAGAGAAATGAAGAAGATTTGATGGAAGAGGGGGTTGATTTGGAGATGAAATCAATGGAGGTTCATCTCTAAATTAATTTGGGGAAGAACAAGAGAGAGAAAGTGGATGAAAACAAATGAATGAAGGAGTGACTCACTCCTTATCCCCCCTATAGGTGGCTGCCTAAAAAAGGTGAGGTGTCCCCTATTTGAATGTCCAAAATGCCCTCCACTAATCTATTTGATTTAAATTAGGAATGGGTTAAAGGTTGAGGTCATTTTAGTCTAGTTTTAAGTCTCTAATTAAACTAAACCTATCCATAAATAATTAGTCTAACTACTAACTAAAATTAATATCATGTGGACTTAAATTAATATCATGTGGGCCATACCTAACTAGTGTGTAGGTCCCACTAGAGTCAAACTACCTCCCGGGTCCCCGTTTCAAGTCGGATTGAGTTGAAATTCGAACCCGACTCAAATAACCCCAAAACAATATCATAAATAATAAAATAAATTTTAAACATAAAATAATATCATAAATATTAAAATAAATTTCAAAAGTATTTTAAAATGTAAAATGACAAAAATATCCATGTTTCTGAAAACTGGGGGTGACAAATCTATCCACCTTAAAAAAAATTCGTCCTCGAAATTAAAATGTTTCTACCCCTTCCAGGTCAAACCCCCACAATCAAAGTCTCAAAACTTAATCAATCATACAATTTAAAAGAACGCCATACAGGATCATGGTATACAGTGGTAATGAAAGTCTCATCTAGGTATACTAGTCACACTAGACCAAAACAATCATAAGGTATCAAAACATACAAGCAATCTAGGGTGTTGAACTAGAAAAGTTACAAAAACAACAATCATCAAAGCTGTAAGGCAGTCTACCATCCTATATGAAAACTGGTAATTAGCAAAAATAAAATAAGATAACTACTAATCATCTATAAAGGGGTACTATTTAAGAAAAATCAAAACCAAAAGTTTGAGGAACGAAGGTCAATAGCATTGAATCCAATCACAATATAATATATATAGAAAGAGAGAGTATTAGAGAGGGAAAAGCTAACATTATGTAAATGTTATATGGTTAGTGTGTGTATGGGTGTATGTGGACATGATCATATGGTTAGATAGTAGTCTTGTGTGTGTAAAATATATATGGAAGTGTATAGGAGGATTTGGGTCTGAAAACAATAGCTATCAAGTTATACTATTCATGGCATATTGGTTAAACAGTCTACAAGGCACAAGCTATTTACTCATAACATGCATGGCTAACCATATATATATATATGTATATCTATATGTATAGAGAGGTAGAGATTTAATTATGTATCTATATACATTATAACATGTATGCATAAACTATATATATATATAAATCTATATAGATTTATGAACATAACATGGAGATGAGGGTTAGGTTTACATGGCAGTTGTGAACATTAGTGTAGAGTGTCAAGTGTACATGGGTTAAAACTTGAAATAAAGGGTTCAATCATTTAGTTTAGTTCAACATTACATATTAAATCTGAAATTGAACTAAACATTTAAAAGCAATGTAAAAATGTTAACATGTATTCAGTTTTCAGGATTTTGGAGAAATTCGAACATCAAAACCAACCCAACGTTTACCACAACCACAACCTAACATGTAAGAGTATGAAACCTAACATTATATCCCTACATACAACAATGTATACGGCTCAAAATATTACATTTTAAAAAACACTGCAAATTGACTAATCACTTAGAATTCAGGCTTAAAGGGTTAATATGCACACAGTCTCAGATTTGACAAATTCAAACACAAAACTCAACCAATTTCTTTAAAACTTGAAACCCTGTATATAACATATATGTGCAGTGATATAAACAACGACTAATAACATGAAATTTACATTTAATTTACGAATTTAATCTGGAAAATATAGAACTAGTCACTGATACTGTACTATATTAGAAATATTAGGATTTTGAGAAATTAACATCAAACATATTAATATGCATTTAGATAGGTTGGTAATCAAGTGTAGCATGCATACGTGTTAGGCAAGTATCTGTGTCCACTATATATATATATATTTTAAGGTAATACAAGAAATAATGGCAAGAAAGAATAATGATAAAATCTGTTCTGCTTATCTGTTTAAAAGAAGGAACCATTTTAAAACCCAGAGCTAAAATATCAATCCAAGATAAGGTCTAGCAAAATCATCGATTCATGGTATTAAGAAGAATTTCATGGTAAGAAGTTATACAAGCTACTCCTAAGTAAACAATGAGAAACAAAACAAAACAAAACAACAATAATTCTTTTTTTTTTGAATGACTGAAACAAAAGTAGCAAAAACATGTTCGAAAATATTTAAGGTACAATCTGATAATCATATGCGTCTATCCAAATTCATGGTACTCTAAATCCTCGTCATACTAGTGAGCAAGGCTACGATAATCACAGAGTCCTTGACTTATGCACATACCTCTAGAATCATGGTATTTAACATTTTTGCGATGCCGCTAGCTTGGCTACGAAAACCTTAAATTCCTACACCCGAGAAATATATCCAAAATCAGACTATATGTCCTCACCATGCTGGCTAATGTGACTATAGAAGACTAGATTCCATAACATAGATGACCTAGCCCATATAATTTCATTTTGTCAAAAATTAAATTAAATCAACAATGCATACTCAAAAAAAAAATCAAATCAAATTTATCAACGAACTTCAAAATTCAAAAATGAACAAAAATCCTTCAAATCATATAAATACAAACTCGGATGCTACAGCTAACATCAAGATTCAAAATTTAACAATCTTCCATCAAAATTAATAAATATAAACTTAAATTCAACAATAATTCATCAAAATCAAATTCAACAACAGAAAGTAAAGATAAATCAAATCAAGGGAAAAAAAGTTTTCAAATCGATGTTAAACTAAGATTCTCAAGGGTCGTCCCAGGAATCTCTCAAGGGTCGTCCCAGGAATCTCTCAAGGGATCCTAATTGTGATTGAGTACCTTCAAAAATATATCCTAATCCTACTGCAGGCTGTAGTGATACTCTAGTTCGAATACCACTACATAAACTCGACCTGCATGGGCCACCACTAAAAACGTGTCACGACCCGCACCCTAGAGTAAGGGCACGAGAACGTAACAACGCCCAGCCTACGCCGCAGTGTCGGCGGTAGAACGCTGTCCTTGGTCTCATGCATCTAGCAGTATAAGGATAAACAGTTTATACTCCCCGAATGGGGGTGACATAGCAGATACAGTCTCAATCACATCTAAGGTAGAGCATGATAAGGATAGATAAAATATGAAATCCAAAAAAGATACAGCAGAAAGAAATCTAAGTGTCTAAAATACACAAACCCAAAAATATATCTCAAATCTCAAAATACAGTAATCCATAAAATAATACAACTCAAGACAACAGAAAATAAACTGAGCAAAATCCTAGCTACCTATACAACCTCTACTGTGTCTCCTCTAGGCTAGCAGGCAATCCCAGGCTATCTGTAAAATTTATCAACAGGTCCAGTCAGGACAGGAGCGAGCACAGTACATCTCATGCAGTTCATATCATGGCAGGAAATATAAAGCAAGCAATAGAGTAAGATACATGAAATGCTGTAAGAAGATGTACATGAAACAGAAGAGATATTTGATAACTGGAAATATATACATGATAAGTAAGAACTGTAAGTGACTAGTGATTTAGAGTAAAAGATGGCATATAATTGGCTTTGGTTGAACATGATGTACATGAGTGAACATGTAGGACATCAGCCAATAAGGCTGTGTTGTACATGATAAAACATGAAATGTAACAGAGTGAACATGATGGGTAAATCACATGACCATTTATACTCACTCCTACCCACAATCAATACACAAGGATCCGTTTAAGTTACGTTACGGACATGATGTTTTAGTTATACAAGAAACAATGAGGAAACATGAGCGTTCATGAAATAACATGAGAGTACATGAACGTACATGAAAGAACATGAGAGAACATGAGTGTACATGAATAACGCAGAAGCAAGGAATACATGATGTACATGAAACACATGTCATAAAGTATCCGATGCGTCCGCTAAGGAGGATAACATCCCAAGAAGAGATCCATGTAATACCAATCCGTGATGATAACGTGACAGCATCAAGTAAAAGTAATCTAGAGCGAGAATATAAGTCTTGATAAGTATAAAACGATCAGAGAATGTACTCTCCTGATAACTGAATGTCCGAAGAGGATGTACTGCCTGAGGAGAGGTGTCTGCCTCCTAATCAGAGCAATACAAGTTACAACATGTCTAAAATAAGGAAATAGACTGCTACAATGCATCTACATGCTGTCTAGGTCAAACTAGGCTAAAGTCAACACCTGGTCAACTCTAGTCAACTATCTAGTCAAAGCTAGGTCAACTGGGTCAATCTAGACTCAATGAAGTCTCACTAGGCCTAACCAGTCTACCCTAGCTAGTACACACCATACAAATCCAAGGCTATACAAGCCAACACAAGTCATATATCAAGATACATCACATTCATTCATATTCAACATTTTATATATATATATATATATATAAGAGAAAAGAACTAACATGTAAAGCTATGTGTGTGTGTGTGAACATGGAAGTGTAAATGAAAAGAGAAATCAACACTAGTTATGAGTTTACACTACACATGGCACAAAGCCAACCCATCTACATTACACATGTATTATACTTAATATGCATAGCTACAAGTATACATCTATATACATTAGAGTAGAGACTATTTAAGTTATAACTAACATGCATCTATACTCTACATAAATCTATATACATTATAGCAATCATTTAGAGAAGGGTTACATGGCATGGTGGTTGATATAGAGTAGGGTGTCCTTGTGCAGAGGGTGAAGTTCATTCTCAGTTTAGTTCCACATTTGCATATAAACTAAAGTGAGCTATCCCATAAACTGGTGTAACTAACCACATAAAATAAACCATGTTATCTGAAATCTGCCATTAAGCCAACATCCCATATGCATACAGCTCATGCATTGTCTAATACTGAAATTAACTAACATTTCGAATTAAGGGGTTGAAGGTTAACATTACATTCATAGACATTCCACTATATTGAAAACTGAAATTGGCTTGGCAATAGGAAAAGGAAGGTATATATGCTTACATGGACAGTTCAGTGTTCGAACAACCTAAAATGAACTAACATTCAATCTAAATATCAGCTATGCATTGGTTCTATGTCTACATATGAAATCTGATATTACATTTACAATATTTATGCATTATGCATTCATATCTATCATTACATATATACCTTGCATTTATATCTAGCATTCATTATATACTTTTATGCATGCATTGTATATCATTCTTTCATTCATGCATTTATGTATTGCTTACATATATTACATTAATTGTATTCCTACATGCTTGCATTCAACCATATATATACATTAATGTAAAGAGAATATATATCATTTCATTCATCTAACATATCATGCCTTACATACTCTATATTCATTTAATATCCATACTACATAGGCTCATAGGTTACACAAAATGCATATATCGTATAGTCACCCTTCTACTTAAAACTAATACTGTACCAATTGGGGCTTCACTAAATTCTAGGATTAAAGTATATTATAGATCTTCGTGTTAGCTTTCTGAAACTTCAAACGGATCGCATTTTCGTGTCCGGAAGCTCCCGGAATCGCGAAAACATCGAAACGCATTCGTCTTTTGTACAGCTGACACTCAAACAATTCTACATAAAGTTTTAAAATGAATTTGGCTTATTAAAATATATATTTGGAAAGATAACTTCGATACGCTTCTTTTAAAAAAAACGGAAGGTTAATTGGAGTTATGAGCTACAAGTTATGGTATTTCTAAGTTGCTCTAGGTACTAAAAATGTGGATAAATATTATGACGAATTTAGGTAGTTTGAGACAAAAGAAACACAAGTATATAACATAATATATCAAGAACTCACTCTCTACACTAATATATATATATATGAGACACTATAGAACACATCTCCAATACAAAAATATGAGATTAAATATGTAATAATTCATTCACACATAACAACAATACATAGTGTGTTCAAATTTGGGATTTTTTCACATGGACACAACCACAACACAATGGACACTCCTATGACCTCCAAATGGACACGAAATGGACACAAATGGAGATACAACCATGGGGGTCATTCCTATGGGTTCAAAATATTCCTATATGTATATAGGGATGGATTAGAGGAGAGATTATACCTTCCGGGATAGAGATTAAAAGGAAAATTCTTCCGACACGACACCGACACGTAGAGATTCCAAAAGGACACGAACGAGCTCCGAATCCTCCCAAACTTGGCTAGCACCCTCTAACCATGGAGTAGAAGAGAAATGAAGAAGTTTTGATGGAAGAGGGGGTTGATTTGGAGATGAAATCAATGGAAGTTCATCTCTAAATTAATTTAGGGAAGAACAAGAGAGAGAAAGTGGATGAAAACAAATAAATGAAGGAGTGACTCACTCCTTATCCTCCCCTATAGATGGCTGCCCAAAAAAGGTGAGGTGTCCCCTATTTGAATGTCCAAAATGCCCTCCACTAATCTATTTGATTTAAATTAGGAATGAGTTAAAGGTTGAGGTCATTTTAGTCTAGTTTTAAGTCTCTAATTAAACTAAACCTATCCATAAATAATTAGTCTAACTACTAACTAAAATTAATATCATGTGGACTTAAATTAATATCATGTGGGCCATGCATAACTAGTGTGTGGGTCCCACTAGAGTCAAACTACCTCCCGGGTCCCCGTTTAAAGTCGGATTGAGTTGAAATTCGAACCCGACTCAAATAACCCCAAAACAATATCATAAATAATAAAATAAATTTTAACCACAAAATAATATCATAAATAATAAAATAAATTTCAAAAGTATTTTAAAATGTAAAATAACAAAAATATCCCTGTTTCTGAAAACTGGGGGTGACATGTCTCATGGCAACCGATGAGGTACTTAATGATCTCTCCTTAAACACTCTTACTTATGATGATTTAGAAAATGCCATCCTTGAACTTCATGAAGAACACAAAGGTGTTAGAAATAAATACAAGAAATCTCTAAAAGAGATTGATGCTCTTCAACTTGAAGTAGAGAGACTCTCAAGCATCATTATTGATGTAAAAGGGAAATCTCCCGCTCCTGACACGGATGAGATAGAATCCTTGTGACTCAAGTTTCAAGAATCTCTTGTCACCATCAAGAACAAGGATGATGAGATTCAATCCCTCAGAAGGGCTTATGAATTTGCCGTACATAAAGTTCAAGATGCCAATAGGAGAGAATATGATACTTCTACTAAGTATAATGATCTCCTTCTACAGAGTAAGAAACTAGGTAATAAGAACACTACTCATATACATACTCCAAGACACCTCCACACTCATCACAATGCTAGGCATACTTCTTACATGAACACTACATACAAGTCCTTTTCTAACACAAGGAAAGGACCATTTGTTAAGAAAAACACTTCGCATCATGCTTTTTTATTATCATCATCATAATACTAATGATAGGACTCCTCGTACTAGAGATTTACATATACGTGATACAACCACGTCTTCTTCTAAATCCTCTATGATTTGCAACTACTGTGGCTTGCTTGGACATACGACCAATTATTGTCATACAAGGAAACTATTTGATAAGAAAGTTTTTAAGTGGGTTCCTAAGACTAACACTGAAGGACCCATACGATCATGGGTACCAAAATGTTCATCTTTAACTTATGTTGTAGGTGAAGAGTCCTTCTCATGCTAGAAGCAAGTGGATTCTCGATAGCGGTTGTTCACGGCATATGACCGGGGATGCTTCATTATTTACAACGCTATCGATGAAGAAGGAAGGACACGTCTCCTTTGGTAACAATCTTAAAGGTCACATTATAGGAAATGGTAATATCGGTTCGCCTCCTTATCCTTGTATTAAGAATGTGTGTCTTGTTACTAATCTTAAACACAATCTTCTTAGTATTAGTCATCTTATCGATAATGGTTATGATATCAAGTTTGTTAAGCTTAAATATTTTATTACCGATAGTTCAAGTGGTTCTATTGTTTATGAAGGCATTAGATAAAATAATATATATGTTTTATATCTTGTCGAAGACACTAATAATGACAGGTGCTTAGTTGCTAAGAACGATGAAAGTTGGCTTTGGCACATGAGGCTCAGACACGCCAACATGGAAACCATTTCTCGTCTTTCCACCAAGAAGATCGTAAGAGGACTCCCAAGCATCCCTTTCAAAAAGGATATGGTGTGTGAAGAATGCGAGAAAAGTAAGTTGACCAAGTCATCCTTCAAATCCATTAACTCTGTGAGTACCTCTAGACCTCTTCAACTTATTCATATGGATCTTTTTGGTCCTAATAGAGTTGCTAGTCTTAGAGACAAGCTTTATGCTTTTGTTTTGGTTGACGATTTTTCTAGATTTACTTGGATTATTTTTCTTGCTTGCAAAAGTGATACTTTTCGTGAATTTGTTGCTTTTTGTAAACGTATTCAAAATGAGAAAGGTTTTTCTATTAACAAGATTAGAAGTGATCATGGAGGAGAATTTGACAATACCGATTTCAAAAGATTTTGTGAAAAGAATGGTGTTGGACATAATTTTGCTTGTCCACGAACTCCTCAACAAAATGGTGTTGTGGTGAGAAAGAATAGAACCCTTGGCGATATGGCCCGGGTTATGTTAAACCAATACAAGCTCTCCCAATATTTTTGGGCGGAAACCGTTAACACGGCTTGTCATGTTATAAATAGGGTCTTGATTAGACCTATTTCTAAGAAGACTCCTTATGAGCTTTGGTTTGACAAAATTCCCTCTATTGAATATTTTAAAGTTTTCGGTTGCAATTGTTTTATTTTGAATACCAAGGATAACCTAGGCAAATTTGAAGAAAAAGCCTATGAAGAAATATTCCTTGGATACTCTACTCATTGTAAAGGTTTTCGTGTTTTTAATAAAAGAAGTCTTGTTGTCGAAGATTCAATCAATGTCTCTTTTAATGAACTTAACTCTTCTATATTCTCCTCTTTCGATGATATTGATGACATCTCGTTTGGGTTGGAGAACTCCTCTATTGGAGATCGTCCTTCTTCATCTAACAATGAAGTTGCGTCTCCTTCAGCAAAAGAGTCTCCATCCCTCGAGCCTCCTCAAAAGGATCTCCCAAAAGAATGGAGATTTGTCACCAATCATCCTGAGGAACTTATCATTGGGGATCCTTCCTCTAGTGTTAGCACTAGATCCTCCACTCGTGATCTTTATGCAAACGTGGCTTTTATCTCTCAAATAGAGCCTAAAAATGTTAATGATGCTTTTCTTGATGAATTTTGGATGATAGCGATGCAAGAAGAGCTAAATCAATTTGAGCGAAATAAGGTTTGGGAACTTGTCCCAAAACCTAGCAATCACCCCATTATTGGAACAAAATGGGTGTTTCGAAACAAACTTAATGAAGATGGGTTAGTGACTCGTAACAAAGCCCGATTGGTTGCTCAAGGCTATAACCAAGAGGAAGGCATTGACTACGACGAAACCTATGCTCCGGTTGCTCATCTTGAATCCATTTGTATGCTATGTGCTTTTGCTTACTTTAATGATTTTAAACTCTTTCAAATTGATGTTAAGAGTGCTTTTCTAAATGGTATTATTAAAGAGGAAGTTTATGTAAAACAACCTCCTGGCTTTGAAGATTTTTAATTTCCTAATCACGTGTTCAAACTCCACAAAGTCCTTTATGGCCTCAAACAAGCTCTCCGTGCTTGGTATGAGCGCCTTAGCTCCTTTTTCGTTTTACACAATTTTTCTAAGGGCAAAGTCGACACAACACTTTTTATCAAATCCCATAATGGCACTCTTTTATTGGTTCAAATTTACGTCGATGACATTATTTTTGGTTCTACTAACAATACACTTTGTGTAGAATTTGCTAAAGTTATGCAGAAAGAATTTGAAATGAGCATGATGGGTGAACTATCTTTCTTTTTGGGCTTACAAATCAAACAAGGACCCAAAGGGACCTTCATCAATCAAGCAAAATATACAAAGGATCTCCTCAAGCATTTCGAACTCGACTCATCCAAATCAATGAGGACTCCTATGGCCACAACGACAAAGCTTGACAATGATAAAGATGGCACATCGGTCGACATTCGTAAGTATCAAGGTATGATCGGTAGTTTACTTTATTTAATTGCTAGCCGTCCTGATATCATGTTTAGTGTTTGTTTGTGTGCACGATATCAAGCCAATCCAAAGGAATCGCACTTATGTGCCGTTAAGCGCATTTTTTGTTATCTCAAAGGCACTGTTAACATGGGCCTTTGGTATCCGAAATCTTCATCCTTTGAGCTTCACGGCTTCTCGGATGCAGATTTTGTCGGATGCAAAATTGACCGAAAAAGTACTAGCGGCACACGTCAATTCCTTGGGCGATCTTTGGTATCGTGGTTTAATAAGAAACAAAATTCTGTTGCTCTTTCAACCACTGAGGCCGAGTACATTGCGGCTGGTTGCTGTTGTGCACAAATTCTTTGGATGTCACAAACACTTTTAGATCACTACTTCGATCAATCTCACGAAAAATCTGATTTGTCACTCACGCACGAAGCACATTGAAATTAGACACCATTTTCCTCGTGATCATCAACAAAAGGGGGATATCCGCCTTGAATTTATTGACACTACTTATCAGTTAGCTGACATTTTCACCAAACCGCTCCCGGAGGATCGCTTCATTTTTCTCTGCCAAGAATTGGGCATTTTAAATATCGACTCCTAGTTTTTCTCGGCCTGCACACCGACGGTACACTACAGTATACCGACGACATGCCTATTTTGATTCAGAATTATGTTCTGTGTCAAACATCGGTATACCGTCGGCATACGTCGACATACCGACGGTATACCGGTTTACGGCGGACTGCTGTGTCAAATCCAGCACGGGCCCCACCTTTCTTCCATTCTCTCTATTTCTTTATTCTCCTCATTTAATACCTTTCACATCAATCACTTTCCTCTTTATTACCCACCTCCTCCCCTCCTCTTCCCCATATCTTAACTTCCCATCATCAATAACTACCTATCTCTTCCTCTTTCCCCATTTACTCCTCTTTTATCTCCATCATCATTTCCAACCCACCCTTCCCCTTCCCAATATCTATAACCGTTGTCCTTCCCATCTTCTCCTTAAAATCCCTATTTTTTTCTTCATTTTCCTCCACCACTATCATCCTCTCCAAACCTAACTTCACTCACCACCTATCTTCTTCTCCAAATGGCAGCCCCCAAGCGTCAACGTTCATCTTCCTCCTCCTTCAATCACTTCACCCCCGTGGCTCTCCCCCATGGATATGACCAGCGAGTTTTCACGTCCTCCTTGGCTGCCGATTCGTGGTTCCAACACTTTGTGCACTATAATGTCTTCAAAGGATGCGCCGTTAACTGGAATCTCTTTTCCAGCCATCGTTCTCTCTACGATGATGCCGGTATTTCTTCCCTCCTTCGGTTCAGGTGCCCGTCTACCCCGCCGCCGTGCGTCTTTTCTACTGCAACATGATCCCTGATATCGAGAATGACGCCATTGAGACAATGGTCAACGACCGCCATTTTTGTCTGACGGTTCGTGACCTCGCAAGCATCCTCGGCATCCCGGACAAAGGCGAGGCTCTCCCGGGCTTACCTGCTCTTCACCCTTCGGCGTCGGCCTCTTTTGACGAGTTCTGTGCCATTATTTGCAAGGGCCCTAACCCTCCTGCTATCCCTGCTCTTTCCGCTCAACTGGAGCAGTTTTACTACGAGCTCCATAGGATTGTATGCCATACACTCTATCCTAAGGGGGGAACTATGATGCCATCACCGGTGACGCCTTGGTATGTATGTACTACCTGTATTCCAGGAAGTCTTGGTCCTTCCCCAAGACTCTCCTCCATGCTTTTTTCGGCGTCCTGGCCGCGGGGAAGCAGAATCTGTACTATGGCTCGTTCATCACTCTGATCTTGGAGGCCAAGCAAGTCGACCTCTCCCTCTGCTACTCGGACGGTGCCCCATCATTCCTTGCTGTTTCTCGCTCCATCGGTGGTGCCTCCATATCTCGTGCCTCCTCCTTCCAAGAGCCGCCAGCTTCTGCTCCTGCTGCACTCGCCTCTAATCCTCCTGCCTCGGGCCGCTATTTGCCGCTGACACAGCAGCATTTCGACATGCGGATGGCTCAGGCCGAGGAGCAGATGTGGGCACACACTCGTGGCTTGGGCACCCTCATCCAGTCTCACTTCCATGACTAGGCATATTTTCTTCAGCGCACCCTTCAGGAACGGGATGCTGTTCTGGATCTGAACCTTCAGGATCCGATGTACCAAGCACCCCGCTTCTCCGATCCCAATGCCTACGGGTTTATGTACCCAGACGACATTGATCCCTTCGGCGCTTTCCACCAGGCTCAGGAGGGTGGAGATGATCCGGCTGATGAGTAGGGGTTGCTTCCTAGAGTTGATGATTTCGAATATTTGGTTGTGTGGTTGTCTTTTTTTTATGTCTTTTACGGTCCTTCGGGGTCCAATATTTGGTTGGTTCTAGTAGTTTGCAGTCCTACGGGGACTTGATATTTGTCTCTTTATTGTCTTGCTCAACTCTCGTAGAGGAGAGTTTTTTTTTAATATGTCTTATGTAGTTTGGGTGTCCTGCATGTATCTCTGTTTCAACTCTATCTATAAATACATGCTTTTATTACTGTGTTTCATATTCATGCTAAATCTTTTTTATATTCCCATCTTTGACTAAGTGACAAAAGGGGAAAAAACGTATTGAGGGGGTGTAAGCCCCTATTTTTCAAATTTTAGTTAATTAAATGTTAATTAATTTTTAATGTCATTTTTAGCCTTAAAATATTTATTATGATTTTTAGGTATTTTTCTAGAATTATTAAATTATTTTTATTAAGTTTTAAGAGCTAAAATATTATTTTGCAATTTATTGAAATGTTTTAAGGTAGTTTTGCAATTTATTAAAATATTTTATTAGCTGTTTGTAATATTTAGAATTGTTTAGAAGTTAGTTTGTAAATAACCAATTGTTTTAGATGTCGGGTTGCAAATTTTTATTTGTATTTGTTTAGGATAGGGACCTAGATGTAAATCCTAAAACTCTGGGGACCTAAACGCTAAACCTAAAACCTACCCATCCCTGCCCCGACTGACCGACAACTCGAAGTCGGCCTGCCCCCGCCATTTCCGGCCAGCGCACAGCCCCCCCGACCGCCCTAACTAGCCTATAAAATCCCCCTCTTCCCCAGACCTGACCCTAACCCTAAATCCTCTCCAGCCATCCACAACCGCCCCATCTTTCCCACTTAAAACCCGCCGTAACCATAACACCAGCAAACGCTCGTCCAGCCCCCACGACGAGCGCCACCGCCCGCGCAACCACCATCCTCCAACGCGCCTCGACGAGACGACCCCAGCGCCACCACTCCGCCACCGCCTCGACGCCTACTCCGTCGGCCAGCACGTCTAAACCCCCCCCCCCGACTAGCCGGACACGTAAGTGACAGTGTCTTTTCGTGTCGTACGTGTCTCGTGTTGGGCGTGGGTTGTTCGCCGTGTCCTGACGAGCTCGAGTGTAGAACTAGACACGTATAACTCGTGTCGTGCGTGTCGAAATCGACCCGGACACGTAAAATCCTGTGTCCCTAACTGTCCGGACACAGGATCGATTTTATTATTTTTTTATGTGTTAATTGATTCAAACCTAATTAAATCTAACTAAAATCCTAACCCTAACACAAGCCGTGGGCTGACCCCCTGGCCAGCCCGACCCGACTTAAACCCCCTCCCCCCCCCCTCCCGCGCGTTCTTTGGCTTGAGTTCGAGCCCCTGTGTTGCTTTTCCTTTTCTTTTCCTTTTTCTTTTTCTTTTTGTTTTATATATATATTTATATATATATGTATACATGTATTTGTATATATATATATATATATATATATATATATATATATATATATATATATATATGTAATATTATATATACTATATTATATATATATATGCTATTTTTTTATATATATATATACTTCATTTTTAGTACTTTATTATATTATGTATATATATATATATATATATATATATATATATATATATATATATATATATATTATGTAAAAATATATATATATATATATATATATATATATATATATATATATATATATATATTATGTACACATATGTATATATGTATATATTTTCTTGTGTATATATATATTATTATATATATATGCTACTATATGTATATGTATACAATATCTGTATATATATATATATATTTTATAGTTAAGTATTTTCTTACATATATATATATATATATATATATATATATATATATATATATATATATATATATATATATGTAATTTTTAACATATATATATCCATTATGTAAATATCCATATATTTATGTGTATATATATTATAATATATGTATACCATTTTATATATGTATTTCACTATACTTAGTGTAAGTTATTTTTCTATGTAAATATACTTATCATATTAGCTACTATGTATAATTTTGCCTTATTAAAATATTAATATTTATTTTACACTTTTACCACTTTGTATTTTTGGGTGTATTTAGATTACTGCAACCATTTGGTGTCCAAGCCTAGCATGGGTTTTTGGGCCCAAATGTGTTTTCACACATTCAAGACCTGTACAAGTCATATTGGACTTGATTCATGGCCTTGGTTCCTGTATTTGAACTTTGGTTCAAATTATATACATGGACAAAATACGCAGATAATTAATTATTTAATTTCAATTGTGTGTAATGCTGTTTTTGATTTTCTAAAAATACTTAAATTACTATTAAAATTCTGAAAAAATAGTATTTAGATACTATGTTAATTTAGCTAATTTAGTATAATTTTTATAGTATTTAATTTATAGTTTTGCCACTAGTTTGGCATATGAAACCAAAACTCATTTTCTGTATACTTAGGAAAACTGATTTTTATAAAATACTTGTACTGGTTAATAAATTTCGAAAAAATTATAGTTAATTTCTATAATTAACAAGGATCATTTTGGTACTTTACTTTAAGTAAAATTAAGCTTTTTGTCTATCTCAAAAATTGTTGAAGCACAATAATCATTTGATTTATTTATTGATTAATTACGACTTGTAACTTTTTGTGTTACTTTGAGTTTTAGCCGTGTTGAACCTCACCCCTCACTAGTGTAAAGATCCTAGAAAGTTAGTTAAAGTAGTGTGTCACCCCACATTGGTATCCTATGCTAAAGTCATCATTTTGGCTAGGTGCCCAATCACAAGTCGTGTTTCACCAATTAGTGTCTTAGCGTTTTAGTTTAGTGTAAAAACAAAGTTATTGCATTTATTTCTACAGTGACGAGTTACCGGACATCTATAGCACTTTTATCGCAGCTTGTTTTGTTTTGCTTTGCTAGAGGCAAGTACTTTCTATAAACTTTACATACTGTTACATAAATGAACTGCTAATCTAACCATGTTAAATGCTGATCCTTGGGGTAGCAAGTTAAAAAGCCACATGTTGTACTTTCCATTACTACCATGCTTAGAATAGTTTTTATGTATCTTTCACATGATTAGAATATGGGTTATGGGGAAACTGACAGTTGAGTACGTGATCATGATCCCCCTATAGTAGCGAGCGAGGTCGCATTTTATATGCATACCTTGCCGCATGCCATTATCCCGCATTTCTATACGGATGTACACCTATGCTTGTTAACTTGTACGTATGTACATTTTATTTACATGTACCACAGTATATTGTACATCTATTGACCGATCACGTACTTGCTACAGTTTTAAACATTACATATACATCTGTCTCTATGACATATGTGTCCTTGCCATGATAGACTATGTGATGCCATATTTCCAGTTATTTCCTCTTATGTTCATTTTCATGTTTCATATGCTAGTTTGCTAGATTCAGTACTTGCTCCCGTCCTAACAGGATAACGTTGTAGGTGTCCTTACTGAGGAGGAGTTACTCTGCGACACATATTATGGAGTTGCTGCCGAGGACCCGGCTCTGCTTTACGAGGATGTTCCTGCGGGGAACCTCGCCTAGTTATCTTTTTGCTTTAGACTTTTGAGAGTAGTCATGTATTAGACTATATATTTTTGTAACTGGACATGTATCCAGTTTTACATTTCAGATCACTTGTACTTTGGATATTTTACTATATGAGGCGACTTTTATGTTTGGAGCATTTATGACTTTTATTCACTTATAGAACTGTTAGCACATTTAGTCTTATCCTATTGTCTTTAGAACAGCTTACTACGTTTTATATCAAACGTAGGCTGGGCATGACTCGGCCTGGCCCAACAATTTGGGTAGCGGGTCGTGACATGTTTTTAGTGGTGGCCCATGCAGGTCCTGACTAAATTGTTTGGTTACGTTATTGTACCAAGCATGCCTGCAATTAGGAACTTAAGGTAATTAGACAACATTAGGAATGACGCTTAGAACACCTAGAGGAATGCTAGGATTGCAACATAGGAAAATATCACATGTTTGCTATTATAATTAGATTTTCTTGCCTATGATTGCTTACTTTAACAAGTCCTTATAAGTCCTTTTTATTGTAATTTAGATGGTGCTTACTCGTTCATCCCAGTATGTTACACCTGAGAATGGCGTACTCCATATCCAGTCAGCTGACCAGTTGACTGATACACCTCCACCTACCACATTCCCCCACTCCACAGATCCACAGACCCAGATGCCTCCACCACCTTCCACATCCCAGTCCCAGCAGGTCCCGATACTTCTACCACCCCCTATCACTATACCCACCCAGGCTTCCGTCACACTCGACGGGAACCAGCTGCTCACTCTGATTCAGGGGTTCCTAACAACCCATCAGAAGCAGACTACCCTACTCCGCCAGAGCATGGAGCATTCTGAGGGACGTCCCGTGGTCCCACCACCTGTAGAGCCACGGCAGAGAGCAGGGACGATCAAGGACTTCTTGGGTCTGAATCCCAAGGAGTTCTCAGGGACTGAGGGCATAGTAGTAGCAGATGACTGGCTAGACTCGGTAGAGAGGAAGCTTCTCAGAGTCAGGATGCCGGATGACCTCCAGGTCGAGGCAGTAGGATTTCTGCTGATAGACTTGGCAGGAGTTTGGTTCCGGAATGAGCCGTTATTTGCGAGAGGGAGAGCCACTTGGGATCAGTTCAAGACCCAGTTCAAGAAGAAATTCTTCTCGACCACTGCTAGAGTAGCCATGGGGCTACGATTCCAGAACATCCAGCAGGAAAACCGTTCTGTTGATGACTATGCAGCAGAGTTTAGTCGCCTGAGCCGTTTTGCTCCTAGTCTGGTTGCAGATCCAGAGGAGATGACCCGTAGGTTTTGCCATGGTCTAGTTTCAGACATTGGCATTCTTATAGTGGCGAACGGTACTAATGACTACTACCAGAGCCTAGAGTTTGCCCGGAGCATTGAGGAGCGTCTTCTGTCTAGCAAGAGGCCGGCTTCTGTACATCATGAGGGACCGTCCAAGCGTCAGGCTTTCCAGCAGAGAGCACCGACGTCACCCCAGCAGACTTACCGCCCCCCTACATCACATCACCCGACCCCGCCAGTTAGAGCCCCGGGACCCCGGCATCAGCAGCAGCAGCAGAGGGAAGCTATATGTTCTTTCTGTGAAAGAACAGGGCACGACAGCTCCATTTGCAGGAAGAGGTTGAAGCAGTGCTTAGTCTGTGGGTCTGCCACCCATCAGATTCGGGACTGCCCAGTAGCGAAGCCTAGAGGACCGCTTCCGACTCAGCAGCAGAGGTTTGGACAGCATCTGCAGTAGCAGAAGGGACCTCAGGGGAAGACTTATAGCCTAGCCCTTGAGCCAGAGCCGGAGCAGGTTTCGGAGCCAGATTACTTAGCTGATGTCATCACAGGTCATGTTTATTTGCATACTTTTCTAGCTCTATGTTTGTTTGATTCTGGTGCATCTTATAGCTTCCTACCATTAGAGTTTATGCATAAACACCATCTAGTAGCTACACCTACTGCGGAGATTAGTAGAGTGATGACGGGAGGAGGACCAGTGCCTATTAGATCTATCTATAGATATTCTATTTTTATAGCCGGGAGAGAGTTCAGGGGACGATTCTTTGTGATACCACTCCCCGGTTATGATATCATATTGGGGATGGATTGGCTTAGCTATTCCCATGCATCTATAGATTGTCATAAGGGTAGTATTTTGTTCAGTCCCCCAGGCACAGCGCCATTCAGTGTCAGGAGGACAGGGTCGGAGATCAGCCTAGAACCGAACTGTTATGCGACAGTTGGGGACGTAGCACCGCCACACCCTATCATTAGGGAGTTTATGGATGTATTCCCAGAGGATCTTCCAGGGCTTCCGCCTGACAGAGATGTAGAGTTCACCATAGATTTAGTGCCGGGTTCATCACCAGTATCCCGGGCTTGCTATAGAGTAAATCCCAAGGAGGCCGTAGAGATAAAAGAGCAGATTGATGACCTGTTGAAAAAGGGTTTCATTCGATCCAGTGCTTCTCCATGGGGAGCGCCAGTGCTCTTTGTGCCTAAGAAAGATGGTACAGTCCGGTTGTGTATTGACTACCGGGCTTTGAATGCCATCACCATCAAGAACAAATATCCTCTGCCCAGGATAGATAATTTGTTCGACCAGTTGAGTGGGGCGAAGGTGTTTTCCAGGATAGACTTGAGATCCGGGTACCACCAAGTGAAGGTTAGGGCAGCTGACATCCAGAAGACGGCGTTCAACACGAAGTACGGGCAGTACGAGTTTCTAGTGATGCCATTTGGTCTCACAAATACGCCAGCTGTCTTTATGAATCTGATTAATAAGACATTTTAGCAGTATCTGGATAAGTTTATCGTAGTGTTTATCGACGACATACTGATATACTCGAAGACGCCGGAGGAGCATGCAGAGCACTTACGGATAGTTTTGGAGATTCTGAGGCAGGAGAGATTGTTTGCCAAATTGCCGAAGTGCGAGTTCTTTTTAGACCGACTGGAGTTTCTCGGCCATGTAGTCACTGGAGATGGAATCTCGGTGGATCCCAGGAAGATTGCTGCAGTTGAGACATGGAAGGCTCTGACGTCAGTTTCAGAGATCAGGAGCTTTCTGGGTTTAGCAGGCTATTATAGAAAGTTCGTCCAGGACTTTGCTAGGATAGTTGAACCCATGACGAAGCTGACGTAGAAGGACGCAGAGTACATCTGGTCAGAGGACTGCCAGGCAGCATTTGAGGAGCTGAAGAGGAGGCTGACGACCGCTCTAGTTCTGACTTTACCTTCAGGCTCTGGAGGTTTCACCATTTACAGCGATGCTTCTGGGAAAGGGCTAGGATGTGTCCTACAGCAGCATGGAAAAGTAATTGCTTATGCATCTAGGCAATTGCTGACTCATAAGAGGAATTATCCTACCCATGACCTAGAGTTAGCTGCGGTGATCTTTGCACTCAAGTTATGGAAACATTACTTATACGGAGAGTGTGTGGAGATCTTTACTGACCACAAAAGCTTGAAGTATGTGTTCACGCAGAAAGAGCTGAACATGAGGCAAAGACGATGGTTGGAGTTGATGAAAGACTTCGACATCGATTTACAGTATCACCCTGGGAGGGCAAATGTGGTGGCGGATGTGCTGAGCAGGCATCCGATGGCATGGTACTTGATGATTGATCAGCATTTGCGAGAGGATCTGGAGAAGCTCGACATCGAGCTAGTTCGGCCAGGATCAGTGATACAGATGATGGCGCTTGACATTGAGTCAGGTTTAATGGAGCAGATTCGGGAGGCACAGTCTACAAATGAGATCCTTCGCAGACTTCGAGCCCAGGCGTTAGCTGGATTGCTGGATGACTTCACGATAGCAGAGGATGGATCCTTGAGGCATGGCAGCAGATTGTGCGTGCCGAAGGGAGAGCTGGTAGAGGCAGTCTTACAGGAGGCGCAATGATCGAGATATTCTATTCACCCTGGTGCTAACAAGATGTACCGTGACTTGCGGGAACATCTTTGGTGGCACAGGATGAAGAGGGATGTATCACGTTTTATCTCGAGATGCCTAGTTTGCCAGCAGGTCAAGGCGGAGCGCCAGAGGCCAGCTGGTCTGTTGCAGCCGTTACCCATTCCCGAGTGAAAGTGGGAACATATTACGATGGACTTCGTCTCAGGGCTTCCTCGTTCCCAAGGAGGAAAGTATGCCATTTGGGTCATCGTGGACAGGCTGACGAAGTGTGCGCACTTCATACCCTTCAAGGTGGGACTTTCCACCGAGAAGTTGGCGGAGCTATACATGCAGCAGATAGTTCGCCTACACGGAGTGCCGGTAAGCATCGTGTCAGACAGAGATAGCAGATTTACATCCCACTACTGGAGGATCTTGTAGGAGGAGTTGGGCAGTAGGCTCAAGTTCAGTACGGCGTACCACCCGCAGACAGATGGACAGTTCGAGAGGACGATACAGACACTGGAGGATATGCTGAGGACCTGCGTGCTGGACTTCGGAGGATCATGGGAGAGCCATCTGCACTTGGTAGATTTTTCATACAACAACAGCTACCAAGCTAGCATTGGTATGTCTCCTTTCGAGGCGCTTTATGGACGACGATACCGCACACCGTTCTTTTGGGATAATGTTAGAGACAGAGTTATGCTTGGGCCAGAGATGATCAAGGATGCAGCAGAGAAAGTCGGGATGATCAGAGACAGGCTCAGAGTAGCTCAGGACAGGCAGAAACACTGGGCTGATGCTAGTCACAGACCGATGGAGTTCGCAGACGGTGATATGGTGCTAGTGAAGATATCACCTACTAGAGAGACGATCCGGTTCAGACGAGGAGGGAAGCTGAGTCCCAGATACATCAGGCCGTTCGAGGTACTTGGCATGATCGGAGAGGTAGCTTACAGGGTTGCACTTTCACCCAACCTAGCAGAAGTTTACGACGTCTTTCACGTATCTCAGCTGAGGAGATATGTTCCAGACCCACTAATATGCTAGATCATTCAGAGTTGGAGGTCGGACCGAGCCTTACAGTTTCTGAGCAGCCAGTGGAGATATTAGACAGAAGAGAGAAGAGGCTGAGGAACAAGGTTATACCCTTAGTACGAGTAGCTTGGAGCCGTCACTCTCCAGGTGAATCTACTTGGGAGAGGGAGTCGGACATGAGGGAGAGATACCCTTACCTGTTCGATCCAACCGCTGTGAGGGAACCACCCGTTCCCGCTTGATACTTTAGAGGTTACTTTCAATCATAGCCTTAGTCATTTGTTGCATTGCTTGCTATGTTAGAATATTGTCGGGTCTTCAATCCTTGTGAATTTCGAGGACAAAATTTTTCAAGGAGGGAAGACTTATAAGCCCCTGTTTTTCAAATTTTAGTTAATTAAATGTTAATTAATTTTTAATGTCATTTTTAGCCTTAAAATATTTATTATGATTTTTAGGAATTTTTCTAGAATTATTAAATGATTTTTATTAAGTTTTAAGAGCTAAAATATTATTTTACAATTTATTGAAATATTTTAAGGTAGTTTTGCAATTTATTAAAATCTTTTATTAGCTGTTTGTAATATTTAGAATTGTTTAGAAGTCAGTTTGTAAATAACCAATTGTTTTAGATGTCGGGTTGCAAATTTTTATTTGTATTTGTATAGGATAGGGACCTAGATGTAAATCCTAAAACTCTAAGGACCAAAATGCTAAACCTAAAACCTACCCATCCCTGCCCCGACTGACCGACGACTCGACGTCGGCCTGCCCCCGCCATTTTCAGCCAGCGCACAGCCCCTCCGACCGCCCTAACTAGCCTATAAAACCCCCCTCTTCCCCATACCTGACCCTAACCCTAAATCCTCCCCAGCCACCCACAATCGCCCCATCTTCCCCACTTAAACCCGCCGTAACCCTAACTTCGGCGAACGCTCGTCCAGCCCCCAAGACGAGCGCCACCGCCCGTAACCACCATCCTCCGACGCACCTCGACAAGACGACCCCAGCGCCACCACTCCGCCACCGCCCTGACGCCTACTCCGCCGACCAGCACGTCTAAATCCCCCCTCCCCCCCGACTAGCCGGACACGTAAGTGACAGTGTCTTTTCATGTCGTACGTGTCTCGTGTTGGGCGTGGGTTGTTCGCCGTGTCCTGACGAGCTCGAGTGTAGAACTGGGCACGTATAACTCGTGTCGTGCGTGTCGAAATTGACCCGGACACGTAAAATCCTGTGTCCCTAACTGTCCGGACACAGGATCGAGTTTATTATTTTTTATGTGTTAATTGATTCAAACCTAATTAAATCTAACTAAAATCCTAACCCTAACACAAGCCGTGGGCTGACCCCCTGGCCAGCCCGACCCGACTTAAACCCCCCCCCCCCGTGCGTTCTTTGGCTCGAGTTCGAGCCCCTGTGTTGCTTTTCCTTTTTCTTTTCCTTTTTCTTTTTCTTTTTGTTTTATATATATATTTATTTATATATGTATACATGTATTTGTATATATATATATATATATATATATATATATATATATATATATATATATGTATTATTATATATACTATATTATATATATATATATATATATATATATATATATATATATATATATATATATATATATATATATATGTTGTTTTATATATATATATATATATACTTCATTTTTAGTACTTTATTATATTATGTATATATATATATATATATATATATATATATATATATATATATATATAAAAAAAAAATATATATATATATATATATATATATATATATATATATATATATATATATATATATATATATATGTATTATGTACACATATGTATATATGTATATATTTTCTTGTGTATATATATATATATTATTATATATATGCTACTATATGTATATGTATACAATATCCGTATATATATATATATATATATATATATATATATATATATATATATATATATATATATATATATATATATATATATATATATATATATTTTATAGTTAAGTATTTTCTTACACATATATATATGTAATTTTTAACATATATATATCCATTATGTAAATATCCATATATTTATGTGTATATATATTATAATATATGTATACCATTTTATATATGTATTTCACTATACTTAGTGTAAGTTATTTTTCTATGTAAATATACTTATCATATTAACTACTATGTATAATTTTGCCTTATTAAAATATTAATATTTATTTTACACTTTTACCACTTTGTATTTTTGGGTGTATTTAGATTACTGCAACCATTTGGTGTCCAAGCCTAGCATGGGTTTTTGGACCCAAATGTGTTTTCATATATTCAAGACTTGTACAAGTCATATTGGACTTGATTCATGGCCTTGGGTCCTGTATTTGAACTTTGGTTCAAATTATATACATGGACAAAATACGCAGATAGTTAATTATTTAATTTCAATTGTGTGTAATGCTGTTTTTAATTTTCTAAAAATACTTAAAGTACTATTAAAATTCTAGAAAAATAATATTTAGATACTATGTTAATTTAGCTAATTTAGTATAATTTTTATAGTATTTAATTTACAGTTTTGCCACTAGTTTGGCATATGAAACCAAAACTCATTTTCTGTATACTTAGGAAAACTGATTTTTATAAAATACTTATACTGGTTAATAAATTCCAGAAAAATTATAATAAATTTCTATAATTAACAAGGATCATTTTGGTACTTTACTTTAAGTAAAATTAAGCTTTTTGTCTATCTCAAAAATTATTGAAGCACAATGATCATTTGATTTATTTATTGATTAATTACGACTTGTAACTTTTTGTGTTACTTTGAGTTTTAGCCGTGTTAAACCTCACCCCTCACTAGTGTAAAGACCCTAGAAAGTTAGTTAAAGTTGTGTGTCATCCCACATTGGTCTCCTATGCTAAAGTCATCATTTTGGCTAGGTGTCCAATCATAAGTCGTGTTTCACCAATTAGTGTCTTAGCGTTTTAGCTTAGTGTAAAAACTAAGTTATTGTATTTATTTCTACAGTGACGAGTTACCGGACATCCATAGCACTTTTATCGTAGCTTGTTTTGTTTTGCTTTGCTAGAGGCAAGTACTTTCTACAAACTTTACATACTGTTATATAAATGAACTGCTAATCCAACCATGTTAAATGCTGATCCTTGGGGTAGCAAGTTAAAATGCCATATGTTGTATTTTCTATTACTACCATGCTTAGAATAGTTTTTATATATCTCTCACATGATTAGAATATGGGTTATGGGGAAACTGACAGTTGAGTACGTGATCATGACCCCCCTATAGTAGCGAGCAAGGTCGCATTTTATATGCATACCTTGCCGCAGGCCATTATCCCGCATTTCTGTACGGATGTACACCTATGCTTGTTAACTAGTACGTATGTACATTTCATTTACATGTACCACAGTACATTGTACTTCTATCGACCGATCACGTACTTGCTACAGTTTTAAACATTATATATACATCTGTCTCTATGACAATGTGTCCTTGCCATGATAGACTATGTGATGCCATGTTTCCAGTTATTTCCTCTTATGTTCATTTCCATGTTTCATATACTAGTTTGCTAGATTCAGTACTTGCTTCTGTCCTGACAGGATAACGTTGTAGGTGTCCTTACTGAGGAGGAGTTACTCTGCGACACATATTATAGAGTTACTGCCGAGGACCCGGCTCTGCTTTAGGAAGATGTTCCTGCGGAGAATCTCGCCTAGTTATCTTTTTGCTTTAGACTTTTGAGAGTAGTCATGTATTAGACTATATATTTTTGTAACTGGACATGTATCCAGTTTTACATTTCAGATCACTTGTACTTTGGACATTTTACTATATGAGGCGACTTTTGTGTTTGGAGCATTTATGACTTTTATTCACTTATAGAACTGTTAGCACATTTAGTCTTATCCTGTTGTCTTTAGAACAGCTTACTACGTTTTATATCAATCATAGGATGGGCATGACTCGGCCTGGCCCAATAATTTGGGTAGCGGGTCGTGACAGGGGGAGTTGTCTACCTAAGGGGGAGTAACTCCTTGAAGATGCTATCTCTCTGTTTTTGTCAATTATCAAAATGGGAGAGATTGTTGGCACATTTTATTTTGATAATATTAACAGCATCTTCATTGTCTAGTTTTCTCTGTTTATCAGATTGTCATCATTCAGAAGCACTACTACATTAAGTCTACCCATTCAAAATTACAAACCTGTGCCTTGAAGACTGAAGCAAAGACCGGCGCTCCTTGAAAAGACGTCTCTCTACACTTCAAGATTTCGAGTCTGTACAAGGTCTAGGTCTTTGTGTAAACACTTAAGGTTGGATGACAAAACTAAAAGCTTTCTAGTTTTAAGTCAAAAATCAATTCCTTATCGAACGGCATACCGGCAGTATGCTTCGGCATACCGCGGTATACCGTTTTGCAGACCACAAAACTTTCTGTGAGAAAATATCGGCATACCGACGGTACGCTCCGGCATACCGGCGGTATACCATTTTCTGGTCCATAAAATGTTCTGTGACAAACATCGGCATACCGACGGCATGCTCCGGCATACCGACGGTATACCGTTTTGCTTGCCTCAAACATATTCTGTGAAGTTGATCGGAATACCGACGGTACACTACGGTATACCGACGTTATACCGTTTTGTGAGCCATAGAACTTTCTGTCACAAACTTCGGCATATCGACGGTATGCTCCGGCATATCGACGGTATACCATTTTATTTATTACAAAAAGGTTCTGTGACATACAACGGTATAACGACGGTATACCGCGGCATACTGACGGTATGCCGGATGATGAAATTTGATTTTTGAATTGCTTTGACTAGCATTAATGGCAGCATTAAATGCTCCCAACGGATATTAATATGACCGTTACTGGTTGACCGGTATACCGACGGTATGCCAGTGCATACCGACGGTATGTCGGTCAGGCTGTATCTAGGAGCATTAAATGCCACCTACTCTTGGTTTCTCTATAAATGAAAGTCCTCTCTCTCTTGAAGGCTTCACCAACTCTTGCCATAAATTTTCGAAACAACCAAGAGCTCCACCATTAATAATCTACCAAGCTTTTAATTGTCATCCTCTCCCAAAGTGCTAGAGTATTTAAGAGTTGTAATTTTCGATCTTCACGTATTAGAAGATCAACAAGTTCTCTTCTCATTTGTTTGAAGTTGGCGAGTCTTCGGATCCAAACTCGTGTTGAAGTTGGCGAGTTCTTCGGATCCAAACTCGTGTGTACTATTTGATTAAATAGTGGATTTAAGCCGGAGAGAGTTCCGGGACTGGATTGCCTCAAGCGAGGATACCAGGATACATCTTGTGTTTGATCTTCTAACTCTTTTCTTTTATTTGTTATATATATTGCTTCTTGTGCTCTAGTTATTTTTTATTTCCCTATTCACCCCACTCTAGGGTTCTACAGAATTTTTCTTACTCAAGGTTATATGGACATGGTATTCTGCGGGTATATAGAATGACTCAGAGGTAATATGGACGTAAAATATTCTATAGATAATCATGACAATTTAGGGTTTGTCATGGAAGAAATGTCTACTCAGAGGTAATATGGACATGGTAGGAATGAACTTCCTTGGGGAATAGAAAAATAACTCAGGGGTAATATGGACATGGGGTGTTTTCTATTGGAGAAATAAGAAAGGGATGAACTCGTTAATAGAATTCATCAATATTCATAAGGACTGTGGAAATATATGCTGATTTTTACTTCAGACATAGTATTTCTTTAGGAATTTACCATTGATCGGTATCATTAGCAAATCGCCGTTAGGTTTGGCCAACCGATAAGCACCATTGGAATAGACTATCTCTACGACGAATGGTCCTTCCCACTTGGGCTCGAACTTTCCAGCCGTCTTGTGAGTCATCACCATCGGTCTTCAAACTGATAAGAGGAGGTCACCTATTTGGAATGTTCTTTCTCGGACCTCTTTGTTGAAGCCTCCGAATATTCGAGCTTGATAGAGTTTGATGCGTTGTTGAGCCAGTAGACGTTTTTCGTCCAAGGCTTCCAACTAATGTAGCTGACGGCATTGATTGCCTTCGACTGTCAGCTGGATGGTTACGACTACCCGTAGAGATAGAATCTAGATTTCCAAGGGAAGTATCGCCTCGCTCTCGTAGACAAATGAGAACGACATATTATTGGTAGGAGTTCGAACGGTCCTACGGTAAGTCCATAGACTCTTGCCGAGTTTCTCGTTCCAATTGCGCTTATTGGAAGACACAACTTTCTTGAGCAGCTTAATGATTGTCTTGTTGAATGCTTCAGCTAGTCCATTCACTACAGGATTGTAAGCTGTTGACGCTATATTCTGTATTCGATTCTTATTACAGAATCGATGGAACACATGGCTCACGAACTGAGGGCCATTTTCGTGGATGACCCTTCGAGGAACTCCGAAGCAGTAAATAACATGATGCTTAACAAAGTTGATCACGTTCAAGGTTTTCACCTCTGCCAGAGGCACTGCTTCTTCCCACTTGGAAAAGTAGTCGGTGATGGTGAGGATGAACCGGTGCCCTTTGGAGGGTGGAGGGCTGATCGGCCAAAGGATATCCATTTTCCATGCCTCAAAGGGCCAGGCGGCCGCAGGAGGGTGCAAGAACTCAGAAGGTTGGTGGATGAAGTCATCATACAACTAACATACCCGGAACTTATTTTCATAATCAACGACATCTGCCATTATAGTGGGCCAGTAGTAGCCCATACGACGTAGTCGGTCTTGTAACTTAGGCCTAGGCTGGTGGGCTCTGCAGGTACCATCGTGTGCCTCCCGGAGTTCTTTTTTTGCCTCGTCACTGGAGAGACTCCACATAAGAAGTCCGTCGTATGAACGACGATACAACACTTTAGTAGCTGTGTCATAAAAGAACCAGAGCGAACATCTCTCGATAGAAGTGGCTTCCTTCAGGTCTTCGGGTAGGATTCCGAAAAATGCATAGTCTATGAATGGGAATCGCCAGTCCCGAAAGTCAACATTAGTGTCTTCCTGTACATAATAGCTCAGACACATATGTAGGTTGTTCTTTGGGCAGACCAGCTCCCGACCCATTACTGTGATAGAGTATTGAGTTTCGACAGAAGCTGCAAGAGAGGCGATGAGACAGCGAAGGCATCGGCGTCTAAGTTTTACAATTGAGGTACATGTTCTATAAAGAACCCTGTGAAGGTAGAAATGATATTGATTGCTGCCTAATTGTAAGGGATCAGATCATCATACCGAACCTCATATTGCTCTCGAACCTGGTCGATAATCAGCTTCAAGTCGTCGTAGGCCTCAATGTACTCGACCCCCAACTATTTAGCGAGCTGGAGCCCGATGATGTAAGCGTTGTACTCAAAAACATTATTGGTGAATGACTCCATGAGAGAATATGCACGATGGATGACTAGGAAATCAGGGGTGATGAGAATGACTCCGACCCCTGCGATGATCTCGTCTTTGGGTCGTGTTCTTGAAGCACCGTCGAAAAACATTTACCAAACAAGATTGTCTAAGATCGCATTCGACTCTAGGACTTCGTCAGGGCTGCCATCGTAGAGCTTTGACGTCTCCGATACATGATGTGCTGCCAAGAAGTCGGCCAATTCTTGACCTTTAACTATCTTTTATAGGACGAACACCATGTCGTAAGACATCAAAAAGATTGCCCATGTGGCTAACCATGAGTTTAATGCCCCTGGCTTGGTCATGAAGACTCTGAGGAGGTTAAACCGGGAGATGACATGAATTGTCTGTACAGCCACATAATGGTATGTCTTTTGAATGGTAAAGACTAGAGCGAGACACTCCTTCTCAACAGGATTATAGCGATGCTCAGCACCCATCATGGTTCTATTCAAATAGTATATTGCCTATTCGTGGCCTTCATTACTTCTCTGGGCTAGTAAGGCACCAAGAGAATGGTCCACGGCCCGAACGTACAGTAGAAAGAACCTTCCTATGACAGGTGCCACTAGTACTGGAGGGATAGTGAGGTACTTCTTGATTTCATTGAATGCATGCTAGCATTCTTTCGTCTAGACAAGAAACTCCTTTTTTTCATCAGTTTAGTAAAGTGTTGGCATCGTCCAGAGAGATTTGCTATGAATCTTCTGATGTATGCCAAGCATCCTTTCAGGCCCCGGAGCTCGTAAAGATTCTTCGAGGGAGCCATGTCTAGGATGGCCTTGGTCTTCTCAGGGTCAATATGAATACCCTTGGCCGTGACAATGAAACCCAAGAACTTACCACTGGAAACCTCCAGAAAGACTTGGTTGGGTTCATCTTCAGTCGATGTATCCGCATCAAGCCGAATACTGTCCTCAAGTTGTCTATATGGCTGGATTTCTTCATGCTCTTAACGGCAATGTCATGAACATAACATTCCACCATTTTTTGAAGATATTTACGGAATATGGTACTTATAGCCCGCTGGTATGTTACTCCTACATTTTTCAAACCGAAAGGCATCACTATGTAACAGTAGATTTCTTTTTGAGTCTGAAATAATGTATTTTTTATCTTCAGGGAAAATCTTAATCTGGTTGTAGCATGAGAACCCGTCGATGAAGGACATGCGCTCGAAGCCACAAGTGTTGTCAATTATCTCATCGGTGAGCAGGAAGGGAATCTCGTCTTTTGGATAGGCTGCGTTAAGGTCCCTGAAGTCTATACAGATTCGAATCTTCCCATTCTTCGTAGTGACAGGAATAATGTTGGCCATCCAGTTTGGATGTTGCTCTTCGTAAATAAAACCACTCTCTATAAGTTTGTCCACTTCTTTCTTAATTGCATCCATAATGTTGGGACGGAAGTGACGTTATTGCTCTTTGACAGGTTTAGCGTTGGGTAGGATATTGAGTCGATGCATTACCACTTGCGGGTCTAAACCCGGGATGTCTTCATAGCTCCAAGCAAAGACATCGATGTACATTCTGATCAACTGTATCAGAGATTCTCTATCTTTTCCAGTCAAGCTTTTGCTAATGAAGATGGGTTTAAGGGATGCCTTATCTCCTAGCTCGACTTGGACAACCTCGTCTTCAGTAGGAGTTTCTCGCTGTTCGAAATGGTAATCGTATTGGGATCCTAGGTGTTGAGTCCAGGGTTCAACTTCGAAGAATTCGAGCATCTGGTCTTCTTCTTTAATTGGAGGATTGACAGTATCTTCTTGAAGGCTTGGCCGATACTGGTATCAGAGTCTCATGTTTTGGAATCGGAGGAGTGAGAATGCACCATGACCTCTGGTTCTGAACTCTTCAATGTTGTTGTAGGTGTAAAGTAATCCAACCCCCGACAAGGATGCTGGTAGTAGTTCTGAGACTTCCCCTTTGCAGCACGAAGCCGTAAAGGAAGGCATCGGCCTTTGCCATAGTTCAGTCCTCTGTTGCTGTTCAAGTCATAACCCATCCTCTGGATAAGGTGTTTGGCTTGAGCAGTGTAACGGTAGAGATGCATCTTACCGTTATCGGGCTCCGATTCTGCGGGAGTAAGTCTCTAAGGATGTTCTACTCGACCAAAGAGGATGGGCTCCGCATCTTTCTTCCTTGCTAGAACCAGATAGTAAGCATCTTAGGAAGAGGCAATTCGGCTTGCCAGATTAGCAGTTGTCACTTGGGTTTGCAACATATAAAAGCATTATCTAAGAATTATATGGTGTTCCAATTGGCATAAGGACAACTTTCTATTAATTTAATACAAAATTTTATCCCGAGGGATTACATCATCTAAAGAATGCGACTCAGCATTGGCGTATACGTAGTCCCCTGATTACTCATCAGTGAGAACCGGAGCTGTCATGGGAAAAGGCGAAGAAGGTCTCCGCTTCAGCTTGACTACCAAGGGAGCTGTAGTCGGAGGTTCCTGAAACTTCGAGGCTTCCTTCGGGCCTCTTCGGTGGAGCTTTATTTTCATAGGCTCCTGGCTAGTAGCTGATGCCGTCGGGGGCGAACGAGCAGGGGCCTTTCCTCGAAGCTTGATAAAAAGCGGTGCTATGGTTTGGAGAGGCTTCCCTTTCTGTCGAACCCTTAGTTGTTCTTCGGCCATAGATGCGCTCTCTGATGTAGTATATGGATCATCGTCGGCATCATTAGCATCATCATCCCATAGGACTGACTTGTACAGATCAGCATCCGTACAGTATGCTTCGAGTCTTTGGAATGGATCAATTGCAGCGAACTCAGTCTTGATTGTCCCGTCGCTGGCCACATACTTCATGTATTGATGGAAAGTAGAAGGCACGATCATTTACTCATGAATCCATGGTCGATCCAACAACATATTGTAGTTTATGTCTGCATCAATGATATAACAAGTTACTTCCATCTAAAGGTCGCCTATCTAGTATTTCAAACAGATCTTACCCCAGGGCTTGTTCTTTCTAGCATCGAAATTACTGATTGCAGTATGCGACGCGGTCAGCCAATGCATCGAAATCCCCAAGGTTTTGGAGAAGACTCTGGGGGATGATGCTGAGTGAGGATCCATGGTCGTTGTGGATGTGATAGACCTTGATGGAACCAGTATACCATGTGTAGTACAGGGGTCTATTGTGTCGGTTGTTCTTCAGCAACATGTCCGACTGAGGGAAGGTAATGTTAGGAATCACCTCGACCACTCTATAGCAATATGGGCACGCAGCAGGGTCCACCTTGGGTAGTTGTACCAGGATGAGGAAGGAATCAACATTTTGTAGAGCCTCGCTAAGGGCATCGCGAGTCTCTTTAAAGAGATGGAGGAACTCGAAGAGTGACAACCTGGCTAGAGTATTGGCAACATGCGCCAATATGTCAAAGTTGTAGGGCTTGATCGGCCCTATTGTTGAGTCTTTCCTTAGAGGTTTGTCATAGAGAACCTTCTTCTGCCTCTGCTTATCTGCTACAGGGGTTTGAGACGGACCTGCTTCCGATGCATCGGGTGCAATAGAGGCGGCACGTAGAGGTACTTTTTCCTACAAAGCTTGGTGGTCCTCTTGCTGGTGCACCGAGCGAGTGGTAACTAGAGCATCGTCAACCGATGTAGAGTCCGTACGATACGACTTGACTTTCTTCCCTTTAACAGAGTGTGCTGCATGCAACATCATGTCAGGGGCAAGATTAAGATGGATCCATATAACATTGCCTCGGGGTATCGTAAGTGGGATAAGGCCTTGAGCATTGTCACGAGCTGGTGGAAGATTGACTACTTCCATTGTTGCCCTTGGGATAGGAACGACGCCGTCTTGAGCCTTTGTTCTTGGAAAACTTTCGAACTGGAGGGTGGCCATGTTGGCATTGACAGTCTTTTCCTCGTATTCGAGTGAGATGACCTTGGCGTCAATGAGGCACTAGATCTGCCTCTTTAACATGTAGCAGTCACGTGTTTAATGGTGAACGTACTGGTGATAGTGGCAGTACTTTGGATTGTCCACCTTTTCTACTTCGTCAGGGCACTTTGGAGGCATGAGTTGAAGCTTGCCACCCTTCACCAACATATTGAACAGTTTTCGTATATCTTCTTCGTTGAAGGAGTAGGTCTCCTTTGGCCTTAGCATTTCTGCCGGCTTTTGGTTCGTTGATGCTAAACCTTTAGAGATGTTGACAGTCATTGCTTGCTTCCATTTACCGTCCTTGGGGACGGGGTTATTGCTAGAAGAGCGCTTCCCTTTGTCTACGAGTGAGGGGAAACTCAATCCCAACAGTTATGCGTCCCAAGCCTTTGTTTTGGCTACATCCGCTTCCGTGATGAAAGGTGTCCACTCTTTGCACAGAGCACAGTACCACAACTTGATTGCGGGGAGCATGTTCTTGTAGCATAAATCCATGAGCATAGGTTCGAGCACACCAGGTGGTGACCTCAAAGGTACCTGGCGGAAGCGCTCAATATAAGCACGTACAGGCTCTTTCTCCTTCTGGACAATATTCATGAGAGTAGACATTGTGACGTCAATTCTTCCTTTGTAGAATCGAGCGAGGAAGAGACGCATCAAATCGTCAAATGACAAGATGCAGTTGTCGGGGAGACTGCAAAGCCATTCGTAGGCTACCCCCTGCAACGCTCCTACGAATATGTTCGTCAGCAGAGTATCTTCTTTCGGCAGATGTCCAGTTATCCAGGCGAAGTACCCTAGGTATCGACGAGGAGACTCCTTCGCATCAAATGACACAAGCGTCTGTGGCTTGTACTTGGGAGAATATTTCACATTATCCTATTCGGCAGGATATGGTTGTCGAATCACCATCTTTTGGAGAGATTTGCGCTTTTCTCTGGCGTCATAGCGAGCATACAATTTTTGGAGGACCTGCTGCATGTCATTTTACATCGTGAGTCCAGTCATTGACGGAGTAGATGACAATGACATTGCTTGACTCAAGATGGGAGGTGCATTAGACCCGTCGTTCATACCCGGGTCTTGGTTGGTAGGAGCAGGGATGTTGGATGTCAATTTCTTCTTCATCTCCAGAACTAAGAAGTTTAGGCATGCATAGTTTTATTTAACGTATTCAGGCCCGTCTCGAAGGCCTCTATACATTTTTGATGACTGGACCCCTCACTGTTTTCTATGTTGTTACCTTCGGCTTTAAAAACGGACATCAGGTGCGGACAGATAGAAGGGACGGTGGATCTTTCACTCTCTATCTCAGACACCTGAGTCTCGTCATCCTGAGGGTAGACAGGTAGACTGCTATCATCTTCCGACTTGTTGTAGTTGCTACCTCCAGCCAGCTAGTTGCTTGCGCCAACAGAGGCATCTGTGTCGGTTCCATACAATCCTTCATCGGGTTGGAACGAGGGATTGTTATGGATGATGGAGGGTTGGCTACCCCCAGTCTGTGACAAGAGTTTAACCTGAGCGCAGGTGTGTTGGAGTACACCCGTATTGGGTACTGCCGGTATGTTGTCGCCCAGTCGGCCCTTGTATTTTGTTGGCCGAGGCGGGAGGGTTTTTGGCACGCTTCTTGAGAGATGGAGAATCCCATACCGCGTTACAAGAAGCAATGAGAAGTTCATCTTCTTCTTCACTTGACGATCCTTTGTCGAGTCTCTGATGTGCAGACGCCATCGATCGCAGTCTTTGGAACATGGACTGTCTCTTCGGTGGCGATGCTGATGTTTGGCAGCAGCAACAGTTGATGGTGACCTTGGCACAATTGTGTCTTGGGTCAGACACGTTGCATGCAATAGAGTCCTCCTCCGCCTTACGTTTATGGGAGACCATGTTATACAGATCAGAGGCCTCCTCTTCTACACTCATCTCATGCGTGTAGGGAAGCTGCGCACATAAATGCGGACGAGAAGTTAGCATCCATCTTCTCAGTTCCTGCGCACGAGATACGCTTAGGTTCCGATTAGAAGGTTGCTGGTGAGCCAGACTCCCTCCATGCTTACAGCAGCGCTTCTCGTACGAGTCTATCGGCACAGTGTGCACCCCTTGGCTTGAATCATGCACATGAGTGCTTAAGTAACAACAGGGTTTTACTGGTCGAGGCATCGAAGCACTCGAACCAGTTTTTTATATCTTTCTATCGGCTGTGCACATGACTGTTAATACGGGCCTTTGGTCATCTGTTGGCATAACATGTTGATCGCGTAGGGCGTGTGCTGCCATAGACTTTTTTCTACTGCCTCTGGAAGGTACGTAGTATTCAGAGTCCAACTGAGTGGTCGGCGTAGCACTTTGGCCGTGCAAGACGCGTGCTGCTTTGGATTTCTTCGTGCCATCCCTAGAAGGTCTATGGCATTTAGAATCGAACATGATTGTTGGCGTATCACGTTGATCGCATAAGACGCGTGCTGTCTTGGATCTCTTAATGTTACCCCTAAAAGGTGCATAACGTTCAGAGTCCAACATAACCTTACCCGATGGGTAGGCAATTCTGTAAAAGACAGATCTTCTCACCTGCGCAGCTGTCTTCGTGTGCGGGTGGGCAACTGCGCGCTTCCTCTGGCGTTGTGCCTTCGTTAGGCCTACAACGGGAGAGCAGCACTCCTCGCTGCGCTTCTCACAAGCGGGGACTGAACAAGGTGGCACAACAGTAGCAGTTGTAGTCTTCTTTAGGGTTTTACCGTTCAGGGGGTTCTTGAGCGCAGTCCCCTCCATCTTGCTGCTTGTCGCAGCAGCATTAGGCACCCTGGTACGCCGAGTCTTCTTCAGTTTTATGAACCACTTCGAAGGGCTCGACTTCTCTTCTGAGAGGAGATCTTCAAAAGCTTACTGGTCAAAACGTACAACCAACATCTTTTGAGAAGATTCTAGCAAGTTGTCGTCAGATTGCATCACCACCTTCTCATTGGAGGAGAAAGAAGTCCCCAGTAGAGTCGCCATCTTGTTTGCCATGACAAAATGTTGAACAAACTTTTTTTTTATATTAAACGTGTAAAAGAGTACAAAGGATTCCTAAACAGGAGATATAAGTACAAAATTTTTGGGGAAGTATGACGGTGGAGATCGAGCATTACAGCAGCTCCATTACTCTGTTGACGATCTGACTACGAGTTAAATGTGCTCTGACTTTCTGATGCTTGTGAGTGGATCTTTGGGTTGCCAATCAAGAAAACGTCGAAGTTGTCGAAGATTCTTTATCGAAGGAAAACTCCTTATATTTATAGGCGAGCACATATACGATGTGCATAAGGGTTTTTCTGGTGCACAGGCGTACTGCACGTGGAGATATGAGAGAATCTGTTGTGATTACACGGAGAGGACTATTGCTGAGCTGACACGTGGCGGATGCTGAGATTCTCTTCTATCAAGATCTTGGGTAATTATTAACATAACTGAATAAATGACACATGGCGTGCATTAATTGCTCGATAATCTTGATTGGATGAAGTCAGATTTTGTCCTTATCTTAGGGGCCACGGTTTAAAAAACCAATTGGATGTTACCCTTGTCCATAGGAACAAACTCCGTTCTTATCTTTGGGATCGGTGGTTTAAACAAACTGATAAGATATTACCCCTATCAACAGAACTAGAGTATGTTCTTATCTTATGAGTGATGGTTTAAACAAACCGATCGGATCGTATCTGAAAAGATAAAGATGCCAGACTAGCTACATGGAACAATGCTACCTAGTAGAACTGTACGTCTATACGAGCTGTGCTTTTGGCGAGGCTTGGATGTTACTGTGCTTCTGGGCGACGAGGAGACTGTGCTTCAAAGACAATGGAATCATTGTGCTTTAGGACGTTAAGGAAACTGTATTTCAAAGACAACGGAGTCACTGTGCTTGGGCGACAAGGAGACTGTATTTCAAAGACAACAGAGTCACTACGCTTTTGGGCGACGAGGAGACTGTGTTTCGAAGACAACGGATTTATTGCACTTTTGGACGACGAGGAGACTGTTTGTGGGAATTTGTAAGGCCACTGCACTTTTATGAAGCGACGAAGGACTTTTTGAGAGCTCTTGTGAAGCCATTGTGCTTTTTACAAAGCAATAAGGGATTTCTGAGAGTTTTTGTGATGCCACTGCGCTTTACGAAATGATAAAGGACTTTTTTAGAGCTTTTGTGACGCCACTGCACTTTTACGAAGCGGCGAAGGACTTTCTTAGAGCTTTTGTGATTTAATGACTCCCTTTGAGTCAATACATTTTTAGTTGCTGCCGTCTTTTAGGGAATTCCGAAGAGTCGTGGCCTAGTATTCAGTCAAATGAACCTATTAAATGAAATTCATTGTGCTGAGTCCTAGGTTCATCCTATTAAATCGGGGGCTTTTGATCGATTGACATGTGGCCTGTGGGTTGGACCGCACACAGCCTATATAAAGGGAAGCTTTTCTGAAGATCTATGTTCATTGTCTCTTAGCATTCCCGTCGTCATGCTCGACCCCAACTTAGCTTCGAACGGCCATTGGCCTTGCACAAGTCGACTGTTGCTTGTAGACATCTTCGTTCAAAGAAGTTGTGGCTTTATAGAAGAACCACAGCTAAGTTTCGAGATGCACTTGGGCGTTTGGCACAAGGAGTTCGAACTTGAACAACATATTGGAGGTCTTCGAGATCCAAGCTACCGGGTTTGGATTGATTGCCAACCCGAAAAGCCACATGTTGTTCTATACCCCGCTCAATAATGGCTTTATTAGCCATATTAGAGTGGGGTTGCGCATCCTGTTATGCTGGAAGAGTCGTGAGAGGTGTTGCGAGCAGGAGCTACGTTCTTGTTCGGGCCAATGGCTGCTTCATTAGCCATATTGGAGTTCCTCTGCGTCTGACTAGAAAATGACTCGCTCTGACGAGGAAGTGATTCGCTCTGACATTGCTGCACTTTTGGGGGGGGCTGCACGCTTTCTGAAGATTACACATTTATAGCCTTTTAGGCGTTTAGTCTTTATATGTAATCATGAAGAATCTGTAATAGATCTTTGTAGACATGATTTTAATAAAGAACTTTTTTTTATGCACTATCTTTGTATGTCTCCTTCGACTTGTTATTGTCTGTGCTTTCAAACAACTATTGTCTTCTGTACTTTTATGAACTATATGCAGTGACTGTTGTCATCTGCGCTTTTGTTACTGCTGTACTTATTTTCATGCTTCTATAGAGCTGGGCTGGAGTCCACTCAATACGTAGCTGGCATGTATACGTACTCATAGTCCTACGTAATTTGGGACAGAGACTTTACATGTTTTTGTAGTGGCCCATGCAGGTCCGAGCATATTGTTTTGGTTTCGTTACTATGTCGAGCGAGGCTGCAATAGGATATTGTATTAGGATCTTAATCTACAATTGCTTTCAAAATTTGTTTGTTTTTATCCATCGTCTTTAGAACTCATAATTGCACTTGATCATCCTTCTTGAACTCCTTGTCTTGGACTCTCATCTTTTTCTTTTTTGGAAGGATGAATAATCGTGCTTGATGAACCATTTAGATTATATTCCATCGTTTGATAGAACGTAGTGGATATAAGTATTTTAAAAAGGGAATTAGTTATCTAAGGTAGCAAGGATTTGGATATACGCCTCAATTAGATAGACCGTATAGATCAGACTGACAAAATAGAATACTTATAAGAGACTTAACTCTAACGAGATATTCCAATATCATTGGGCTAACCCATTCTACCATTCACCTATGATATAGAGATGACAGATAGAGATGGGTTAGAGAAATAATAAGGCTTTATTTGGTTTAGAAATGAATGTATGATATGCTTTCAATCATAATAAATGAAGTGACTGGTAGAATATATGGTAGAATTTTAGAGTTAGATGCAGTTTTCTAATTACTATATGATTACCCCTTTGAATGATTGTAGTTGAAAGAATTCGAAAGTCTTGTTATGAATAAATGATTCGATAAGGTACTGTAGAATCCTTATAGACTTTTTATGGTTGTAATAAGATTTAGAAAAATTTCATTTGAAGGATATATAATCATGTTAGTACACATATGTAGGAAATAAGTTACCTTAGACCATGACCTTAAGGATGTTCACTAGGAATATTCTTATCGAAAGAAGAAATCAAAATGATGCGTGATGATATGTTGTGCTATAGTGTCGATTTAGGAATATTTGTTTGAAGAATGGCAATGACGGTATTAGACTAGATAGACTACTATATACATATGAGAAATAGCTTGAAAGGACTTATTAACAACGTGACTAGAAGATTAGTCGATAGGTAAGTGGTTGTCAAGGTATCATATATAAGCATTGTCTAGCATTAGCATGTCCATTACCTAGTTGAAAAGCATAGAAGAGTTAGGACATAGCATACTACATTTTAGCATAAAAATACCATATTGATAGAAGAAATGATTAGAGAAAATCCATGCCACAGAAGTGGGTGAACAGGATGGAATCGAGATATATGACCTATATGGTAGTATAATTTAGATAATGACTTTAATGATTAGCAAGTCTCATTCTTAGGAAATCTTGATAGGTAGTTTATACTTTAGAATGAGTCTACGGTCGTCATCTAAAGACTGATTGATCATTTGAAGCCCAAGATTGCTCTGGTAACTTGAAGTGTAACCCCTTTTCCGGATTTTCAAAATTTTATTTATTTTTTCATTTTATTTTAAATAATTTTGAAGTAAAAAATATATTTTCGTTTATAAAGGAAAATATTGGTATTTTCGAACGACAAAATGGTTTTGCCAAATTATATTTTGAAAATTTGATTTTAGATTTATGAAAATATTATTTAAATAATATTAATTTAAATATAATTTTAATAAAATATTAGATTTAGATTTGATTAAATTAGTTTTAAAATTAATGATTATTATCTTTGAACAATAAAAAATTTGATATTTTTCTACAAGATTTGGATTTATGCAAATATACTTTAAATTTTATTTGAAAATATTGATATTATTTCAAAATTATTATTATGATCAATCTTGGATTGAGATTTGATCAACATAGTTTTGAGATTGATTTGATTTGAATTTAAGGAAAGATTTATTCATTAGATTGTTGACTCTTCTAAATTAGAAAATTATGTGTCAATCTCTATCTATTTAAGAAGTGACTTTTTCTTGTTTTCTTCCAACACTATAACGCTTTCAACCTATTCCTCTAATCCTAATTAAATAACTACTCCCTTATGAACATCTCTCGTCTTTTCCTTTCTCAAAATTCTCTCTTTTTTGTCCAAAATAGCCCAAAATTCATCATAAATTCAGCTTAATTTTTTTTTGAAGTAATAGCAACTTCGTGAAGTCGTTGCGACCTACTTCGGACTTCGTTTTATCTCTAATTTTTTAGAACCGTATCGAGGTTGGCTTTATAAATCTATAATATATTTTTTATAATTATGAAAGTGAATTTCTAAAAAATTGTTTGAGTGCTAGTTGTCCAAAAAATTGACATGTCGTACTATTTTTGAGATTCTGGTAGATCTCGAACTCCTTTTTGTGAACCGTTTGATGTTTCGGAAAGCTAACACATAGATTTATAGCATACCAATTTTCCTAAAATTAATAAATTAATTTATTATTTTATTTAGTTTGTGGAACCCATAGATGGCCAGTGATTTATTGAATTAGTAGCGGTTCACCATAATTACAACAACTTTCAACTAAATCGAGATTGTGTTGTACACTTCAACTCCAAACTAATTGAGACAAGTACACTATTGCTTTATGTTCTTAGTACATTATAATGCTACTCTTTATTGTGTTTTTATGTAGTAACCAGTTTTAGACACTATTGTAATATGATAGGACTTGTTGTACCCTGCTTGTTACTATTGTTTTGCGAGTCGGGAGAGAAAATGCTCAGTAGATATGTGAACAAACTCAATTAGTTTTATTGTGGATAGCTAAGTCATCCACCTCACATATGGGTTAGTCGTACCTTTTATTGTAGATAGCCATCTATATAATGTGTCGTATTAGCCCAGTCGTTCACATGTCAAAAAATATTTAAAACGCACTCTTGTACATGTTCATTGCTAGTCGTCTTGTTCATAGATGTTCTTGCCACTGGTTTATTGTATATGTTTATTGTTTCCAGTTCATATACATGTTTTCTTTATTATTATATTGTAGCTATGTTGTTTAGCTTTATTTTGTGCTGAGTTACATTATTGCAATAGGATTGTACATTGCTCTTTTCCTGACTGGATCGTTACATGTGACTTTATATCTTATGCATTTTGGACCTTTCTGGGGAGGTAGAGCATTTTTGAGGTCAATCGTAGATTCTAGATAGAATTTGAATTTACATATTTAGCGGGTTTATTCCCGAATATTATTTGATGTATTATTGGAGTTGTAAAATTGAATAGTTATTGTGAATGAGCAAATAGATAATTTTGTGATCAAATATTATTTTTTTGGTTTGAGATTATTATTGAGGTCTAGACAACATACTACCGTCGATGCTGCGGCATAGACCGAACTTGGCTACGTTATTGTATTCGAAAGCGGTAGCGGATCGTAAAAAGTTTTTTGGTGGCCCACGCAGGTCTGTTTGCGCAAGATTGTGCGAACTCGTGATAGTACTTAAGTTAGTCGTAATATTGTGAGGCTGCGATTAGGAAAAAGCTTATTCATAATTAGGATTAATTTGGTTATTAGGAGAATGACTAGGACTAGGAAAGCCCTTTATTTAGTTTGACTGTTGGGTAGTTAAGGTTGCTACATAGGCCATTGATTTAGGTAGAGATATATTGAATTTTAGACGCTATTAGGTATTTTAGGAATTTCCATAGAGGGATATACTATTGTGTTTTGATGATGGTAGGATCAAAGGTGGGTAGATTATTCGCCTGGTAAGTTAGGACTTCCTAGGATTCAAGCCCTAATCTTGATAATTTGTTCAAATTTTATTTTCTGCCCCCCCTCTAAACATCATCATCATATCATAAGTCCGTATTACTTATTTATTTCCATTAGACATAAGTAATTGTTTTTCCTAAGTTTCAATATTTTATTTTCTTCTATTGAGTTTGAACCCAACCTGATTACATTTGCTTTTATTAATTCTACACTAGAAGGTCAGATACCTACACTTTTTTCTATCATGATTAACTTGGAATATGTTTAAATTTCTAGAATTTCTTTCGAAAATTCTTTTAGATATAGTTGAAAGAATATTCAATGACTTATAATGGCAAAGCAGATGCTCACTATAGCTATTTGTCTAAACAATCGAGACTGCGGGTTCACTGCCGCCAGCAGCGCGTTGGCAAGACATGGCCCCTAAGTTGAAGTAATTTCAGGTATATGTAAGTTATCGAATATTATTAAAACTATGTCCTAGTTGCAATATTTCGATCTTTGAGTTGTTATGTCAATATTGGATAAAGTTGATAAATCATTCGATATTTTATCACTATTTGAGTCATAAACCAATAGTTTACTACAGCTAGATGTACACTGGTGAGACATAGATTTTTTGTGAAGTGACTCCAGATATATATATATATATATATATATATATATATATATATATATATGTTTTTTGGATGCTATAGAGACAATAACCTTTTGACATATGACTATTGCTTTTCATGGTTTATAAATTCCTGTACTATTCTTCTTTATTTCTTATCTTTCTATTCTCAACTCATCATTTGTCTTCCTAGTAATCCTTTAAAGCTATTTTTATTCCCTTCCACTATATTCCTAATTGTTCCTAGATTTTTATTCTATAATCGAGTCTAAATAATTTTGGTTAAATAGTTGATCGTGTCGAAGCGATTTCGATTTTGATCTTTCTTAAACGATTTTTTTTGTCACTAGACCATTTTGACTATAATTTTTTATCATGCCAAATCGCATCTTTTCTTAGGTTTCGATTCTTTTCGGGATCATGCCTAACTAATTTTAATCATTAATTGTGTCCTTTTTAATATGCTTGATTATATTCTTAGTCGTGTCTAGTCGTACCATTGAAATTTTTATGAATTTTTTTTCTAAGATGGATAAATATGTAACCCCGATTTTTGGATTTTCAAAATTTTATTTATTTTTTTAATTTATTTTAAATAATTTTGTAGTGGAAAATATATTTTCATTTATAAGGGAAAATATAGGTATTTTCGAATGACAAAATGGTTTTGTCAAATTATATTTTCAAAATAATATTTTAGGTTTATGAAAATATTGTTTAAATAATATTAATTTGAATTATAATTGTAACCAAGTATTATATTTAGATTTTTTAAATTTGTTTTAGAATTAACGATTATTATCTTTGACCAATAAATAGATTTGCAAAATTATTTTTATAAGATTTTGATTTATGCAAATATACTTTAAATTTTATTTGATAATATTGGATACTATTTTAAATTATTATGATCAATTATGGATTGAGATTTGATCAATATAGTTTTGAGATTGATTTGAATTTAAGGAAAGACTTATTCATTAGATTCTTGACCTTACAAATTAGAAAATTATGTGTCAATCTCCATCTATTTAAGGAGAGACTTTTTCTTGTTTTCTCTCAATACCAAAATCCTAACCTAATCCTAATTAAGTAACTGGTATCCATTATATATACCCATTATGAACATCTCTCATTTTTCTTTTCTCAAAATTCTCTCTTTTTCGGCCAAAAGAGCCCAAAATTTGTGATAAATTCAGCCTCGTTTTTTTTGAAGCTATAGCAACTTTGCGAAGTCGTTTTAACCAACTTCGGACTCTGTTTTACCTCCATTTTTTAGAACCGTATCAAGGTTGGCTTTCCAAATCTATAATTTATTTTATGTAATTATGAAAGTAAATTTTTGGAAAATTGTTTGAGTGTCAGTTGTCCAAAAAATTGACATATGGCACTATTTTTAAGATTTTGTGAGGTCCCGAACTCTATTTTGTGAACCGTTTGATGTTTTGGAAAGCTGGCACATAGATCTATAGCATACTAATTTTCCAAAAATTAATAAAATAGTTTATTATTTGTTTAATTTGTAGAACCCATAGGTGGCTGCTGATTCACCGAATTAGTAGAGGTTAGCCATAATTACAATAACTTTAAACTAAATCAAGATTGTGTTACACACGTCAACTCCAAACTAATCGAGTACACTATTGGTTTATTTTCTTAGTACATTATAATGCTACTCTTCATTGTGTTTTCATGTAGTATCCAGTTTGAGACACAAATGTGACACGGTAGGACTTGTTGTACCCTGTTTGTTATTATTGTTTAGTAAGTCGGGAGGAATAATGCTCAGTAGGTATGTGAACAAACCCAATTATTGTTATTGTGGATAGCTAAGTCATCCACCTCACGTATGAGTTAGTCGTGCCTTTTATTGTGGATAGCCATCTATATGACATGTCGTATTAGTCCAGCTATTCACATGTCGAGAAGTATTTCAAATGAACTGTCTGTTTTACTTGTACATGTTCATTACTAATCGTCTTGTTCATACATATTCTTGCCACTGGTTTCTTGTACGTGCTTGCTTATTGTTTCCAGTTCTTATACATGTTTTCCTTATTGTTATATTGTAACTCTGTTGTTTATCTTTATTTTTTGCTGAGTTAGATTATTGTAATTAGATTTTACTTTGCTCCTTTCCTGACTGGATCATTGCAGGTGACTTACTATCTTATGCATTTTGGTCCATTCTGGGGAGGTAGAGCATTTTGGAGGTCAATCGTAGATTCTAGATAGAATCTGAATGCACATATTTAGCGGATTTGTTCTCGAATGTTATTTGATGTATTATTGGAGTTGTAAAATTGAATATTTATTGTGAATGAGAAAATTGATAATTTTGTGATCAAATATAATTTGTTTGGATTGAGATTATTATTGAGGTCTAGACAGCATACTATTGCTGATATTGTGACGCAGGCTGGACTTAGCTACGTACTCGTATCCAAAAAGTGGAAGCAGGTCATGACACGAAGAATAGTTTGCCATCAACTAGTTCAACTGGCTGGCATAAGTAAAGGTATATTTTATTGACTTGAGATCAGAAAACCATCAGGTGACGGTGTAGAAAGAGGATATTCCAAGGACATCATTCGAAGTTCAATATGGCCAATACAAGATTGTTGATGCCATTTTGATTAACGGATGCGCCTACTGTATCTATGCATTTGATGAACAAGGTGTTCCATCAACATCGATAATAGTTGTGGTAGCTTTGATTATAATTTTTCGTAGGATAGGAGCTATGGTGGTAAAATAACTCGTACGAGGGTGATTATCTAAGGTATGTACAAATATACTAGAAAGACCGACTAGAATGGAGTGTCAATCTATTTAATAGGACTTTTAGTTGGTAAAAAATCAGTTTTAGTCGATTGATAGGCATTCCTACACCTGTCTAACCAGATATGATTGATTATAGGTTTTACATATCCATAGAGATTTGTTAGAAGAATAAGATAGAATTTATCCTGAATGCTAGAGATACGACTTGAGAGATTAGGCTATTAAACTTTGGTATTAGTTATGGTGCCCTAAGAAAATAGGTCTTCCTTGTGATAGATTTTAGGAAGTATAAATAGAGACTTTTGTTATGAATAGAATGGTTGGGTAAGCTTAAGGCTGGACCTAAGCCTGTGTAGAACCATTATTGTATGAATTTTCATTTGAAGAAGATAGGAATATATTCTTTACATGACTAGATAAGTAGCTAAGGTAGGTAGAATATCATGGATGCTTCTCAAGGAATAAGTTAGAATATAGTACAGTTTAAAGCCTAACCTCCATAATCAACCATAGAAATATTAGACTAATTCATGCTATCTTTTGCCAAAGAGATGGCCTAGATTAAAGGTACTAGAGAAATTATTATCTAACGATAGTGTCAAGGTGGTTAGTAATCTAAGAGTGTTAGATAGACTAAGAAGATCTAAGTAGAATGGATGATCATCCCTATACATGGTAAGACTAGTCTTGAAATGATCTATAAAAGGAAAGGACTAGAAGGATGACCAACCACTACAACAAATAGGATTTACTATAGTAGCTTTTTTATAGCGTTTGGGTCTGAATGTTATAGAAGACTAGTAGTAATAGCATGCTTTTCTGGAATGCTATTAGAAATGCACAATAAAAATTATAGATTCAGTTATATAGCATTTTATGACTGTTGTAACGTTTATAGCTTTCTTGTATTGCTATTTATTTGAGAAATTTCTGTCAAAATAGGTCTCATGTTCGAATCCTAGTGGAATCAATTTAGTGATTTTTTTTTTACTTTCTACATGATATCAAAGGACATAAATCTTCACCCTTTTTTTAGACACTCAATCATAACATCATTCTCATCTAACCTATAGAAACCCAATTTCCTCCTTTCCCCCACCAAAACCTACCAGAGCAGCGCCTACTTTTTTGTTAAAGTCGTGCACCCTCTTTCGCCAAAACTTGTGCTCTCTCTTCTCCATCCAAAACCTGGTAGTGCCGGGGCACAATTTTTTCGATAAAAAACTGAGAAGATGAAACAATTGTAAAAACAATGTTCCAACGCAAAACTTCTAGGAAGGTTGCGCAAACTTAACGAAGATCTCGTTACAGCCGCATATGATATTACGAGAATCTAAGAAGATTTCATAATCCACAGCAGCGAAGAAGATGACAGGCGATTGATGGATAAATATCCTGCTGGGGTGAATGATCACCGTTGCTCAAAGCTATATTCGTCCCACACAAATAGCTTCCAGGAACCAGCAAGTTCGTCAGAGAACTTTGGACCACTTCTGCTCTTCTGACTCCTCGAATCGTATACGGACTCCCGTACAAAAGTAACGCTTGTACAAAGCTTCTCTTCTCTCTCACAGCCTCTGTTTACTTGTGTTAAGAAACACTTGTAAACTTTTGTAACTCTCTGTATATGTTCTGTGTATATGCCTGTGAGAGAGAAGGGACCTTTTATAGGCCCGAGTAGCAACTGCCCGGTTAGCACAACATTCGGGACGTGGTAATAACCACTCTGAACATGTAGCAACCATTCAGATCGTGCACAGGCATGATCTGAAGCAAGTTGAGCACCTCGTGCACCCCGCGCACCTTGTACACCATGTGCTAAACGCGCACTGAGCCACATGCGTCACCTGCGCGCCCTGTGCACCCTGCGCCACCCGCGCAACTGAGCACGCACCTGTGCGCGCAACTGGGCATGCTACTGGATGCGCACCTGGTCGTACAACCTGGGCCGCGCAACCTGGGCTGCATAACCTGGAAGCAGAACTAGCCGAGCAACCTGGCCTGTGCAACCTGAGTCGTGCAACCTGGCAGCGTGCCTGGCCGCACAAGTGGATCGCGCAACGAGCGCAACTTAAGCGCACTATGAGCCTGGCGACGATGCTGACGTGCTATGTGCAAAGTGCGCCAACAAAATGCCACATTACGCCTCATGAGCCCGAGTCCGAGTCCGAGTCGCTAAGCCCTTACGGGGCTTAGCTCCCATGGAAATAAATTTTCCAAGAGCAAAAAGCATGAATGCTTTTAATTGTTTATTTAGCCTTTTTCCCATTAGAAAAATAACCACACATGGCACACCCATATGCACCTCCACACCACACATTTACATCTCTAAAATAGCATAACTAATATATAGAGATACAACTCCTTTGGTCTAGCCGATGTGGGACTAAAATTCCCTTTGAAAAAGACCAAACCCTAATAATCCCCCACATATCTATATATATGGGTATAAGTGTTCCCCACAGTAACTGTCCATCATGCATTAGGAGAGATGTCGCTGATAACTTGAATCTTTCCACATGGGTCAAACAACGGACTATAATACAAAAATGGACTAAGCCTTGAATTCTGTACCATAGCTGAAATTCTTCCAACTCACATAATGTAGTTACATGTGCTTTTGGCTACACATTAAAGACCCTGTGCCAGCCTGGTTTCAGTATATAATTTTCGGCGTCTACAAGTTTACCCTCAAGAGACGGTCTGATATCTCTTTGTCCATACACTATAGGTGAGTTCATTATAAAGAGACATGGCATGAAGCGCTATGCGCTTCCCTTGCGGTGCTACGCAGCTATGACATGGTTTAAAGCCGAGGCCTTACCCCGTACCGGGAACCTCATCGTAGTGTCATACTACTGTAGCATGAGGCAACCGCCTCTTTGTAGTGCCAAACTACCCAGCAAGAAGCCTTAGGCTCCCTTGCGGTGTTATGCCGCAACGATATGGCTTGTAAGGCCGAGGCTTTATCCCTAACCGGGTACCTCTTCGTGGTGTCGTGCCACTGTAACATGAGGAACTCCTCCTCTTTGTAGTGCTGACTACACCCCTCTTTATTTTAACATACAACATTAGGCTAACTGCCTATTTGCGGTGCTACGCCGCTTTGACTTGGCTAGCAAAGCCGAGGTATTACCCTATGCCTGGGAACCTCATGGTGGAGTCACCCCACAGTAGCATGGAGTTTCACTCCTTGTAGTGTTGTTCTACCGTGCTTCCTGTAAAGTACACTAGGCATTCACTCTGCCTGAGATCTTATTAAGGCTTTTAAGCCAACCTTCCCACAGGATCCATTTTTCGTAGAAAACAACAGTAGACAACAGTGGTTGTAGGCCCGTAACCTTTCTATGCCCAATAGAACATGTACCCACCATTCCTAATATTCTTCCGATCAGTGGTCCTCCTTTGAACCAAAAGCTAGATGCCTAGTAGATTTCTTTTTGAACTAATTAGCATAAAACATTATGGTATGAATACAATAATACAATATCAGAATGCCTTCAAGCCCATTTTACAAGCTGTGTCGTCAACCAGCTGGCGCTTGAGGCCCTTGGTGAAGGGATCCGCCAGGTTCTCCTGACTCCGAACATCAATTACTGCAATAACACCTCTCTTGATAAGATTGTGTACTGTCTTGTGCTTCAACCGCACAGTCCTCTTCTTTCCGTTGAAGAGGTCATTTGATGCCATCGCCGCAGTCGCCTGGTTGTCGTAGTAAATCGGTATCACCAGTATTTGCGTTCCAACCACTGGAAGATCATACATGAGCTCCCGAAGCCATTCTGCTTCCTCGGCTGTGGTATCGAGTACAAAGAACTCACATTCCATGGATGACCGCGAGAGCATAGTCTGCTTCTTCGACTTCTACGATATAGCAGCTCCATCCATTGTGAAAATGAATCCACCTGTGGACCTCTCGTTCTTCACCTCTGAGCACTAGCTGGTATCACTGAAGCCTTTCACTACCGACGGATCTTCGCTGTAGTACAGTGTATATGTCTAAGTCTTCTTGAGATATCTCATAACCCGTTTCACAGCTTTTCAGTGTTCAACACCAGGGTTGCTCGTGAAACGACTCAGCATTCCCACGGCGAAAGATATGTCAGGCCTTGTGGCAGTAGTAGCATACATCAAACTCCGGATTACGCCTGCATACTCCAGCTGCCTGACACTTTCCCCTAAATTAGGCTTTAGCTTCAGATCATACCTGTACGGCGTATCGATCCCTGGTAGATCCCGATACCCATAACGAGTGATTATTTTCTCAATATAGTGAGACTGTGACAGCGCTAGTCCAGTGTCTGTCCGGATGATCTTGATCCCTAAGATCACATCAGCTTCTCCCAAGTCCTTCATACTGAACTTGCTCGAGATGAATTTCTTTGTCTCCGTGACACAACCCATATCCGTACCTAGGATAAGCATGTCGTCCACCTACAGACAAACGATCACACCTCTTCCATCAGCGAACTTCGTGTAAATACACTTGTCCGTCGCGCTGACCATGTAGCCATTTGACCTTATAACTTTGTCAAATTTCTTATGCCACATCTTGGGAGCCTGTTTAAGACTGTACAATAATTTTACCAACTTGCAGATTTTGTCTTCAAAACCCTTGATGACAAATCCCTCTGGCTGTTGCATGTAAATCTCTTCGGTCAGCTCGCCATTTAGGAAAGCCGTTTCCACATCCATCTGATGTATCACCATCTAATGTATTGTTGTGAGAGCAATCAATATTCTGATGGTAGTCATCCGGGCTACTGGAGCATACGTGTCAAATTAGTCAATCCCCTGCTTCTGAAAAAACCCCTTAGCTACCAACCTAGCCTTGAACTTGTCAATAGTTTCGTCTACTTTCATCTTCTTCTTGAAGATCCATTTGCATCTGATGGATTTTGCTCCTTCAGGAAGATCAACCAACACCCAAGTGTTATTTGAGATGATGGAATCAATTTCATTGTCAATCGCCTCCTTCCAGAAAATTGCGTCTCTGGTCTTCATCGCCTAATCATAGGTAAGCGAATCTGCTTCCACATGATAGGTGACAAAGTAACTTCTGAAGTCCTTCGGCCTCCTCACACGCTTAGCTTACGGCTCAGCTTGTTCTGGTTCAATCGTTGTTTCAACAACAACATCTTCATGGACCACATCTTCATTGAAGACTTCAGTTTCTTGTGCACCCTCATTGTTCTCCGATATATCCGCAAGAACAATATTCTTGTGCCTTGCAAATTTGTCTTCAAAATATTCTGCGTCGCGAGATTCAATGATATGATTTTACTCAATATCAAGAAATCTTCGAGCATCACACTTCTCGACATACCCCAAGAAGATCGTCTTAGTAGTCCTTGTTCTAAGCTTCTGAATCTTCAGATCTGGAAGCTTGACATATGCCAGACACCCCCACACTCGAATGACATTCAAGTTAGGTCTGACCTTGAACCAGAGTTCATGAGGAGTAATGTCTGAAGTTGCATGAGGTACTCTATTTAAAATAAAAGTGGCCGTCAATGCAGCTTCTCCTCAGTAGCACTTAGGAAGACCCGCAGTCAACAACATTGAGTTAATCATTTCTGTTAACGTTCTGTTCTTCCTCTCTGCTACTCCGTTTGATTGAGGAGAGTACGGAGCCATAGTTTCATTGACAATTCCATGTTCTTTGCAGAACGATGCGAATTCATGAGACCTGTACTCTCCACCTCGATCACTTATTATTCTTTTGAATTGTTGTCCAGTCTGCCGCTCAGCGTCGGATCTGAACTCCTTTAACTTCTCGAATGCTTCGTCTTTAGCCTTCAGCAAGTAAATGAACGCATACTTAGAGAAGTAATCGATGAAGGTTATGAAATACTTCATCCTGACCTTTGTAGAGAACTGTTTGAAGTCTCAGATATCGGAGTGTACCAACTCTAGAAGATCTGTACTTTGATTAACCTGAGGAAAGGGTTTTCTTGTGATCTTTGTTTGAGCACAAACTTCACATTTCTCTACCTTAGCCCCACACTTGGAGATAAGCCCTAGACTAGATATTCTGTTTATTCGTTTACAATGAACATGCCCTAGTCTATTATGACACAACTCAAAAGTATAAGCAGAAGGAGTAATTGCATTAATAACATTTGACTGATTTACAAGCTGAATTTTGAACATTCCTTCGGTATAAAAAGTTCTCCTAAAATATGTTCCCTTGATAGACATTACCATCTGGCCAGTATTGATGTCCATCCTGAGGCCTGCATTGCAGAGTAGGCCTCCCGAGATCAGGTTCTTGGCAATAGCAGGTACATGCTTCACACCTTGAAGCGTCAGAGACTTCCCCGAAATCAGCTTTAATACCACCGTCCCGATCCTGAGCACTTCAGCTTGTGCCTGGTTTGCCACCATAACCACGTCAGAAGTAGGTGTGTAGGTGGTGAACCACTTATTGCTGGAGCAGACATGGCAGGTGGCTCCAGTGTCTACCCACCAGTCAGAGTCAGTCCCTACCGCATCAACCTGCACAATCATAGGAACAACGTCAGTGATCATAGATGCCTTACTAGGCTCTCCTTGCTCTGATTGCTTGGTCTTTGCTTTGCATTCGTTCTTGAAGTGGTCCTTCTTGCCACACCTGAAACAAGCCAAATATGACTTTGGCTTCTTTTGCTTGAATGAAGATCCCTTGACTTTCAGATTGTCAGGGTCCTTTTTCTTGCTGTCGGAAGCCGCCTACTTTTCCCTTGGTTCTTTGGTATGTACATAATTGGCGTTAGCCAATTACTTGGACAGTGCGTCCACCTTCAGTTGAGCCCGCATCTGGTCCTCAACATAGATTTTCTGCAAGAGATCTTCAAGGCTGATCTCAAGCTTCTTCCTATGTATGTCTGCATAGAACTTACTCCATCCAGCGGAGAGCTTCGAGCCAATCCCTCCAACAACAAACTTGTCGGGGAGGGGCATCGCCTCGTCTTCCAGCTTCTGTCGCAGCTTCAAGAATTCCTTCACCTACGGTAACATGGACTTCTCGTCTTTCTTCTCGTCCTTCTGTCGCAGCTTCTGTCTACGGCAATATGGTCTCGGAACATCAGTAGCAGGCAGCGTTGTCGGCTGAGGGTCCTCGACTAATTACCCAGAGTGGGCTGGAATTGTGCAGCAGACCGTGTAACAACGGCTGCCGCCTCCTCAGCTTCGGCCGAGATTGTGTGGCATGATCTGGACTTCCCATCCTTCTTTTTGCTAGATGGCACCGCCTAGGTAACTTCGGGCACTAAGTCCGGGTGGACCCACAAGACTTCTCCACGTGACGTGGTGAGAGGCACCAATCCGGTCATTTGGTCCCGAACAGGTGGAAGGTTAGTAACCTCCATCGTTGCCTGGGGAATGGGTACTACCTCATCTTGAGTTTTTCTTGGGGAAAAGTTGTCGAACTGAACGGATACCATGTTTGCAGCCACAGTAACCTCTTTGAAATCCAGCGACAGAACATTGGATTTGATGAGGTTCTGGATGTACCGCTTTAATATGAAGCACTCCTGTATGGGGTAGTAGATATAGTGGTGGAAGTAATAATATTTTGGATCCTCGATCTCCGCCATTCGAGGCTCGCACTTTACATCACGGAGTCGGATCCTACCCGCTTTCAGGAGCATGTTGAAGATAGGCTTGACATGGTTGTCTTCAAAAGAGTATGTCATCTCCTTGGGCTTCAGAACTTCTGCTTGCTTCTGTTCAGGCTTTTTGGTTGTACTAGCGACCATGGCTTATTTGCCTTTGGTGTCCCGGTTATTGGTGGTACTACTACTGTTGTTGTTGGAGGTGGTACCAGATTGTTTGCCCTTATCGTCTCTATCTCGGATGTGTAATCCCAGCGGGCGAGCCTTCTTAACTTTGCCTCCGCATTGGTAGCTCTTATAATGAAAGTCGTCCAATCCCTGAATTGATCTTCGCCCATCCAAAGGTTGATTGCAGGGAACAACTTCTTTTGGCAGATTTCAATCAAAGAGCTTTCAGGATTCCCTTGGGGTAACCTCATCGCGGTTTGGCAAAACCGCTCGATGTAGTTTCTCGTTAGCTCCCTTTCTCCCTGGACGACGTCCATGAGAGACGATATTGTCACATCAGGCCCTACTTCGTAGAACCTTTCCAGGAACATGTGTTTGAAATCATCAAAGGAATGGAAGCAATTGTATGGAAGGTTGCGGTACCAGTCGAACGCGATTCCCTCTAATGCTCCGACAAATAGTCGTGTGAGTATGGCGTTACTATACGGCAAGGGGTCTGTTGTGACCTCAAAATAAGTCATGTACCGGCTAGCAGAGGTCTTCCCGTCATACGAATCGATATGAATCAGTTTGTACCGCAGAGGAAAAGGAACGTCTCTCCATGCAACGGGATACGGCTGCCGTATTCTGAGGTCCCGGGAGGAGTCTCGGGCGTTGAACATTGCTCAAAGCTCCTGAACTTCTCTCCTTGCCTCCCTGGCCTCGTCTACAGCTGGGGGAGCGGATATTCTGACAGGATTGTCGCCTAGAGAAGGAGCAGTCATTTTTGAGTCCGCATTGACCGCGGGGCCCAAACTTGTTTGTCCAGGTGTCCTTGCTGGTTGAGTCGGCAAGGCAGCCTTGATCTCGTCTACTAACTTAACCAAGGTTAGGATTTTAGCTTCATGCGCTTCTAGACGTTGTCGATCACTAGGCCCTTCGTGATCATTTCCTGCTATAAACACTGTCCGCACGTTGGAAGAGAAGGATGGGACCGTAGAGGATGTGATTTCCATGTCGTACCCTCGTACAGAGAAATCGTTGGAGAACGTCTAAATGTCCTCCTCCTCGGACTCGGAAGGGGTGCTACCTACTGCGCAGGAAGCTGCATCGCCTTGGCGAAGGCGGTCACCCTTGGGGACGTCCAAGTCTGTTGTATAATTCCAGTAGATCGCTACCCCCCTACGCATCCTCTTGGAACACCGGGTTGTCGTATACGTTCAAGGGACTACCATCCCCGACTTCATTCACCCCTAGAGACATGGAGGATGAACCCCCAGGTGTTAGAAGCTTCTTTCTTGAATGGATGCCTAGGTAGACACCCCTTATGATCGTCGGCAGCAATCCTCCAGATGACAGTTTCCTTGCCGTACTGGCTGAGGTTGCCGAGCTGGAGGAGCCTGTCTTCTTTTCTTCCTTGCCGGCAGGAACCTTTCGAGTTGAATTACAGAAGGCGAAAGGAAATTCCTCGTCTCCCGAAATTTATACTTGTTTCTCGAGTTATCGTCGGACAGGTGCTGGCTGGTGCAGTCGTTGGAAGACTGACTGCCGGTCTTTAGCTGTTGCCGACTTGTTGCAGCAGCAGTTGATGACAACTTGGGTTCAGTGATGTCCTAGAGAGGGCTCACCGTATGCCAAGGTTGCCTCACTCTTCTTGTGTTTGTGGATGAGTACTTCCCGCAAGTCGAGGGTAGATTGATCTACCTTTGCATCCGTTTTGTTGGCCCGGGTATCCTGAGCGCACGGGTGCGTAGGTATCATATTTGCTCCCTGATCTGAGGCAAGTAAAAGCACTTGTCCTCGATCGTTGTAGGGAGGCTTTTGGGACCTACCCTGTCCGTTTGTCGTAGAGGACTGGACACGGGAGGTTCTATATAGCTTTCGATCAAGGGCCTGTGTAACATTTAATGGTACCCGCTGACGGTCAATAGATTGGACAGTTGACTGGACCTGTTGAGCCCGCACTGCCCTAGACTTCTTTGACTTCACCCAAAGGTGAATAGTAAGAAGAGTCCAAGTTGGAAGCTTCAACATTCTCAATAGGCCGCATGTGGTCTTGTCCGAATGAGAGACGGTCAAAGATAGGGCTTCTGACAGGGCCGCATGGGGCATCCTGTTTGCTGCCGGGATTGGCTGCCGCATAGACCATCTGTCTGCGGCCAGGATTGGCTGTCGCATAGACAATCTGCCTGCGGCCACCTTCCTTATGCGGCCACTTCTTCGACCGTATGAGTTTCCCTTGTGCCCCCAAAAGTCCAGTATCGTAATGTTTTCCTCTGTCGGATTTATGGGCAGCGGGGTCCTTTGCGGTTCGAAGCGAGGACATATGGGAGATTTGGTCGCCATATTGAGTAGTGAGAGGAGTTCCTTCTAAAGCCTGGCGAGGGGCAGTGGTCTTGGGCCTCCGTGTCCTGCAAGCTCTTTTCGGGTTGGCTCGCTTCTGTGCTGGACTGGTGCTCCCATCGGAGAGCATTTCCTCGAATGTTTGTTAATCAAAGCAAACAACAAGCATCTGCTGTTTAGAGCCGAGCTTGGACGTGTCGGATTGTGTCACCAATTTTTTATCGGTGGAGATAGAAGTCTCCATAGAGTCGCCATCGTGTTTGCCATTGATTATCAAAATAAGAACTACAGAGGAACTATATTTGATTGCAAACTTGAAAGTACAACAGAGAGACTAGAAAGAAATCCTAGGAAACAATCTAAGTACAATAGTTTAGTTTTGTTTCTGGGGGGAGACTGTAGAGGCTCGGGAGAAGTATTAAAACTCTGTCTTACTCCTTGGACTATCGGACACAGTCTTTGCTCTTGAGGAAATGCTCTTGATTTTTTTTCAGCCAGGCCTTAGCATGGGTATGGTACCCTGCTATTTATAATGATTTCGGGATGAAGCATATTTTGAGCCTCATAGATGGTCTCGTAGACACGTGGCTGTAACAGCACACGAAGACTCGGTCTTTGGCTGTCAGCTGGTAGTTTGTTAAGATTTCTTTGTTGCAACAAATCTGGGTCATTGAGACTTGGTCAACTTGCCACGTGCCCTATCACAAAATAGAATCAATCTATTTGAGGCAGAAAATGAGGGGCCGCATGGAGTTTGGGGCATTTTGGATCGCATAGGTCTTCTTTGTCATCTAGTGCTCGGCCATGCTGGGCCGTATAAGACTCATGCGACTCATGTCACAATTTCTCCTAGCCACGTGTCGCACCAGCAGTGCCACCAGTCCACATAAAGTTTGGAGACTTTTGGGCCACATAGATCCTGTATTATTGTCGAACTACTCAGTCATATTTTGTCATTCTGGACCGCATAAGGCTCATAAGGCTCGGGTTGCAGTCCTCCTGGCCGCATGATACCCCTGCAGACCATGCCTCATACCGCATGAACCCTCAGATACATGGGCCCTAAGTTTAGGCACTGTAGAAGTACTGGGCACAGCAAAACAGCAAAAGTATAGACATCAAAAGGATTTTTATTTCATATAAAAGTCTATTACATGTCTAAAAAAGGCTTTACAATAGAGAATTTCTACAAAAAGAAAGAATCCTAAGACTACAGCCAGGCACAGCGAACTGCCATGTGCCTTCTGCCCGGCGCATCATCAGTCAGGCGCATCACTTCAGCGTCTTAGTCAGGCGTATCTATTTCAGCGTCTCAGTCAGACGCATCTCTTCAGCGTCTCAGTTATGCGTATCATGAAGTCTCAGCATATGCGCTCTGCTTTGACCCGATCAAGTGCTTCGACTAATGAAGCATTTATTGAGCAGAACGAGGGTGGGAGATCAACCCCACTCTAGCTAGAGAAAAAGCTCTCCAAAGCCCAAGGAAGAGGAGAGCACCGCAACTCCGATATGCGGCTAAAGGAGCAGCTTTCCACACAACCAGAGTGGGCAACACCCCACTCTTGTAAGAGGAAGAGCTCTCCAAATCCTAAGGAAGATGGGAGCACCACAATTCCGATCTGCGGCTCTTCCATATTAACGAAGACGAGGCTCGAGCATCCCGATCTTTGGATACAACAGGCACCTTCCGCCTGCCTCAGAAGCCCTCGATTCCGACTTTTGGATGTAACAGTCACCTTTAAGTGCATGAATGAAGACAATTCGTTGCATCTTCACCCTCGGGAGCATCTTTTCAACAGAACGTGCTCGTGCAAATAAGTTCATTCGGAAAGACGTGAGAGAACGAGAAGCAAACTCTCTCCTTGCTGCTATTTATAGGCCGAGCAAATCAAACCTATGCACCAAGTGGCGGGCTCTCCGAATCCCGTGTAATGAATTTACATTTATGGTGATGAACCTGACGCTTCGAATTTGGCCAAGTCAAAACGGCTATTTAAAGCACTCGAAGAATACAACAGTCGGACCAATAAAGACGTATCATGCAAATGGATGCGCCGGTCAAATACCGTGTATCCTACAGACGCGCCAGTCGCTACCAAGCGCCCTGTATAGATGCGCCCAACAAAGCACAGATCCATGCGTCCTAATCAACTTGGACCCATGCGCCTAGTGGAACGCAGATCAATGCGCTCACTCAATAGCCCATCACCCGTCAAAAGAATATTAAATGCTGAAGTCCTGACACGACAACAGCCATGCCTCGATGACAGAGCAGCAACAGCTTTTACAGAAAATGAAGCGCCACTGACGTCAGCGTCATCATTAACCTCTTCCGGCGGTTACAAGCCACGTGGCCGCCCAGCCATTCGCATGTGCCTTTGCAGCCATGCGTCCAAACCTCTGCATGCGCTTCAAGAGCCATGCGTCTCTAACTTCCTCTGATCCCGAAAGACAGAAGTCAGGTCGCTACTGAAGCCTCGCATGCGCCTCAAAAGCCATGCGCCCAGACTGGATCGCAACTCCTGAAGGTTGCGAGCCAAAGTCTTCTCATGCGCCCAATCCCAGGCGTATCCTGTCAGATCACTCTCCACCAAATCTGAGATCTTTGAGCTACGGACACGCGCTACGTGTCCCTTGACTCAATTCAGCCTATGAAGGGGTGCTAATCACCCAAGATCTCAGCAACAGAAAGATCCTCTCTCCTGCTACGTGCCAGCCCATAAATGCAGCATGAAGGATTCAACCCACAAATGATAGCGCATCATCCATGCGCCTCCCGCAGCTTCAACCACGTGGCGTCCCCACGTACAAGTGCATCCTATATATGTGTGCATGACCAGCCAGCCTGCAAGCTATAAATAGAGGGATCATTTCCTTTTTCCATACATAGAAACACACCTACGGACAGACCTTCATACACACACAGTGAGAGATGCAGATATAGACACTTAACGCCTTCTTTCTCTCCGCAAGCTCTAACACCCAGAGCAACTCAGACCTTCAGAGAACCGAGTACCGTCGTCAGATCGTCAACGGAGTCAACGCATTACCACTCGCTCCATCGACACAGGAACCCAGATAAAAAAAAGTGTACTCCTAGGACTACATCTAAGTCCTATATTGTAACACTGTTTTGTTTGTAATTAAAATTGCAATCAAAAGATTTTAATGGCAAACAAGCTGGCGACTCTGCTGGGGACCTCTTTCTCCTCCGCCGAGAAAGCTGTGTCGCAATCTGATGACGTGAAGGTCGACTCCTCCCACAAGACGCTGGTCGTACGCCTCAATCAACAGGCGTATGAGGAGTTCATCTCTGAAGGCAGTGCAAGTCCTTCGAAGCGGCTGCCGAAGCCGAAGAAGACTCGCCAAGTCTGGGTGCGTAAGGTTGACGCTCCGGGCACCACCACCGAAGGGGATGTGCCGATGCAGCCTACCCTTCCCGTTGACGTCCTCAGCAACCAAGATGCGCCCACCGGTGCAGCACATCTCTCGAGGAAGTGTGGAGCTGTCCACATTCTCCAACCTTCTTCCTCTCAGACGAGGAAGATGCGTCGACGGAGCAGGGGCGCAGCTAACGCCCTGCGCATCAACTCTGATGCGCCACAGAAGGCATCTGTCTTTGACAAACTCACTCGCTGTCGTGGCGAAGAGAATTTGGACTCTGAGTACTATGCGCCCCAGCGGGATGGTACGAAAAAGTCCAAGGCAGCATGGGCCATGTGCCTTGAACATGCTATGCCAGTAGTGAGCTAGAGGCATGGGCTCACAATCATGCGCGCTGCCAATGGTAAACTGTACAAGGTTGACTCGGGTGCTTCTGCACCAGAAACGAGTCGACCTACAAAGTCCTTGTCACACTTGGGCGCATCTGCTGCGTTCGCAACCAAGTCATAGAAGGTAAACTCAGTGGTCTTGAACCCCCGCGCCTACATTGGTTGTGCATCTGATGCTGGTTCTTATCACTTTCAATGTTGCTCCCCCACTATTGATCTGGACGCATCTTTTACGTCAGATCAGGGGGTACAACATTCACCTGACCACCCGGCGCTTGGCCATGCCATACACCTAATGGGGGTGTGAAGGTGGCACTCTCCTCCAACGATCTGCGTAACGTGATTACTCACAAACGCCGATCAGGAGAGTCAACTGACAAGGACAATGCTTCCCTTACAGGGCACACCAGTGCTGTAGTCACCATCAACTGTTGTTGCAAGACAGCAGTCCCACCAAGGCAGTCTGTGTTCCAGTGGCTGCAATCATTAACACGTCTCCAACATCGCCTCGGGAAGAAGGTGTCAACTGAAGATGAGCCAAAACTACAGGTTGCTTCTTGCAACTTAGTCTCCAACTCTCCATTAATTCGGAAGGCGACTGGCAGCTCCTCGACCTTGTCCTCATCCAAGAGCCAGCCGAGGAAGACCAAGATGACTGTCCCGTCCTCAGGAGTGTTTGAGGGCACCCGGGGGAGAAAGAAGATCTCAGAAGAAGCTGGAGGTAGTCAAGCCCCTGTGGATCTTTATCCTAGAGACGAAGTCAGCCTCCCGGACATAGCTGGGGGTAGTCGAGCCCCTGTGGATCTTTATCCCGAAGACGAAGACGTCCTCCAAGACAAAACTGAGGGTAGTCAGGCCTTTGCTGATATATACTTCTCCCGAAGACGCAGGTGTCCTCCAGAACATAGCTGGGGGTAGCCAAGATGAAGCTCCGGGGGAAGTTCCTCTTCTTCAAGAGAGCAAGGCTGAAAGCGAAGCTTCAACCGATCCATCCACTTCCAGTCACGTTATGACGGTGTACATGACGGGAGCTGGTGATGCGGAGTCAGATGCGCCACCAGCAGATCTTGTCCAGCGCATGGATACCTTGGAGGGAGGACTCAAAACCCTCTCTGCCTCCATGCAGACACTGACTCAAGCAGTATTCAAGATACGATCAGCTTTGGCCAGAGCACCTTCTACCGGTCCTGATCCAGGGGCCAATGGAGAATCAAGTGTACCCCTTCAATGGTTATCCTTGGATACAGATCGCCGTGAAGTACCTCAGACGTCGGAACTGTCAAATGCCCAACTCCAGGCTGTACCACCTTCTCCGACTCCCAGCTCCACGGAAGACGTGGTTGAGATGATCAGAGACTTGCGTGAGCGCTTTGAGTCCAAGAACAGACAGGAGGAGCACCAGAAGATGGAGATCCCACAACCATACCCCCTCGAATGGAACATTGATGCCATACGATAGGAAGGACTCTCCATGCCGTTATCTGACGTACTTTCAGTCTCAAATGGGACATCTCCCGAAGGAAGACGCGCTACTCACCAGCCTGTTCATCGGGGTACTGAAATGAGTAGCTTACGACTGGTACTGCAGTCTCCCTGACAACTCCATATCTTTCTTCGATGACTTGACACGTCTCTTCCTCGATCGTTTCTACGACGGAGGGAAAGACATGACAATGGCGTCCCTGATAGAGGTGCGTCAGAAGGGGAAAGAGACAGTTCGAGCATTCATCGAACGTTTTTGACAAGCTTGCTTCAGACTGCCCCCGGGTATGCCAAAACATGCACTCCTCTCTTCCTGCAGCATGAACATGCTTCCTGCGATCAAGCTCTGGCTCAACTCCACTCCTCCTCCCGATTGGAGCTCGTTGATTATCGAGGCTGAAGCAGCTGAAAAGAAGGCATCCAATGCTCGCCTTCTAGGAGTCAGTTTCCCTACTTTTGAAGACAAGGGAAAACAACCTGCTGCCAACAACCCTGGACGTGAGACAAAGAAAAAATAGGTACTGACTGTCAATGCCTCCAAAGGTGCATAAGCACCTACTCAGAAGCCTCCGCTTGCGCCGAGGCCAAAGGAGGTCTATTCTTTCAACGATGAAGACACCTTACAACTCTTTGAGATGCTGAAGCAAGGTGACAAGTTCAAATTGTCGGACCCGAAGGGTCCCGACGAGGTTGGAAGAGTGGACAATCCGATGTACTGTCACTACCATCGGTTTGTCGAACATCCAACTCAGGACTGCTACGTCCTCAAGAACTACATCCAGTGCATGATCAATACGAATGTTATCTCCGTCGACTATGAGGAGAAAACAGTCTCGGCCAACCTGGTGTCGCTCCAATTCGGCACCTTGTCGCCAACTACAACACAAGATGGCGTCGTCCCCATCCCAAAGGCGACATTGGAGGTGGTCAATCTACCACCTATTCGTGATAATGTGAGTGGACTCATCCCACTCACCACATCTCGGGGAGAGATCTTATGGGTTCACCCCAATCTCGTCTCTGAAGTTACTCAACCGGGGGTACGCTCTACCTCCAAAGCTAAGGGCAAGGAGATCAAGTCTTGCCGCATGGTCTCTTCCTTCGCAGAAGACGCTCTTCATGTGCAAACTCGTTCGCAGCTGAACGTCCAACCTGATGAAGCTGCCATTGAGGTGGTGCCTCCCTGCACTGCCCCTGCTGCCGAAGAAGGAGGTCCATCCAAACCTCCAGCAGCTAATAAAAAGATGCATGTAAAGGCCCGTTTCGGCAAGCCTTTGCGAAAGGAGAATGCTTCGGGGCTAGCCAAGCCCCACAATTTCGACATACTGGCATAACTTGCCGGTACTCCTGCCCGTTTATCTCTGTACGAGCTTCTTCGTCTTTCCAAAGACACCCGCGAAGCTCTCTATGAAGCCTTGAAGGATGCTAAGTCCTTCATCAGTCAAGTCAAGCAGCCTGAGGATCTTCCGACCACATGTGCACACTGCCATTGTGTGGATGAGGTCATCCCCAACATAACCTTCACCCAACAAGACATGCTGCTCAAGCATAACCGGCACAACAGGCCACTGTACTACACAGGGTATGTGGGTTCTGTCAAGGTGAAGCAAATTCAGATTGATCCAGGGTCTTCCCTCAGCATCATCACTAGGACTCTGCTGTCAACACTTGGATCCCGAGGTACCGACTGGCGCCCTCCAACACGATGATCAACGATTTCAATGCCAGCAAAAGTGAACCGCTGGGCAAAATACGGCTAAAATGTCATATCGATAACCTCCAAACCGAGGTGACTTACTAAGTCGTGGACGCCGACGTCAACTACAACCTCCTGCTGGATCGTCCGTGGCTGCATGAGTACATGGTGGTGCCGTCTACACTCCACCAATGTATGAAATACGCGTCCACCAATGACATCATCCGGACAGAGTTCGCGAACATTGACCCTTTCAAGGGGGTCGAAGCCTACTTCACCGATGCTACCCTATACAAGTCGTTCGACGAAGGTGAAGCCAACAACGCTGATGATGAAGCAGAAACAGCGGCAGAGCCAGACATGGAGTCGGAGATGATTTCCGATGCTCCTTTGAAGATTCGACTCAAAGTGAAATCGCCTCAGATGCTGCCTCCCGTGACCATCAAGCTACCTGGAAAAGCACCGACTTCTCTGGGTAGAGCACCTACTGAAGCTCCCTTGAAGATACGGCTCATGGAAAGACCTCCTCTGACGTCGGCTCCCTTGGTGGCAAAACTACAGGGGAAGGCACCTGTCATCGAAGGCACAGTCGAGGCACCCCTGAAGGTGCGTCTCAAAGGCAAGCCTCCGCAATCATCCAAGCTGCAAGAGAAGGCCCACACAGCCCTCTCGGATCCCAAGATCAAATCAGTGATAAACTCTCCCGAACCGGCCACGGTGCTCACAGATGAAGAGTTAGGAGATTACATCTCTGCTGATATAGATGCACCTTCCCTTAATAATGTAATCCCGTGGGACAAAATCTCGTATTTTATCAATAATGGAGTGTCTTTCAATTATTCTAGTCTTCCACATTGGAATGCCATATATATACTAGATAATGCACTACAGTCGTTACAAACACAAATAACGACCGTCAATCATGTAAATCGAGTAGTCCCGTCCTAAGGAGTCTATTTTATAGTCCCACCGCGGAATCAGGATGAAGAACCCATCATCTTCGACAAAGTCGAGCGTCATCAAGACATCCTGCCACTCGAGCCAGAACCAGATACCGATAGAATACAAGTCTATCAGTACACGGACAAGTCAAAGTACCTCATTCAAAAGATGGGTTACAACCTGAAAAGCAACAAAGGCCTGAACTATGGCAAGGGCGTCTTCCCCTTCGGCTCCCAACACCTAAAGGTAAGCCGCAGGACTACTATCATCGTACTCGACGGGGGGTGGGCTATGTCATGCCGCTGACAACTCCAGAGAGTTCGAAGGCAGAAGAAATAGAACACTCTCATTCGTCCGAAGCCTCAACTTGGGATTCCGATACCAGTATCGACTCAGTCCTCAGGAAGGTGCTATCAGTCAATATGGCATCTGCACAATCTCAAGAGGATCAAGGCGATGACCAAACGTCGGAATTCTTTGAGGAAGAACCATGGGCTCAACGCCTAGGAGCACAGTGGGAGTCTCGTTTTGAATTACGCGAACCACCTACCGAAGATGATGTCGAACAAGTTGACCTTAGGGATGGATCTCCTTCCAAACCCATCTTTATCAGCAAAAGTCTGAAGGGAGAAGACCAGGAGTCTTTGGTCCAATTGGCCAAGTAATATACCAACGTCATCGCCTGGAGCTACGAAGATATGCCGGGACTTGATCCCCAGATCACAATACATAGACTTAACAACCTGCCTGATGCTAAGCCTGTAAAGCAACAACAATGACGCTTTCGTCTGGACATCATGAACGCTATAGATCAGGAGGTGGACAAACTCCTGAGCAGCGGGTTCATCCGTGAAGAGCAACATCCGGATTGGGTGGCCAATGTCGTCCCTGTCACTAAGTAGAATGGAAAGATACGGGTCTGCATCGACTTCAGGGATCTCAATACCTCTTGCCCGAAGGACGAATTCTCGCTTCCAATTACTGACGTAATGATCGACAATAGATGTGGCTTCGAATGTATGTCTTTCATGGACGGATACTTGGGCTACAACCAGATCAAGATATTCCCCGATGATACAAAATATACGTCATTCAGGACTCCGAAGGGGGTTTTCTGCTACACAGTAATGCCCTTCGGCTTGAAGAACGCTGGTGCTACATACCAATGAGCTATGAGTACCATTTTCTGTCAACATCTGTGCAAGACAGTTGAATGCTATATGGATGATATCGCAGTCAAGAGCCGTCTCAAAGGGGATCACCTACAAGACCTAAAGACAGTCTTCGATCTCATGCGAGTGTACCAACTCTAGATGAACCCCGCTAAATCCTTCCTTGGGGTTTCTAGCGAAAAGTTCTTGGGCTTCATTATCACGGCGAAAGGCATTCATGTCGATCCTAAAAAAACCAAAGCCATCCTTGACATGGACCCTCCGAAGAACCTCCGAGAACTTCGAGGCCTGCATGGCGTCTGGCATACATCCGAAGGTTTATAGCAAACCTTTCTGGAAAGTGTCAATCCTTCACCCAGCTCATGAAGAAGAGAGTCTCCTACGTCTGGACAGAAGAATGCCAGAAAGCTTTCGACGATATCAAAGCTTACCTGACGAGCCCGCCAGTCCTGGTGGCACATGTCGCAGGAAAACCATTTCTCCTCTACGTCTGTGCAATAGATCATTCCCTCGGTGCTTTGTTGGCTCAGAACAATGACGCGGGCTATGAGCAAGCTATCTACTACCTTAGTAGAACAATGATCGGGGCCGAACACCGGTATAACCCTGTCGAAAAGGAGTGTTTAGCTTTGGTATTCGCCATCAAGAAGACTCGCCATTATGTTTCGGGCCAGACAATTCATGTCATCTCCCGAGTCAATCCACTCAGGGTTCTCATGACGAAGCCGGGATCCTTGAACGCCCGACTAGCTACATGGGCAATTCTGTTGACACCATATAATATGGTCTTCGTCCCATAAAAAGCCGTCAAGGGCCAAGCTCTAACCGACTTTTTAGCTGCACACCCCATCCCAGAGTCCTCCAGACTCTATGAAGACATCCCGGATGAGGTCCAAGAATCAAACGTCACCGAAGAAAACTCCGTCTGGCGGGTGTTTTTCGATGGTGCTTCAAGAACAGGCCCCAAAGGCCAAATCATCGCAGGAGTGGGGGTAGTTTTAGTCTCCCCCGATCAGCTGGTCATCCAGCGTGCCTACTCCCTTTCGAAGCCATGCTCCAACAATGTTGCTGAGTACAACGCTCTCATCATGGGACTCCAGCTGGCGCAACAGCTGGGGGTGGATCATCTGGAAGCTTACGTTGATTCAAAACTCGTCGTTAATCAAATCCGAGGATAGTACGAAGTTCGCCACGAAGATCCGGTTCCTTACCATGAAGCTGCATTGAATATTATTTTAACCTTCACTAAGTTCTTCATAGAACACGTACCTCGGCTACAAAATTTGGAAGCTGACGCTCTGGCCGGCCTCGCGGCTTCATTAGCAGCACCCCTCGGGACTCAACACTACGTCACGGTAGTCGATCGAGACTTGGTTTGTCCCAAAAATAACCTATGCTCACAAATGGCCCATGCCATGACGACAAGCACCGGTGTTAATGTCCGAGACTGGAGGTTCCCATTCATCGACTTTGCTGTCTATGGAATTCTCCCAGAAGACCCGAAGGAAGCCGTCTCAGTCAGAAGACGTTCCCTTCGGTTCTATTATGAAACAGCTACTAAAACGCTGTACTGACGTTCCTTCGATGGACTTCTTCTTCGATATCTATCCAACGAAGAAGCAGCCGAAGCCCTTCGGGAAGCTCATGATGGGACTTGCGGGGCTCATCAACCTAGTCCTAAGTTGCAGGATCGACTGCGACGTATGGGTTACTACTGGCCAACCATGGTAGCCGACGCTGTCGACTACGCTAAAAAGTGCCATGCTTGCTAGCTCCATGCCGACTTCATCCATACATCGTCGAAACTACTACATCCTACGGTCGCCTCCTGGCCCATCGAAGCTTGGGGCATGGATATTGTAGGACCGATCACCCCTCCATCATCGAGGGGACACCGCTTTATCCTAGCCATCACCGACTACTTCTCCAAATGGGCAGAAGCAGTTCTGCTGACGGAAGTGAAGAGCTCTAGGGTGATCAGCTTCATCAAGCACCATGTCATCTACCATTTCGGGGTACCTCGAAGGATTATCCACGATAACGGTCCACAGTTCATCAGCCATGTTTTCAGCAGATTCTGTGACAAGAACCGCATTCAGAACGTGGCATCAACCGCCTATAATCTGGCAGTAAACGGATTGGCTGAGGCTTTTAACAAGACCATCGTCAAGCTACTCAAAAAGGTCGTGTTATCTAACAAACATGATTAGGACAAAAAGCTCGGCAGATGTCTTTGGGCCTACCGTACAACGGTACGGACCCCGACGGGCAACACCCCGTTCTCCTTAGTCTACGGGAGCGAAGCGGTACTGCCTCTCGAGATTCAGATACCCTCACTCCGTGTGGCGCTCACAAACTAATTAACAGAAGAAGATAACCAGCGTCGTCGTCTGCGAGAATTGGAAGTACTTGACGAAAAGCGTCTCCTAGCTCAGCAGCGTATTGAACTCTATCAAGCCCGTATATCACAGGCTTTCAACAAAAAGGCCAAGCAGAGAACTTTCCAAGTAGGCGACCTTGTCCTGGCAGTCAGGAGGTCGATGGTGTTGACTCATAAAACACCAGGAAAGTTCGAGCCCAAGTGGGAGGGACCTTTCATCATAGAGATGGTGTACTCAAACGGTGCTTATCGCCTCGCTCGACCAAACGGGGACTTGTTCATGATGCCTATCAACGGCAAGTTCCAAAGAAGTACTACTCATGACATCCTTCAGACATATACTTCCATCTCTACCAAACAAGGGAGTCAGTGGACTTGATCATCAGAGCTCACATACATCTTCCCTTCACAAAAATCTTATGCTTTCGGAACCCAGTTGTTCTATGCCATTATATCCCCAGTAGAAGAACAATCACGTCCACATTACCTCTGAGTTGCTCTTCTATGTCCTGCAAAGCAGAATCTTACACTACATAAGATTGTGCTGCTTATCATGTTTACCTCGTCCACATTACCTCTGAGTAAATATCCCGTACGAACAACCCCTGCGTTGCCGTACATCAATCGCAGAACTTCCATGTCCATATTACCTCTGAGTAGTTCTGCATATCCCCTCCAGAGTCACTCCTACCACGTCCATAACATCTCTGAGTAGGAAGATTCCATCATTTGGACCCCATATTTGCCACGTCCATATTACCTTTGAGCAAACATGTTGGTTCCCTCAAAGTTATTATCTGTACCTAAAAACCAAGGTGTGCAAAAGATAATAGGTCCACATAAATCATCAGTTCATGACAGCAAAGATGAACATACCACAAAATTCTTTATCTTTTATTTAAAAGTAAAGGATTACATCCCCAGCAGAAGTTGCAAACTACAAAAATAATAAAAAAAAGAGAGACTACAATCCCTAAGCATCACTGGGATTGGCAGAAAGCTCGTCAATCCGATGCTTCAAGTCTTTCGCCCGAGTCTCTGCGGTCGCCAAGACCCGGCGTTCGGTTTCTTGACGCATCACCTCTACAGCTTTGGGGGCTGTATCAGTCTCATACTTCTCGTCTAGTTGTTGTCGCTGGTGGGTTAGGAAAAGAACCTGACGGATAAAAGCTGCTTCCTCCTCCTTAGATGCTACATGTTCAGTCTGGACTCGCTCAGTATCTAACAAGAGTTGGGCTTGCTGGTCTTCAAGATGGCAAATCCTGGCAGTGACTTCTGCTATGCTAGCCTCCAACGAGGCCCACAACTCCACCTTCTTCGGCGTGGATTGAGATAGCCTCTCCACCGCAGCTTCAGCTTCGGCCACCTCACGGTCCCAGACAGCCACCGTAGCCTGATACAACAACTCGACTTCAGCTATCAACTTCTTTTTTTCTGCTTCTATCAGAGCAGAAAAGTCATTTTGTCGGATACTCTGAAGCTCAGAAAGAAGCTGGTCGAGCTCGGCCACCGATACCTCCAGAATCTCGGCCATATGATCGTGGCCCTGGTACGAACGTATCAAATCAATAGAAGGGAGCGCTATGGCTTTTGCCGTCCAAAACTCCCGTTCGCATTCAGCACAGTTGATACGCCTTTCTGCAGCATCTTGTACACAGCTTCAGCAAGAAACTGTACATACTCGTTCGCATCTGCCAAAACCTGAGGCATCATAGCAGGAGTTGGAGGAGCTACTCTGGACGGTGGACCTGTAGAAGACCCACCGACCTCAATCTGTGAGGCCGCAACCTCAACTTCAGCGGACCCTCTCTCATCAGGGACTTGCGCTTCGTCACTAGCCCGAGGTGCCAAGTGGACGGAAGGGGCCGGATGAGGCGTCGATACTATTCCCCAAGTGGAAAGAGCAGAAGGTGTGTCCTCCACCACAGGACCCTTACCCTTATCAGGGCCAGTGACGGATGGCCCCCTGTCATCCGGGTTGACGATATTATCCTCGGCCGGGGCAAGACGGCTATCCCTTTCATTCGAAGCTACAAGATTCGCCCCTGACAGTTTAACTTACCGCGAAGCCAGAGTCGGATCATCTGCATCAGCTCCCCCTACAGGGACGGGTGTAGGGCTCGACAGTGACGTCGATCCTACCACGTCAACCTCCACTTCTGAGGCAGGAGTAGGGCTCGGCCACGAGCCTCATGTGCGACCAGCGCCTCACTACTACGACCGAAAAGAATCCCAGCCGGCAAATCCTTGTCAGAGACGTCTCCACTGGACAAGATCTCTCTGGCAGCTTGATCAACATGTTCGTGTGAGCCATCGTCAGAAGAAGATGAGCTCCATACTTCCTCCTCGTCTGGAAGGACTTTTCCCACAACTCCCCTTGAGGCCTCGATGCTCCCTGGCACCCCCTCAATGGATAGTTGTACTTCCGGTCGAGGCTCCATGCCACCCTCCTGAGGGATCGACCGAGAGACCTCAGCAACCTGAGGTGCAAGTATATCTTCAGATTCCCTTTCAACGTATTCTGGAGGTACCGAAACCTCCACAGAAGCGACATCATCAGCGCTTCCTTCCATGAGAGACGCTATAATAGGAGGGATGCGCTCATCGGAAGAGCTCACTACCTCCTTCGTCCTACTAATACTCGATTTCGAAACCTGAGATTTCTTCTTCGGCACCTTCTAAAAAAGAGAAAGGAGGACATAAGTCGCAGAAAACAAGAACAAAACAGGTTGCGTGGGTCGTCTGTACCTCAGCAGGAGCTGATTCCGTTGGTGTCACAGGTTGCACTCCCGAAGCTCCCACCTTCGGAGTCATCGCTTTCCTCGATCTCTTTGGCATGGGAAAACCGACCTCCGCGTCAGTACGCCTCTTTCCAGCTGGGGGCTCTTCCTAAGTATCCCCCGTTGATGTTGCAGCAGCAGCCCGATAACCTGAGACCTTCGGTGGACGATATGACCGGGCCGTCGCCAACATATTTTTTGTTGCCTCTAGCTGAGTGCCAACAATAAAACTGGTCTCCCTGTCATAATCTGGGGACAGGGTGTTCATGGCACAATACAGCTTCACAGCCGAATACAAGATTTACGGCCGAGGGTTGTGAACTGGAGTAGTAAAATGAACTCCAGTGCATCCGGCGTTGTAATACTGCCAACCCCGGGCTCCATCTAGTAAACTCCTGATAAACTCCAGACTATTACTGGGGTTCCTTAACATGAGCTGGGTGTAACAAACTGGCATGCAAACTGGCTCGAAATATACGGCTCCAGATAGCACTTATTTTTGTTGCGGTAGACCAAATGGGACGGTCGAATACTTTGCAACCAGCGAAACCCCCATGTCGGCAGGGCGATCGCGTTTTCACCGGAGTCTTCCAGTTCTTGGTCAGCCTCAAAATCTGTAAAGACAGGACTGACCTTGGTGATCTCCCACCCTTGAAGATAAGACAAAACCTTTCTACAGACGGGGACACCAGTGTGCAACCACTTTCTCTTATAGAAGCGACGGATAAAGGCGTTACCTTCAACATGATCCTCTTCAGGGCCTGGGCTCATCACGTTTGGATGATGCAGAATTAACCATCCCATCAAATAATGGAATTGTAGCTCAGCTCGGGAAAGTTGTCTTTCTTGCCCCTTTCGTGGACCATATCGTCGGCAAAATCTCTCAAACCCCGCAACAGGTTACACACCATCGCAGGAAGGAATGCCAAAGGACGGCCAAAAACCAGTTTTACTGCTGGCAGAATAAGGTTCCTGCTCACTCTCTCTACGGATCCAGATCCGCCCGGGAACACATGGTCCCGGAGCCATATCATCAAGTATGCAGTCAACACTGCCTTAGAAGACATTCGGTGCACGTAATGCCAGAAACAAATATATACGTCGGCACCACTCTCGTTTGAATGAGGAGACTTTTTGCCAAGTCGGCTCATTTCGGAGGTCACCTCCGTGTGACTCAGTCCTGGCGGAGTCACGAACCGAATCTTGGTGGGGTCCGTCAGGTCCTGCTTGAAGACATAATCTCTCCAAGCAGTCACATGGGGCTGTGACCCGCCCCTCTCCCTTTGTTGCATCATGTAATGGTGGATTGCCACCTCCTTGAAAACAGCTACCATTTCTGGGTCCTTGTCTTCCAGAACCTGAATCTCTTCATTCGTCGGGAAATATTCCTCATATGGCTCTGAGCCCCAAGGAAGTTTGGACATCTTGTACATTTCATGGAGGGCCAATCCCAACTCCCCTAACGGAGTAAAAAAGGTGCCAGTATGGGTGTTGAACATCTCCAGGAGGGCAAGAAACATATGTCGATTAAGGTCGACACCTGCTTGGGTGGCACGAGGAGCAGCGGTCAGCCCAATCGCTTTTAGCTCAGTTTTGAACTTCGTCAAGACCCAAAGGGTCAGTTCGTCCCACTTTTACACGTGGTGACACCAGTCCTCAACCCGAAAACCTCCTTTCGGATACATAACATTCGATGTTAGCATCAGGCTCGCAAAGGTCGAAGCTCCGAAGGCAAAAGTGTCGGGAGACACATCACTATAAATGCTTCCAGGACGCAAAGCTCGACAATAATATGAGGCCCCGGCTCACGAGGAGGCCAAAGTATCTCATTGATTTGAAGTAACATCAATATGAAGGGTACCCCCCACTGCCCCTCCTTGAGAAGGAGTAAGTTCCCATGGAATCCTTCTCTTGGAGGCCAAACGGTAGAAAGCCGTCAGTGGCAATTGACGCTCAGAATGTCGCATGTACAGGGCCATGCCCTTCGCTGTGAAGAACCAGTCTTTTTTGACCTTCAGTATCTTTGCCTCAGTGGAGATCAAGCGGTCACCAAACAGAAAGGCCGGTCTCAAGAAAGTCACATTCTCGGATTCAGCAGACTTCAGTTTGCCGCTCTCTATCATATTTTGGAGAAAAATAGGCGACTGATCCCGAATTTACAACATCCTCTCGGAAGGCTGATCCAGCATGATAGCAGCCTTCGTTGGGTTAATAACTTCTTCGTTGAAGTCGACCCCCATTTGGCAAAGCGAAGCATCCAGAAGGACTTCGTATAGCAAGGGGATAGTCATCGACACTGACACAGCAAAAACAAAAGTCAGGCAGCAAGGGAAAAAAATTAGAGGCTTCAAAGATAAAACATTTTAGGGTGCATCAGCAGTGGAGCTTCGACGCATAATCGAGGCCCAAGCCCATGTGCATCAGCAGTGAAGCTTTGGTGCATAATCCGGGCCTAAGCCCATGCGCATCAGCAGTGAAGCTTCGGCGCATAAACAGAGCCTAAGCCCATGCGCGTCAGCAGTGAAGCTTCGACGCATAATTAGGGCCTAAGCCCATGCACGTCAGCAGTGAAGCCTCGGCTCATAATCAGGGCCTAAACCCATGTACGTCAGCAAAAGAGCCTAAGCACATTTTTAGGACAGAAGTCCATGCGCGTCGACAACAAGGAGTTAGGGCACAGCAACAGGATGCAACTCATCCGTACGCCCCAAACTCGTCTAAAAAAAGAGGGAGTTGGCAAAAGACACCCACCCGTCACCGCGGGACGAACGTCGGCGGGAGTCACTGTGACGACAGTGTTTGCCATGAAATATAAAAGAACAGAACAATTATCGGAGGACCGAACTTTTACTTCACGTTACAAACTCGCTTGTACAAAGAAAGCCTAGGAACGAAAACTTAGGTACAACAGTCTACGTATAATTGTTTATTTTAGATTCTAGGGGGTGACAATAGAGGCTCGGAAAGGCGACGGCAGCCCTGCCTTACTCCTTGGACGATTGGTATGCAGCCTTGGTTCCTTGTGAAAAGATGGTTAGCGTTGACGAAGAAATGCTCTTCTTACTCCTCTGTTGCTCTTCTGGCTTCTCTCTCTCTGTGTGTATTCTTTTCTCTGACTATTAGCGAGTCTCTCTGTATATACGTATTTTTCTCTCCGAATTTTGTATATCTTACAAGGGAATGGCACCTTACTATTTATAATAGTGGGGTATGATCATTAAGGTTGCCAATGATTAGCTTTTAGAGATGGCGGCGGCTTGGGGATTGGTCAATCTAGGCTATTCATCTTGATTATAATGAATCTGGGCCATTAGGTGTAGATTACACCAAATCCCATGAGCAATTAATGCTGATTGGAATAAATCTTCCTTATACTGATCTTCTGATATCTGCAAATAAATTAGATCTATTCTTCTGCCACATATCCCAGATTATTGGGATTTGACCCAATCTTTAATGGCATCAAATCTGAGGAATTAATCGGTTTAAGACACGTGTCCTAGGAGCTGCTGGGGGGATCTGGACCGCATGACTAGTGAGCCGCATATGAATGTGAGCCGCATATGGCTAAGCCCACGTGTCAGGGCTGCGTGGGCAGTGGTCCTCCCTGGAGTCCTCTAACCACAGAGGAGTAATCCTTGTGGGCCGCATAGGTATATATCCGCTTCGGCCGCATAGACATGATCATCTTGAACCGCATGAGAAGTCCTCGCTCGAGCCGCATGAGGCTTTCATGGCCTGAGCCGCATAGGATGGATTCACTCTGAGCCGCATGGGAAGTCCTTTGCTCAAGCCGCATGAGGCTTCTTTGGTCTGAGCCGCATAGGATTTATTCTGAGCCGCATGAGAAGCGAGCCGCATACGAATGCCCACGTGGCAAGGCCACGTGGCATTTTTGTGGTTCTCAGGAGATTTGTGACAGAGATTTCTTTCCTCTTCCGTAGAGATTCATCATTATGACAGAGTCATAATTACCTGCCTTTGTGTCAGGGCTGTCAACTTTTCAGAGGTGTCAGCCGTCATAGCAATTAATACAGTATGGGTCGGAGGGGAGCACAATCAGGCCACGTGTCCTCTGAGCCGCATGGAATGCCTTGGGCCGCATAGCTCCTTATGTCGTATGATTCCCTGAGCCGTATGAGTTCTCTGAGCCGTATGGGTCTTTCCTGGCCGCATGAATCATTTCCTTTAGTATTTTCCAAGCTTCTACAGGACCCCCTTCAAAGTTTTCAATTTGTAAAATTGAAATACTTTGAATAAGAAGCACGGCCATGTTCCTCTAGCCGCATATGGAATTCTGACCGCATAGAAGTCCCGGCCGCATAAATTATTCAGCTGCATAAGTGACTCAGCCGTAGGAGACTATTCAGCTGCATAGCTTCTTGCCACGCGTGTGGGTCTTTAATTGCCTCAAATTCGTTTTAGCGCCGTATTTGTAGGAGGGAATCCCAAGAGTCAGCTTATTAAATCTTCCGGATTTGACGCCTTGGGTGAATCTTGGAGACGAAACCCAAGGAGTCGGTTGCGCTCTTCATGAGTCGGTCATTGGCCCACGTGTCCTCCTTCTCCCGTCTTCCTATAAATAGGAAGAGTTTGAAGAGAGAGAAGACTTCTTTATTTTCCTTCTTCTTCCTCAGACCTTCCCTATCTCGATTGCCCTTCTCCTCTTTTGATAATTAATGGCTCCCAAGAAGACCGTGGCAGGGCAAGAAGGCGGCCTCTACTTCCACCTCGGCTGCGGCTGCTACTCCGCCCGTCGTCGTACCTGATGTTCATCATGACGTTCACCCTCCCATTACTGGTAAGGACAATACATGAGTTAAAGAACCCCAACCGCCATGGTTACGTCGCATACTTTATGCACGAGCCTTTGTAAATCGTATGTTCGCCCTACGGCTGAGCTGCAAGCCGCATAAGAGAACTACCGCGTCTGTATGCGTACCTTGCTGGCGAAGCTGCATAAGTGACGCTAAACTGCATAGACTTTTTACTGTTCGGAGCCGCATAAGATTTCTGAGAGCTTCATGGGGCCGCATGGATGTCTTCTTGAGCCGCATGGGGTTTGAGAGCACCCAATCGGCTCTCTCTTGTTTTATCCCTCCGTTTAACTTACTTTTTGCTGTTTGTTCTTCAGTGAATCTGCCGGTTAACGCTGCTGGAGAACTCTTGGTGGGTAGCGCTCAAGCCGCTCTCGGCTATAGGTATGACCATATTGTTCAGTATATGGCTGACCAGTTTCCGAGCGGCGAGCCTACGGTTAGATTGAATGCCATCAAGAATCAGTCTTTCCACTTCCTTAATGCTATGATGAACTCCGGGAAATTTGAAGGGGAGTATTTGAAGCCTGCGTCTTTTTTGGAGACGCCTTGACTGTGGAGAACGATCATGTCCTGGAGGTGTCGAAGGATTGGAGCTTCGTTTCTAATGGAATGGCGATTCACATCCCCAAATGGAGCGACACTTTCCACTATCTTGGTTTAATATGCTCCCGTTGGATCGAAAGATGGGGAAGACTTTAACCCCTACCAGGGGTGGGATGTTTGTAGGGAACATCCATTATAATAACAATCTGAAGTCCGTGATTGCCGACAAAGTGCACACTAGTTGTTCTGTGACGGGATTGGTCCCAGGTTCTTTCCTGAATGTGGCATGCCCTAATTTCTCCTTTTCTACCGCTGACACTTTTATAAATCAGCTTGCTCGGAAAGGCTCCTATCCTGTCGGTCGGTTGACGTTCCCTGGTTGGGTACACTCTATTCCTTCGTGGATCAATTTGTCTACTTGGATCTTGCAGAAGTATGAGGCCTTTTTGTGCGAGATTGGCCTGTACCACGCTATCCGAGGTACCAGTCATGGCTTGTCCATAAACAAGAAGCTGTTCATGTCTCTGCTGGAAATGTATAATTGTCGTACGGGGACCTTTTACACACCTGTAGGGAAGATGGGACTCGCGCTCCATGAGATGCACGTGGTCTCCAAGCTTCCTTGGAGGGACGAAGCGTTTGAAGCGTATACTCCCACTAATGAGGAACTCGAAGATCTTGAACGACGGTATCCTGGCATTGCGGCCCTTTACCAGGAGATATTGTGCCATTATAACACATGTTATCAGATGACCCGAAAGGATAGTAACCTGGAAGGGAATGCTCCCTACACCAAAGATTGGGTGCACTATCTCTTCTCGGCAGATGCCTTAGGTAGAGTCACCTCTCGTCGCCCTCGACCTCGGGAAGCGGTTGAGGACTCGGTGTCGTCGACTAAGGGAGTGGCCACTACCAGCGACAGATTCGGGAGCCAGACTGATACTTTTTATTACTTTTACCAGGATACTCAAGAGCTGTCTGAGAAAGCACTTTTGGCGTGATTTTTGATGATCTAGCTACGAAACTGTGTAGTCTCGGGAGGAGCCAGTTCTATTGAGAGAATTAGTTGTAACTTCATCCTTCCGGCTGTGAAGCTAGTTTTACGAATCAGGCTAGCTCTCCTTCCGGCCATGGTGTGCAGCATACACCGTGGCCTTTGTACCTTCATATCCAAAATCATTGCTTGCGACTTGACCAAGGATTTTGAACGAACTGAGTTGCCCTATCACTATTTGATGGGGTGGCTGCTGATACATTATCCGTCTTTGATGAGGCCGGACTCTGAAGACGGTGTGACTGATGATGACGCATTTATCTTCCGCTATCGTGACGAGCCTTAGGAGTGTGAAACCATGTGGACTTGCAGGATGGCATTGGCGAGGGCAGATAAGTATTATATCTTTGTATCTGTCCCTCGCTTTACTGCTAGGGACATAGAGGCTGTACATATTGACGGTATTGCGCCCCCTCAACTTCTGGATGGCCAGATGCTCTTATGGTTGCGTAACATACATCCTGCACATTTAGTGTACCGTAACCGCAATACTGTTTTTCTAGAGCCTTATTTGCCTAGCAGGTTTGCCCGACAGTTTAGATACAGCCAACTTTGTCTGGACAGCCCCAGTCCTTGCCTGGGTTATGAGGGTAGTCTTCTTGATGGTATCAGAGCTTGGCAATATTATGATTCGTTCCACACTCGCACCATTTTCTCGGTCCCTGCCATTAAGGAGTCAGTGAAGATCTTGTACATGGCAGCTCTGTATCATGTCATGGCGAACAAGCCCCCAGTCGGTTTTAACCCGGGTACCAGTTTTATTGTTGGCACCGGTCTGGAGGAAGGCTCTCAAGGGGCCAAGAAAAGAAAGGTTAGAGCCGAAGTGCCAGATTTAGGTTTCGCTGCTGAGGGTGGCGAAGGCAACCAGCGTGATGAAGATGACTCTATCCTTCCAGTGGTAGGCGCAGAGGTAGGTCAGTCACATGTTTTGTCAGATGAGGTGCTGAGGGATCAGTCTCTTGTTGCGCCTGGTCCTATTCCGAAACGTAGCAGACAAGTTTCTCCTATAGGCAGTGTTTCTCGATCCCGGAAGCTGGTTGCAACTAGGCACCGTCCGCTAGCCATAAAAGAAGGCGGAGAAAAAGTCAACCCTGCGTCAGAGGTAACAAAACTGCTCCCGATCCTTTTTTCCTTCTTTTCTTTGAGTTTCAATCCTGACTGTCTTCGTTCCCTCTTTTAGGTGTCGGGAGAAGAAGAAGAGTTTCAGGATATCGAGGCGGTGACCCAGGGTGACAGGGACTCCCATGAGCCTGCTCCCATTCAAGAGTACGCAGATCAATTTGTGCCCTTTTTCGAGGTGACGGGGGAAGGGGACGTGACTGAGTTTAACTCGGGGATCGCGGGTGAGGGGACCATACCAGTTGTGGATGAGCCGCGGCCTTTATGCCCCTCCCCTGGTAAGATTAGTCGAATCTTAACCCGTGAGGAAGCCTATCTGCTCTATCATCATGTTCTTCGGGTTACGTCGATTGATTATTATTCTGGACATTCAGGTCCTGTCCCTCCAATGCCGAGGATGGACGTCGCTGAGACAATCCCAACCGAAGGGGCATCGGTGGAAAGAGGTGTACCTCCTCACTGTCCGACTCGTCTTGATGAGCCTTCTGGGGGCCCGAGTTTAGCGGGCCAATTCTCGGGGCAGTCGGGGCAGGGAACGATGGTCCTTACATCGTCCTCTGCTCCGATGGCTTCGAGAGTCGACCTTTCTTCCCTGCCGACCATCCAAGCTCTCCGGGCGGCGAAAGACGAGTTGGCCGCTATCCATGCATCGTTCTTCTCGAAATCCGTTCCCCCGATGGCGAACTCTAGCATTACTCCTCCGACGTTGCCGCTCCGGCTTCCCCTGACGCCCTCCTCTGCTGAGGTTTTGGACGACGCGTTACAGGACGTGGTTGCCAGTTTTTATCGTCATTTGAAGAGGGGAATCGAAGCCGCTGTAGACAGAGGGACCTCTTTTACCTTGGCCCGACAATGTGCCCATGGTTAAATAAACATCCTTAGGGATCTTCCTGATGATGCAGGGATGGCTTCGCTTCTGGAGGCAAAATTGCTGGAGGCTGATCGACTGGTGTCCGAACTTCGAGTATTGCGGTAGGCTGATCTGCCTGCTGTTATAAACGAGGAGCGAAATTCCCTTATTGCTGTTATAGAGAGGACCAGAGCAGCTCGAGATAAGACTAGACCGGCCGCGCTGAAGGATCTCAGCGACTTAGCTGATCGGTATGATCAATTGAGTTATGCGACCGAGAACGTTGTGACTCGGAAGGAGTCTGTCTCTCATGAGATTACTGAGACGCGGGAGCAGATCCTTGTGCTTCAGAAGAAGTTGACTTTCTTGGAGTCTGAACTCGAGACTACCCGCAATGACAGGGGACTGATTGTTAAGGAGGCTGACAGGGTTATTCAAGCTTCGACTGACCTGGAGACTGCCTTGAAGAAATTGGAAGATGACTGTCAAGCGTTCTTGGGCTTGGACAATGAGGAGCATTTATTCCAGGAGGTCGAGCGTCGTGCTCGGCAACGGATTGAACGGAGGACCACCTCTGTAAGAAATTTTCTCCTAGAATTGAGTGATGCTGAAATGTAGTCGGCTTTTTCTTCTTGTTTTGTTTCTGTTTTCTTTCTTTCTGAAGGGGACATGATACCGAAAATATGTAATTCTTTTTCTTCCTTCAAATAAAGAGTACTTTCAATTCTATCCTTCATTTGTATTGTTTGCTGCGCTTGTGATATTGTGGTGATGTTTACCCCCGTATAGGGGATATATTTATGGACCTGTTACCCATGGCGTACCTTGGTTTTAGGCAGAGGTAACAAGTTTTGATCAGGGTACCTGAAGCAGCCATAGCGAAGTGGTCATGGGTGCTCTTGGTATTGAGAAAAAGGAATGCCGTAGAGCAGCTGGGCTCCTGGGGCCTGATGAGGTGATAGATTTGTGCTAAGAAATTTAGCTGAGGATATTTTATGGGCCTATTATCCTTGGCGTACCCTGGTTTAGGGCACGGATAATAGGATGAAGGGGAACCGACATACTTGCTCAGAGGTGACGAGGACATGGCAAGTGGAAAGGTTTTTTACACGTAGAGTCTTCCTACTCAGAGGTAAATGAGAACATGGCAGGAGTGAACTCAACGGAGGATATTGATGGTCAGCAGAGGACATTTGTGGACCTATTACCCTTGGCATACTCCTGTTGTGGGTACAGATAATAGGTCGAAAGGGGGTCATCATACTTACTCAGAGGTAATAAGGACATGGCAAGTATGAAGGTTTCTTCGACGGAGCCTTCCCATTCAGAGGTAATGAGGACATGACAGGAGTGGGCTCAATGAAGGAGGGCACATAGAACAACTCAGAGGTAATGAGGACATGGAAGTTCTACGTAGGGGGTGATTTGTTTTTGGTGGAAGTGGAACGGCTCAGAGGTAATGAGGACATGGCCGTTTTGGAAGTTTGTGGACCCATTACCTTTGTTGTGCACTGGGAGTGCAGGTATTAGATCATGAGGGAGGATCTCTTGTAGGAAGAAAGTTCAGCGGTATGGTTATACATGACTTTCTTTCAAAAGAGTGACCAGGATGTAAGTTCAGGGGTACCGATGGGTACATAACTCGACAATCCATGAATGTTGGAATCAAAGTGTAAGTTCAGAGGTACCAGCAGGTACATGACTTGGAAATTTAGGATATCTTTGTGGAAGAAGGGCATGAGTTCAGCGGTACACACGGGTACATGACTCAAAAATTTGGAATATTGTGCATGCGAGCTCAGCGGTACCAGCGGGTACGTGACTCAGGAATCTGGAGAACGGTGAGTGTGAGCTCAGCGGTACCAGCGGGTACGTGACTCAGGAATCTGGAGAACGGTGAGTGTGAGTTCAGCGGTACCAGCGGGTACGTGACTCGGAAATTTGGAGAATGGTGAGTGTGAGTTCAGAGGTACCAGCGGATACGTGACTCGATGATCTTGGCAAACTATGAGGGTGAGTTCAGTGGTATCAGCGGATACATGACTCAATAATCTGGAAATTATTATTTAAACATAGTATTTCTTCAGAAACTTGTCGTTGACGGGCAACATGAGCAAGTCCCCGTTCTGCTTGGTGAGGCGGTAAGCACCGTTGGAGAACACGGTCTCGATGACAAATGGACCTTCCCACTTTGGCTGGAACTTGTCGGCGGTCTTGTGAGTCATGACCATCGGCCTTCGGAATGCCAGAACGAGATCACCTACTTGGAATGTTCTGATTTTGACCTTCTTGTTGAAGGCTCCTGAGATGCGTGCTTGGTATAGTTCGATCCTTTGCAGAGCTAGGAGGCGCTTTTCATCTAAGGCCTCCAACTCTTGTAGTCGACGCCGGTAGTTGTCATTCGTCGTCAATTGATAAGTGAGGGCAACGCAAAGTAAGGGTATTTGAGTCTCTAATGGGAGAACTGCCTCACTCCCGTACACTAGGGAGAATGGCGTATTACCGGTGGCTGTTCGAATTGTGGTGCGATAAGCCCATAAGCTTTCGCCGAGCTTCTCGTTTCAGTCGTGCTTGTTGGAGGAGACGAACTTCTTGAGGAGTTTGATGATCGTTTTGTTGAACGCCTCTGCTAACCCGTTTGCTGCCGGGTTGTACGACGTCGAAGCGATATTCTGAATACGGTGTTTATCGTAAAACCGATAGAATGCGTGGCTTGCAAACTGCGGACCATTATCATGGATGATCCTTCACGGCAGTCCAAAGCGGTAGATGACGTGATGCTTAAGGAAGCTGATCACGTTTGAAGTCTTGACTTCTGCGAGTGGAACAGCTTCCGCCCACTTGGAGAAGTAATCAGTGATCGCAAGTATGAAGCGATGTCCTCGAGAGGAAGATGGGGTGATTGGACTAATGATATCCATTCCCCATGCTTCGAATGGCCAGGATGCCATTGTCGTCTGTAGAAATTCGGATGGTTGGTGAATGAAGTCAACGTGGACTTGGCAGGCTTTGTATTTTCTAGCGTATTCTATCGTATCTGCCACCATCGTGTGCCAATAGTAGCCCATTCGTCGAAGGCGGTCTTGTAATTTTGGGCCAGGCTGGTGGGCCCCGCAGATACCGTCATGAGCTTCTCGTACTGCTTCTTTGGCTTCTGCGTTTGACAGACACTGAAGTAATAATCCGTCGTATGATCGGCGATACAGCATCTTCGTCTCTGTATCGTAGAAGAATCTGAGAGAACGCCTTCTGATGGAATTGGCTTCCTTTGGGTTCTCGGGCAGGATGTCGTAGACGACGAAATCGATGAATGGTTGTCTCCAATCTTGGGCGTCGTCGATCGTCTGTGCGGAATAACTTGCCACGAATTGTACATTGTTTTTGGGACAGACCAGTTCATGGCCTATCACTTCCACTGATTGGCGATCATAATTCGGAACTGCTAGGGAAGCGACAAGACCAGCTAGGGCATCGGCTTCAATATTTCGGAGTCTGGGGACGTGCTCGATAAAGAACCCCTCAAATGATGAGATGATATCGATCGCTATTTGGTGATAAGGGATCATGTCTTCGTGGCGGACTTCGTACGAACCCCGGATCTGATTGACGATTAGTTGGGAATCGCCGTATGCTTCAAGGTATTCTACCCCTAGTTCTCTTACAAGTTGGAGGCCAATGACCAGAGCGTTATACTCGGCCACATTGTTAAAGCAGGGTTCTGGGAGGGAATAGGCGCGGTTGATCACCAATCCGGAAGGGGAGACCAGCACTACCCCGACTCCGACGACTATATTGCCTTTAGGTCCAGTCCTGGAGGCACCGTCAAAGAACATTCGCCATATAGCCTCGTGAGAGGTTATATGCGAGTCGACGACCTCGTCTGGAATCTCTTCGTATATTCTGGAGGATTCCGAGCCTGGGTGGGCTGCTAAAAAGTCTGCCAGGGCTAGACCTTTTACTACCTTTTATGGGACAAAGATCATATGATAAGGGGACAGCAATATTGCCCATATAGCGAGTCGAGAGCTAAGTGCCCCTGGTTTGGTCATGAGGACTCTGAGAGGGTTGACCCGTAAGATCGCATGTATCGTTTGTCCGGTGACATAGTGTCGCATTTTCTGAATGGCGAACACCAAGGCGAGGCATTCCTTCTCTACAGCGGTGTATCGGTGCTCGGGTCCAACCATCATTCGGCTGAGGTAGTATATAGCTTGTTCGTGGCCTGCATCATTGTTTTGTGCCAACAGGGCACCGAGGGAGTGTTCCATTGCTCGTACATAGAGCAGGAATAGTTTTCCAGGGACTGGGGCTACTAAGACCGGAGGATTTGACAAATATTCTTTGATGCTGTCGAAAGCACGCTAGCATTCCTCGTCCCATACGAATGAGACTCCTTTCTTCATGAGGTGCGTGAATGGTCGGCATCGCCCGGAGAGATTGAAAATGAACCTTCTGATGTAAGCTAGCCTTCCTTGAAGGCCTCTGAGTTCGCGGAGATTTCTCGGAGGACCCATCTCCATGATTACTTTCGTCTTCTCAGGATCTACATGGATACCCTTTGCAGTGATGATGAAGCCTAAGAACTTCCCGCTAGATACGCCCAGAAAGGACTTCGTGGGGTTCATCTTCAAATTGTGCTTTCGTATTAGATCGAATACCGTCCTTAGATCCTGCAGATGGTCTCCCTTGCTACGGTTTTTAACGGCTATATCGTCAATGTAGCACTCCACCGTCTTGCGTAAGTGGTCTCTAAAGATGATGCTCATGGCTCTTTGATATGTGGCGCCAGCATTCTTTAAGCCGAAAGGCATGACTGTGTAGCAGTACGTGCCGATCGGTATTCGGAATGATGTATGCTTTTCGTCGTCAGGAGACATTTTGATTTGGTTGTACCCCGAGAAGCCATCCATGAATGATATGCGTTCGAAGTCGCAAGTATTATCGATCATGATGTCTGTGATAGGAAGGGGGAATTCATCTTTGGGGCACGCCTCGTTCAGGTTGCGGAAGTCGATGCAGATTCGAATCTTCCTATTCTTCTTGAGGACGGGTACTATGTTGGCGACCCAGTCTGGATGTTGCTCTTCACGAATGAAGCCGCTGGCTATCAGTTTGTTGACCTCGGCTTCGATCGCATCCATGATGCCCGGGCGGAAGCGTCGCTGTTGCTGCTTGACTGGCTTTGCATCCGGCCGTATGTTGAGTTTGTGAAGAGCGATGTCAGGATTTAACCCTGGCATGTCTTCATAGCTCCAGGCGAACACATCAATGTACTCTCTGACAAGTTCTAACAGCGACTCCCATTCTTCGTCAGTTAGGCTTTTACTGATAAAAATCGGTTTTGAAGAAGATTTGCTGCCGAGATCCACTTGTATGACCTCATCTTCAGTAGGAGGTTCTCTCAGTTCGAACCGCTTTTCCCATTGTGCGTCCAATTGTTGGGCCCATGGCTCTAGCTCGAGGATTTCGGGGATGTCTTCGTCTTCCTCGTAAGCGTCGGCGAATGCCATGTTGACTGACATGACTTTTCTGAATATATCTTCGATGCTGGTATCTGAGTCGGAAGTTGGTGATCCGGTTGAATGTGACTGCCAGTCGCATTCTTCATCTGAACTTTCAGGGGTCGTAGTAGGCGTTGCATACCCTAACCCGCATCGAGTTTTGTTATAGTAGTTCCGTGGTTTGCCCGCCGGGACTGGCGACTTCAAAGGTAATCGTCACCCAGTGCCGTAGTTCAATCCTGGCGTCGTCTCTAGATCATACCCCTGTTTCTGCATGAGATATTTGGATTGAGGACTATAGAGATACAGAGGCAGTCTCCTGGCATCTGACCCGAGGTTGACTTCTTCTATGGTGAGGGGATACGGGTTGTTCGTCCGACCGAAGATGATCGGATGATCTCCTTCCTCGAATATTCGGTAAGCATCTTCTACTGGGGTAAACTGGATCACGGTGTACACATTTGTCACCTGTGTGTGTAGGTGAGCGCCTATACCGTGTTCCATAGCATACATTATACATAGCTTATTGAGCTCGGTGTAGTTCAAAGATAACCCTTTATTGATGAAGTAAGGTATCTTTTCTAGGGGATTATATCATCAGCGGAGGGGACATCATTGTGGGCAGCCACATACTTGGCTAGCTCCGGTTCCTCTTCGGCTACCCCCTGTGTGAACGAAGACTGAGAGGATGACCTGGAAAGCTTGATTGTCAGCGGTTCAGTTGATGGAGCAGAGCGTGGAGTTGTTGGCAGACTAGCGACCCCCAGTTTGGCATTTGATGTGGGGCGAGGAGTGGCTGGTTCGCTAGAAGTGTCAGACCTTGCATCGGGGTGATGACCCTTCCTGGAAAGGCGTATCGTCATGGGCCTGTCCGAGGGGTTGAGCTTCCCTGCTTGTGGTTGGCTGACTCTTGGTAGCCTGATTGTTAGTGGCTCCGTTGTGGGTCTCGGTACTTGGCCGGACCTTGGCAGCCGGATTATCATTTGCTCCTCTTGTGCTGAGAGGCTGATTGCGTCCTTCCGCAGAGTGGCGGTAAGGGGTGCAGACTTGCCCGGTTTGCGAGCTTGGAGGTGGATCGTCAGGGGTCCTTCTGATCCCGTAGCTGTCTCGGTATGAGTTTGTGCGTCTCCTTCATTAAGGTGCCTTTTTGACTTTTCGTATAGGCAGGTGTCCGAGTAGTAGGATTTGACCCCTTTGAAGGGATCGATATCAGCAAATTATGTCTTCACGAAGCCGTATTTGTCGACATATTTGAAGCACTGGTGTAGTGTGGAAGGCACGATCATATAATCGTGAATCCATGGACGCCCCAAGAGGATATTGTAAGAAGTGTCTGCATCTATGACGTAGCAGGTGACTTCGGATTGGAGGTCGCCAATTTGACACTTCAGACGAATCTTCCCAATAGGGTAGCTCCTGCCCGAATTGAAACTGCTGATAGCGGTGCTTGTAGGTGTCAGGCGATGCATTGGAATACGGAGATGATGTAGCAGACCCTTCGGGATGATGCTTATGGAAGAGCCAGGATCTATGTGCATCCGATCCACCTTCACGTCATCGATGTATCCCGTATAGTATAGCGGGTGATCATGTAGGTTGGTTTTGATGAGCATGTCCTGCGAAGTGAAGATGATATTGGGCATTGCTCCCGTGCAGGCAGTCTTAGAGATCCACGGGTGAGTCCTCCCCGGTGAGGTTGGATTGAGCCAGATAGGCATCGGCATTTTGGAGTGCTTCGCTCAATGTAATACGAACGTCCTTGGAGAGCCTTAGGAGTTCGTACAGTGACAATTTGGCCGGAGTGTTAGCCAATTGTGCTAGACGTCAAAGTTGTAGGGCCTCTCTAGCCCTTGGGCTGCGTCTTTTCGGAGAGATTTGTCGAAACGAGTCTCCTTCGGCCTAGGCTTGTCGGTCGTCGATGGCTGAGCCGGTCCCGGAGCATCAGTTGTAATAGGTTGATGATTTTCAGCTGGGCTGTCAACCACAGGTTGGGATTGTGCTCCAGACCACGTGACGACGGCTGTAGCTTCCTCGTTGTCTGCTGAGATTGTGTGGCAGGTCCTGATTTTTCTACTCTTTTTGTTAGTAGAAGATGGTGTGGGCCGAGTTACTTTTGACACCAAGTCTGGATGGACCCATATGACCTCCCCTCGTGAGGTGGTGAGAGGTACTAGACCAGCGGCCTGTTCCCGGGGAGGTGGAAGATTGGTAATCTCTATCGTCGCTAGAGGGACGGGGATTATCCCGTCCTTAGTCTCCGTTGGAGGGAAGCTGCCGAATTGTACGGACACCATATTGGCTGCTACGGTTACTTCTTCGAAGTCGATGGCTAGAGCGTTCGAATCGATGAGGCTTTGGATGTACCGTTTTAGTTGGTAGCAGTCGTGTGTAGCGTGGTGTATATAACGGTGGTAATGGTAGAACTTTGGGTTCTCCAAATCAGCCGACCGAGGCTTCCGCCTTGGTAGAGGAAGCTGAATTCTACCTCCTTGTATGAGCATGTCCAAGATAGGCTTGACGTGGCCGTCTTCGAAAGAGTAAGTGATCTGAGGCCATTGTTTGTCTGCTGGTTGTGACTCGGGCTTCTGGGCCGTGTCGGCCACCATAGCCTGCTTTTCTTTGCTGTCCCGATTGTTGGAGGGGTTACCCCCATTATCGTTGTTGGGACGCTTGCCCTTGTTTTCTCCTTCTGAGATGTGCAATCCCAGTTGGCGAGCCTTCTTCAGTCGTTCTTCGGCGCTTGTGGCGCTGATGATGAACGCCTTCCAATCTTTGAATTGACTTTCACCCATCCAGAGACTGATCGTTGGAAGCAGTCTCTTTTGGCAAATTTCAATCAAAGAGGAATCTGGATTTCCGGAAGGCAGCTTCATGGCGGTCTGGCGGAACCGCTCGATGTAGTTCCTTGTCAACTCTTTTTCCCCTTGGACGATGTCCATGAGAGTGGACATAGTGATGTCCTGTCCTACTTCGTAGAATCGTTCCAAGAACAGGCGCTTGAAGCCGACGAAGGAGTGGATGCAGTTGTCCGGTAGATTGCGGTACCAATCGAAGGCGACTCCTTCCAATGCCCCGATGAATAACCGTGTGAGGATCGTATCATCATGGGGCAGATGGTCGGTGGTGACCTCAAAGTAAGTGATGTACCGACTTGCTGAGGTTTTGCCATCATACGGGTTGATATTGAACGGCTTATATCTTGGTGGGAATGGAACATCCCTCCATTCAGCAGGGTATGGTTGCCGTATTCTGAGATCTTGAGCGTTTTCTCGGGCATGGAACATAGCTCAGAGCTTCTGGACCTTCCTCCTTACTTCTCGGGTCTCATCTGTCGCGGTAGGGGCTGTTATTTCGGAAGGATTATTGCCCGGGTTTGGTGCCGCTGAGTTTGAATCTATATTGACCGCGGGGCCCGTGCTTGTTTGACCAGGCGTTCCTCCTTGTAGAGTGGGCAGGGCCGCTTTAATCTCGTCCACAGATTTGACCAAAGCAAGTAATATGGCTTCAAGATTGTCGATGCGCTGGCGATCATTGGAACCACCTTGATTGCTGTCCGTCATGAACACCGTCCTTCCGTGAGGAGTGATGGAAGGCACGGTGGAGGATGTGCCCTCCGAGTCGTACCCGTGTACCGAGAAGTCATCGGGATATGTGGGAATATTATCTTTTGGTTCGGACTCGGAGGGAGAAGTACCTCCAGCCACAGAATTTACTTCGTCTTGAGAGTCATGGGTGTCCTCGGGGACATCGGCGTCTGTTGTCCCTGATGGAAGAGTTGTTTGTCCGGGCTCGGTTCTTTGAAACATCGGATTGTTGTGGATGTTCGGAGGAGTGCTACCCCCAGTTCCCTCAACCCCCAGCGATGTGGATGATGAATTTCCCATCGCGATAAATTTCGTCTTTGAACGGGTGTGTTGGAATACACCAGTAGAGGACAACCGTTTAGATGATAGTTTCTTAGCTGTGGTGGTTGATATCTTGGGACTGGAGATGCTTGTCTTTTTCCCTCTCCCTTCGGCGGGGACCTTCTGAGCGGAATTGCAGGAGACAACAGAAGGTGCCTCATCTTCTGAGTTCGGGTACTGTAGCCTTCGGAAGACGGACGGCCGATCTTCCGTCACTGCCGTGTTGTTGCAGCAGCAATTAACGATGATTTGGGTGCAGCGATGTCCAAGCGAGGACTCTTTGCACGCCGACACTCCTTCTCTTTCCTTGCGTTTGTGGAGGATCGCCTCCCGCAGGTCAGAGGAACCACTTTGTCTGTTTGCCGCCGGGGGCTGGACTCGAGCGGTTGTATATAACTTCCTATCCGAGGCCCGTATGATAGTCAACGGGACGCCCCGATAGTCAGAGGTTAGGACAGTTGACTGGGCCCGATGAGCCCGCGCTGCCCTAGACTTCCTCCTTTTAGCACTTGTGGGTGCGTAATAGGAGGAGTCCAAGTTGGGTACCACAGAGTCTGGCTTATCATCCAGATAATCATCAGGGTCAGGACCGCATGAGAGACGGTCGAAGACTGATCGAGAGAAGCGTGAAACGAACGCTATGCGGCTAGAGTTGGGTACCGTGCAGGCTGTCTGCATGCGGTTGTCTTCTGCCGTCGGACGAATTATTTTTGTACGGCTAGGAGTCACGACCGTACAGGCTGGCCGCATGCGGTTGGCAATTGTGGCCGCATGGGTTTTCTGCAAGCGATTGACTCCTACAGCCGCATGAGTTTCATTCGTGTGGTTGGCAACTGTAGCCGCATAAGCTATGCGGCTGACAGGTATGGCCGTATGAGTTTTCTTCATGCGACTGGAGGATGTAGCCGCATGAGCTTTCTCCCTGTGGCCGAAGGATGTAGCCGTATGAGCTTTCTCCCTGCGGCTGCTAACCTTATGCGGCTCAGATCTTATAGAGTTCCTCTTTGCCCCTGCAAGTCCAGCATCATTGTGTTTTCTTCTGCCGGACTTGGGGACAGCAGAGTTGTCTACGATCTGAAGTGGGGCCGCAAGGGAATCTTGCTCGCCGTCTTGAACAAAAGAGGGTGTCTCTGCAAGAGCTTCAGCAGGAACGAAGGATAGGGGTCTCCACTCCTTACGGGCCTTCTTTGTGCGGGCTCGCTTCTGGACCGGGCCAGTGCTCTTGTCGGAGAGCATCTCTTCGAACGCCTGTTGGTCGAACCGGGCGACCATCTTTTGCTGAGTGGAGCCAAGCTTGGCTGCATCCGATTGCGTCACCAACTCCTCAGCCGTGGAGAAGTTTGTCCCCAGCAGAGTCGTTATCGTGTTTGCCATGAAATATAAAAGAACAGAACAATTATCGAAGGACCGAACTTTTACTTCACGTTACAAACTCGTTTGTACAAAGAAAGCCTAGGAACGAAAACCTAGGTACAGTAGTCAAAGTACAATTGTTTATTTTAGATTCTGGGGGGTGACGATAGAGGCTCGTGAAGGCGACGGCAGCCCTGCCTTACTCCTTGGACGATCGATATACAGCCTTGGTTCCTTGTGAAAAGATGGTTGGTGTTGACGAAGAAATGCTCTTCTTACTCCTCTGTTGCTCTTCTGGCTTCTCTCTCTCTCTGTGTATTCTTTTCTCTGACTATTGGGGAGTCTCTCTGTATATGCGTATTTTTTTCTCCGAATTTTGTATATCTTACAAGGGAATGGCACCTTTCTATTTATAATAGTAGGGTGTGATCATTATGGTTGCCAATGATTAGCTTTTAGAGATGGCGGCGGCTTGGGGATTGGTCAATCTAGGCCATTCATCTTGATTATAATGAATCTGGGCCATTAGGTGTAGATTACTCCAAATCCCATGAGCAATTAATGCTAATTGGAATAAATCTTCCTTATACCGATCTTCTGATATCTGCGAATAAATTAGATCTATTCTTCTGCCACGTGTCCCAGATTATTGGGATTTGACCCAATCTTTAATGGCAACAAATCTGAGGAATTAATCGGTTTAGGACACGTGTCCTAGGAGCTGCTGGGGGGATCTGGACCGTATGACTAGTGAGCCGCATATGGATGTGAGCCGCATATGAATGTGAGCCGCATATGGCTAAGCCCACGTGTCAGGGCTGCGTGGGCAGTGGTCCTCCCTGGAGTCCTCTAACCACAGAGGAGTAATCCTTGTGGGCCACATAGGTATATATCCGCTTGGGCCGCATAGACATGATCCTCTTGAACCGCATGAGAAGTCCTCGCTCGAGCCGCATGAGGCTTTCATGGCCTGAGCCGCATAGGATGGATTCACTCTGAGCCGCATGGGAAGTCCTTTGCTCGAGCCGCGTGAGGCTTCTATGGTCTGAGCCGCATAGGATTTATTCTGAGCCGCATGAGAAGCGAGCCGCATACGAATGCCCACGTGGCAAGGCCATGTGGCATTTTTGTGGATCTCAGGGGATTTGTGTCAGAGATTTCTTTCCACTTCCCTAGAGATTCATCATTATGACAGAGTCATAGTTACCTGCCTTTGTGTCAGGGCTGTCAACTTTTCAGAGGTGTCAGCCGCCATAGCAATTAATGCAGCATGGGTCGGAGGGGAGCACTATCAGGCCACGTGTCCTCTGAGCCGCATGGAATGCCTTGGGCCGCATAGCTCCTTATGCCGCATGATTCCCTGAGCCGCATGAGTTCTCTGAGCCGCAGGGGTCTTTCCTGGCCGCATGAATCATTTCCTTTAGTATTTTCCATGCTTCTACAGACAGGAGCGTCCTCCTCATCGAACTCCATCGGCTCCTTACCCCAGCCTTGACCTCGGCCAACACCATCGCGAGGAGTCTTGGGAGCCATTTCTAAAAAGAAGTTAGGGTTTTGGAAGAAAAAACTCAAAAGAAGAAGAAAGCTTTTTGGCCGAAAGAGGAAGAACTCTCTCTCTCTCCATCAGACGCCTATTTATAGGCTTGGTCGCACACGTGAACCGATGAAGGGTGACGTCTGCCGCCGCCTGGGTTCTACAAAGTAATAACTGCAAATAATCCAAAAAAGATCATCATTAAATCTTTTTGTTTATTTCGAAGCGTTATCATTAGCATTAAAACTTAGAGGAGCATGCGCCTCATCACAAATATGCGAAGCAATCATGCACCCCGAACAGTTGTGCGCCCCATCGAAGACCATACCATGCTTCTTATTCAAAGTATTCCAAAACTTGACAAAAAGTTTTAAAAACTTTGAAGGGGGTCTTGTAGAAGCATGGAATTTCAGGCACATCTACAGGCCAGAATTCCTATACGCCTAACATTACATGCGCCTGGGAACATCAAACGAAGTATTGGGCACAGAAAAACAACAAAAGTATAGACATCAAAAGGATTTTTATTTCATATAAATGCTATTATATGTCTAAAAAAGGCTTTACAAGGAAGAATTTCTACAAAAAGAAAGAATCCTAAGACTACAGTCAAGCGCAGCAAACTGCCATGTATCTTCTGCCCGGCGCATCATCAGTCAGGCGCATCACTTCAGCGTCTCAGTCAGGCATATCTATTTCAGCATCTCAGTCAGGTGCATCTCTTCAGTGTCTCAGTTATGCGCATCATGAAGTCTCAGCATATGCGCTCTGCTTCGACCCGATCAAGTGATTCGACTAATGAAGCATTTATTGAGCAGAACGAGGGTGGGAGATCAACCCCATTCTAGCTGAAGGAAGAGCTCTCCAAAGACCAAGGAAGAGGAGAGCACCGCAACTCTGATCTGCGGCTAAAGTAGCAGCTTTCCACACAACCAGAGTAGGCAACACCCCACTCTTGCAGGAGGAAGAGCTCTCCAAAGCCCAAGGAAGATGAAAGCACCACAATTCCGATCTACAGCTCTTTCGGAATAACGGAGACGAGGCTCGAGCATCCCGATCTTTGGATGCAACAGGCACCTTCCGCTTGCCTCAGAAGCCCTCGATTTCGACTTTTGGATGTAACAGTCACCTTCATGTGCATGAATGAAGATAATTCGTCGCATCTTCACCCTCGGGAGCATCTTGTCAACAGAATGTGCTCGAGCAAATAAGTTCATTCGAGAAGACGTGAGAGAACGAGAAGCAAACTCTCTCCTTGCTGCTATTTATAGGCCGGGCAAATCAAACCCATACTCCAAGTGGCGGGCTCTCTGAATCCCGTGCAGTGAATTTGCATTTATGGTGATGAACCTGACGCTTCAAATTCGGCCAAGTCAAAATGGCTATTTAAAGCACTCGAGGAACGCAACAGTCGGACCAATAAAGATGCATCATGCAAATGGATACGCCAGTCAAATACCGCGCATCCTACAGACACTCCAGTCGCTACCAAGCGCCTTGTATAGATGCGCCCAACAAAGCACAGATCCATGCGTCATAATCAACATGGACCCATGCGCCCAGTGGAATGCAGATCAATGCGCCCACTCAACAGCCTATCACCCGTCAAAAGAATATTAAATGCTGAAGTCCTGACACGATAGCAGCCATGCCTCGATGACAGAGCAGCAATAGCTTTTACAGAAAACGAAACGTCGCTGACGTCAGCGTCATCATTAACCTCTTTCGACGGTTACAAGCCACGTGGCCGCCTAGCCATTCGCATACGCCTCTGTAGCCATGCGTCCAAACCTCTGCATGCGCTTCAAGAGCCATGCGCCTCTGACCTTCCTTTGATCCCGAAAGACAAAAGTCAGGTCGCTACTGAAGCCTCGCATGCGCCTCAAAAGCCATACGTCCATACTGGATCGTAACTCCTGAAGGTTGCGAGCCAAAGTCTTCTCATGTGCCCAATCCCAGGCGCATCCTGTCAGATCACACTCCACCAAATCTAAGATCTTTAAGCTACGGACACGTGCCACGTGTCCCTTGACGCAATTCAGCCTATGAAGGGGTGCTAATCACCCAAGATCTCAGCAACAGAAAGATCCTCTCCACTGCTACGTGCCAGCCCACAAACGCAGCATGAAGGATTCAACCCACAAATGATAGCGCATCATCCATGCGCCTTCCGCAGCTTCAACCACGTGGCGCCCCACGTACGGGCGCATCCTACATATGCGTGCATGAGCAGCCAGCCTGCAAGCTATAAATAGAGGGATCATTTCCTTCTTCCACACACAGAAACACACCTACGGACAGACCTTCATACACACACAGTGAAAGAGGTAGATACAGACACTCAACGTCTTCTTCCTCTCCGCAAGCTCCAGCACCCAGAGCAACTCAGACCTTCTGAGAACCGAGAACCATCGTCAGATCGTCAACAGAGTCAATGCATTACCACTCGGTCCATCGACACAGGGACCCAGATAAACAAAAGTGTACTCCTAGGACTACATCTAAGTCCTACATTGTAACACTATTCTGTTTGTAATTAAAATTGCAATCAAAAGATTTTAATGGCAAACAGGCATGTGGGCCCACTTCTTGTCTTTTTCGAAAGGTTGTTGGCCCATTGGTCATGGTCAAACCTGATTTTAATAATTGATCAAACTCTGTCTCGATATATGAATCATTCAGATGTTTACTAACGATATTTTGGACACTGATCAAAGATGGATATCTACTCTGTTCAAGACCGAAGCTGTTTGCCACTCAAGAATGTATTTCATTAGAGAAATTTAAATTTCATTTTTATTGAGTCTAGGAATACATTGTACACCAAGTCGTACTGGCAAATAGGCTATTCGAAAATGTTTTTCAAAACGGAACTATCTTTTTAAAATGACCTGTGTTTTTGAAAAGCATCTATTTTACAAAAAGCTTCTGAAGGATTTTCAAAAAGCCAAATATTTATTTTTCACAAAATCAACTGACCAAACCCTGACAGAACTCGGCCAGAGTTCGGCCAAGTTGAACTTTATATGAACGTTTGATTTTGAACTTGGTCTCCCTTCAGTTGCGGTTGGTTACAAAGAATTATTTCTGAATTCTGCCCGAATTCTGTCAGAGTTCTTCCTTTGAAAAAACTATAAATAAAGAAGGATTTCGATCATTTCAAATCACCAATTCACTTTCAACCTCCTCTCTTCTAAAGCTTACATTTCTTCCAAAGAGTTCTAAAAAGCTTCCATTTTCAAATCCCAAGCCAGTTACAATCCTCTAGTCGATTTGCCAGTGCGGTGCGGTCTAGAAGTTTCAGAGCGATTGTAATCAGAGGCTTGATTGAAGATTGACTCTTCATAATTGAAGTTGGTCGAGTTCTTCGTATCAAAGCTCGTGTCTGTAGAAGTTGCAAGAACTTTGTATGAAAACTTACGAGATTTTTCAATAGTGGATTCAACTGGAAGCTTGAGTTCTTCCGACTGGACTAGTCCTCACAAGAAGGAAACCAGTATAAATCTCGGTGTTTGCGTTTGCCTTCTGATCTCTTTTTTATTTATATTTATTTATTTTTGTGATTATCATAATATCTGTGATCTAACTACTGACAAGTTTTAATTAGCAATATTCTGCTACCTACTCTATTCACCCCCCACTAGAGTATTCTGCTTTACGATTTCGTTCCTATATTTGGTATCAGAGCGGGTTATACAGGTAAAGCAAGGTAAAATTGTAGCTATATTCAATTATTTCTCAATTGTTTTATAGATCACAGAATTACACATGGCAACTGTGAAATTCACAAGTGAAGGCCAAGCCACAAACAGACCTCTACTGTTTGACGGCACAAACTACACTTATTGGAAAACACGTATGAGTTTCTTCCTGAAATCTCTTGATTTTGACTTATGGTCTGTAGTTATTGATGGCTATAAAAAGCCTTCTTGTATTAATATTGATGGAGTTTTAGTTGAAAAACCCCATGACAAATATACAGAGGATGAAAAGAAAAAGGTCAGTCTTGACGCACGTGCTATTAACGCTTTATTTTGTGCTTTAGACAGAACTGAATTTAACAGGGTATCTACTTGCACAACATCAAACGAAGTGTGGAAGCTTCTCGAAGTAACACACGAAGGAACAAAACAAGTCAAGGAGTCAAAGATCAGCAGACTTACTCAGGAGTACGAGACGTTCAAAATGAAGCCAAGTGAATCAGTTACTCAGATGTTTACAAGATTCTTGGATATTGTAAATCCTTTGTCTTCATTAGGCAAGGATTATAGTAACCATGAAAAGATTCGCAAACTTCTACGAGCTCTCACAAAGAACTGGATTCCAAAGGCTACAGCAATTATTGAAGGGAACGACCACTCAACAATGTCTCTGGAAACACTCATGGGTAAGCTACTCACTCACGAGTTAGAACTTCAAGATTTTAAAGATGCTACACCAAAGGAGAAGTCAGAAAAGTCAATCGCACTCAAGGCTCAACATAGAAGAACTGTAGAAGATGATTCTGACGACATCGACTCTGACTCTGAAGATCAAGCTCTTCTGGTAAGAAAATTCAAGAAGTTCATGAGATTTAACAGGAGAATAAAATAGAGCAACAACAAAAACAATAAGGAAGATCCTATTTGCTACGGATGCAAGAAGAAAGGACACATGAAGAAAGATTGTCCAACAGCATCATCAACAAAAAAGCAGCAAATATGACAAAGGCTACCTAAAGAAATCTACATCAAGGAAGTACGCCAACACAAGCATATGGCATGAAAGTGAAGCCAGCGATTCAGAAGACGAACAATCAGATAACGCTGTAAATATATGCTTGATGGCTTGCGATCAGGTAATCACTAATCATCTATTTGATCCTTATGATGATTTCACCTTTGAGCAACTAGGAGAGGCTTTCAGTGACCTGTTAAATGATTACAGGAAACTGCATAGTAAATATTAAACCTCTAAGAAGGTACTCAAAGAGTACAAAGGTGAAATAGGAAGACTTACCGATCAATTAGCTGATGTTAGAAATAATGACTCTTCTAATGAGTCTGGTGAGCTTTCATCTGTTAAGTTGTTGTTACACGAGACTATCAAGTTATCCGAAGAAAAAGACCTAACTATTATCCAGTTAAAAGAAGACCTATCTAAAGAGAGAAAGAGTCTCCAGTGTGCACAAGTCAGAATAGAAACACTTACATCTGACTATACTAGATTATTCAACACTCAACATACAAAATGTTATTATTATGGCCTCATTGGTCATATATCTTCTGCATGTAGAATTAAAAGTTAGTAGATTTAAATTTTTATGCATGGATACCAAAAACTAACCAGTCAGGACCCTATAAGAAATGGGTACCAAGAGTTTCATCTGTAAATTATTTTGTAGGTGGGACGCCCTTCACATGCTAGGAGCAAATGGATCCTCGACAGCATTTATTCACGGTACATGACCAGTGATGCTTTATTACTCGCAACACTGTCGAAGAAGAATAAAGAAGGATACGTCTCCTTCGGTAATAATTTAAGAGGGTATATAATCGGTATCGGTGACATTGGTAAGGCTCCCTATCCTGTGATTAAAGATGTCTGTCTAGTTACCGAGTTAAAACATAATCTGCTTAGCATAAGCAATTTAGCTAATCACGGTTATGGCACTAACTTCGTCAAAGATAAATGTACTATAGTTGATAGTTCAAATGGTAGTACTATCTTTGAAGGTATCATGGAAGACAACATATATGTTTTCTATTTGTTGGAAGATGTTAACAAAGCAGGTAGATGTTTGATGGCCAAAAGCATTGAGAGTCAACTATGGCATATGAGACTCGGTCATGCAAACATGGATACAATTTCTAGACTATCTATAAAGAAGTTGGTACGCGGCTTACCAGACATATCTTTCAAGAAGGATATGGTATGTAGTGAATATGAAAAGAACAAAGCTACCCGATCCGCTTTTAAATCCAAGAATGATGTAAGTACCACTAGACCTCTACAACTGTTGCATATGGACTTATTTGGACCAAGTAGAATTGCTAGCCTAGGTGGTAAGTTATATGCATTTGTCATTGTAGATGATTTTTCTAGGTATACATGGGTTTATTTTCTTGCACGCAAGAACGATGCATTATCAGAATTCGTCACCTTTTGCAAGAAAGTACAAAATCAAAAAGGGTTCATGATTAATCGCATTCGTAGTGATCATGGCGACGAATTTGAGAATGCAGAATTCAAGCAATTTTGTGACACACACAGTTATTTAGATAAATTCTCTTGCCCTAGGACTCCACAACAAAATGGAGTTGTGGAACGTAAGAGTAGGACTCTATCAGAAATGGTAAGAGTAATATTAAACCAGTTTAGTCTACCTAGATACTTTTGGGCTGAAGCTGTCAATACAGCGTGCTATATTCTAAATAGGGTTCTAATTCAACCTATATCGAAGAAGTCTCCCTATGAACTATGGTTTGATAGAACACCCAATGTCTTATATTTTGAGATTTTTGGTTGTAAATGCTTTATTCTTAATACTAAAGACAATTTGAGTAAATTTGATGAAAAGGCCGACGAAGGTATATTTTTAGGTTATACAGCAAAGAGCAAAGGATACAGAGTCTTCAACAAAAGAACCATGATCATCGAAGAATCAATCAGTGTCAAGTTTGATGAGCTAAATCAACACTTAGACGATGACGACAATGAAGACGTGATTACACTAAGTACAACTACTGCAAAACCTTCACACAAAGATGCAGAACCGTCACACCAAGCACCAGCTGAACCTTCAAGCAAAGAAGCCGAAACCAGCAATCATGAGGATATGCCAAAAGAGATGAGATTCTTGGCAGATCATCCAAAGGACTTGGTAATTCGTGAGATTACCAAGGGTGTAAGTACTCGTTCCTCTAATAAAGATATAGCTTCTTGTGTTGCTTTTGTCTCGCAGTTTGAACCCAAAAATATTAAAGAAGCATATAGTGATAATTTTTGGTTAGATGCTATGCAAGAGGAATTAAACCGATTCGAATGGAATCATGTTTGGAAACTTGTTCCGAAGCCCATTGATCATCCGGTCATTGGCACCCGTTGGGTATTCTGAAACAAACTGAACGAGAATGGTTTAGTGACTCGTAATAAGGCTCGACTCGTAGCTCAAAGATATAATCAAGAAGAAGGTATCGACTACGATGAGACTTATGCCCCAGTTGCGAGATTAGAATCCATTCGCATGTTTTGTTCATTTGCATGTTTTTATAATTTTAAGTTATTTCAAATGGATGTCAAAAGCGCATTTTTGAATGGTTTTATAAAAGAAGAAGTTTATGTAATTCAACCTTCCGGTTTTACTGATTTCAAAAATTCTGATTATGTTTTGAAGTTGAAGAAAGCCTTATACGGATTGAAACAAGCTCCTCGAGCTTGGTACGATCGTCTAAGCTCTTTTCTACTTGATAACGGTTTTTCAAAGAGAAAGGTTGACACTACATTGTTTATAAAGTCTTTGAATAACAACATTCTTTTGATTCAAGTCTATGTAGATGATATTATTTTTGGATCTACTGATGAATCTCTTTGTCAAAAAATTTCAAGCTGTATGCAGAATGAGTTTGAGATGAGCATGATGGGAGAGCTAAAATTCTTTCTCGGACTGTAAATAAAATAAACCAACAATAGGATGTTCATAAATCATGCAAAGTACACAAAGGATCTATTAAAGAAGTTCGACCAGGAAGCAGTCAAGCCACTTAGCACTCCAATGGCAACTTCAACCAAGCTTGATACTGATGAACAAGGCAAACCCGTCGACATACGTAAGTATCGAGGTATGATCGGTAGCTCACTGTATTTAACTGCTAGTCGACCAGACATTATGTTTAGTGTTTACTTGTGTGCACGTTTTCAAGCTAATCCTAAGGAATCACATCTGTGCGCAGTTAAGCGTATCTTCCGATACCTTAAAGGCACTTCTTCTGTCGGCTTATGGTATCCCAAAACCACGTCATTTGACGTAACCGGTTATTCTGATGTTGATTTTGTCGGATGCAAAGTAGATAGAAAAAGTACCAGCCGCACATGTCATTTTCTAGGAAAAGCTCGAGTCTCTTGGTTTAGCAAAAAGCAAAATTCTGTCGCGTTATCAATATCAGAGGATAAATATATCACAGCAGGACGTTGTTGTGCACAAATTTTGTGGATGAAGCAAACTTTAGAAGACTATGGATTACATTTTACACATATACCTATTTTTTGTGATAATACTAGTTCTATTAATTTGACTAAGAATCCAGTATGTCACTCTCGTACCAAGCATATCGAGATTCGACATCACTTTCTTAGAGATCATCATCAAAATGGAGATATAGACCTTGTATACATAGACACACAGAATCAATTAGCTGACATTCCCATAAAACCTCTAACGGAAGATCGTTTCAATTATTTACGTCGAGAATTAGAAATTTTAGATGTCAATAATATTAATTATTTTTGTTTTATTAATTAATTTATTCAATACTCAATAACTGTTTTCGAGACAAGCCTAAAAAGAGTCTGTCTGTCACCACGACTACGGTCGAAGCGAAGTGGTATTTAAGAGTTCCCCGGTGAACCTCCGTTAGCTGCGACAGTACTCCTAAAGCTAATCTGAAATAGAGACTGAGTAAAGAATATTAATTTATAAAATAATATTAATTGTATTATTTGAAATTTAAAATTACTAAACTCTGAATTAAACATTTGAAACGAATTGATGAAAAAGATGTGGCCAACAAATTTATATATATATATATATATATATATATATATATATATATAGCCAGGTAACCTTTGGAGAATTCGGCCCGAGTTCGGTCCGAATTCGGCCAGAGTTCGGCTAGGTATACATACATATCAGTCAGAACCCGAGGCCCCCATCTTCTTCATTCTTCCAAAACCACATCAACAGCAGCAGCCGTGCCTCGAAAACCTTAGTTCTTCTCCACCTTCTTTCTTCCAATCTACGTGCAAATCTTTGACTAATATTTGGATTCGTGAGGAAAATTTCGTCCTCTACAACATACCTGATTCTCGGAAGGTATAATTCTTTCTCTCCTCCACTTTCAAATTTTTAGGGTTTCTAGTTTTTGGGATAGAATGCCTAAGGGATTCAATCCTTTCAAGATAAAGAAGACCCATGCCAGTGAAGAGGCATCGTCTTCTGATCCACATACAGATTCTCTCTTTTCTCCGGTCCAATCGGATGATGGTGCATCGGACGAGTTTTATTTCAAAACTCCCGACGAAGCCTTATTTTTGTATATCGACTTTATTATGCGTACTATATGTATCGGATCTTCGATCAAATGGACTATATTTCCTGACCACCTTCCTTACTTTGAGGTATTAGGGTTACATCACTTTGCTACTTTACAATTCCCTATAGCTACTAATGCTATTAGACTGTTTTACTGTAATTTCGTGTTAGACACTTTTACCGCGAGAACTCGTGTCGGCGGGATAGATATCGAGTTCAATAATGAATTGCTAGCTAAAATCCTTGGTCTTCCAACTGAAGGTGCCCCGCTCGATGACAACACTGATTTCGATTTCCCCGAGGGTACAATTCTCGTTAGTTTCAAGAATGAGATTTGTGCGCCCGCACGTGCTCGTCCTGAAAAGTTCAAGGCCAATGACTTGAACTTGTTTAACTACGAATTACATCGCATCATCTATTCTACTCTACTTCCAAAATCCACTTCAAAAGATGATGTCACTGTACTTGAGCTTTCTGCTTTATATAACATTCTTAAGGGGATTTCTTTTTCTGTCCCTAAAACTATCATTCAGATGATGGGTAGATGTCGCAGAAGAGACTGCAACCTCTCTTATGCGATGATCATCCCACGCATCTTTCAGAGATTTAATATTGATCTATCTACTTGTGCTCTGGACCCTGAGCCCAAGTACTTCAAACTTTCTCGTCGCAGCATTGCCACTGCTCCTCTACCTACTGTACCTGCTCCTCCAGCACCTACTTCCACAGCACGTGGTCCTCCTTAGTCTTACCCTATTACTTTTGAGGTATTCACCAGCATCTATCAGATCTGCAGATATTCTTCGTTGACACTTCCACGGAACATGAGTTCCGTGATGTGACTCGGTTCTAGGCTATTGCCAACTCCTTCGCCGGTCTGAGATTTGCACAGACGGGTCACTCTACTAGCTCTCTTCCTCGAGACCCTTCTGTATCTGGCTACCGCATTGACGATGAGGCAGTCCACTCTCTGTTCCAGCCAGGGAACGCATACGATTGGTATCATACTTATGGTGCTACTCCACATACTTCTGGAGCTGGCACTTCTAGAGCTGGTCCGTCTGGACATGCTGGCACTGCAGCCCATGATGATGAGGATGAGGATGATAATTTTTGAGATGTTACCTTTTGAGACTGTCTATTTTGTCTTATGTTTACTTGAAAATGCTCCGACATTCCAAGATATTATCAGTACTCTTTATTTTAGATATGATTTGTGATTTTGATAGACATGTTTTTATGCCTCATTTTGGCATCAGTTTAGTTTATTATTCATCACTCTATTTATTTTCAGCTTTATTATAGCATTATCTTTCTTTATGCTTCCATATAAACTGCCTGTGACAAATACCATGCCTGTATTGTTTATACAAATTTATGTTTATCTTATAAATTGTTATACCACGCCTGTGATGAATATTTTTTATATTTTTCTTGTGTTTCTTCACTGCTTGTTACTTATGCATTTATTACTGGGGAGCTTTCTTTTACAATTATTGTGCTAAGTGACAACGGGGGAGAAATAGGATGTAACATCTTCATGGATACAGGATTTGAACAATTTTTTATTTACATTTCAGTACACTCATGAATTAATCAAAACCAAGATGTTATATCGGCAAGGTTTGTCAATTATCAAAATGGGGAAGATTGTTGGCCCATTGGTCATGGTCAAACCTGATTTTAATAATTGATCAAACTCTGTCTCGATATATGAATCATTCAGATGTTTACTAACGACGTTTTGGACACTAATCAAAGATGGATATCTACTCTATTCAAGACCGAAGCTGTTTGCCACTCAAGAATGTATTTCATTAGAGCAATGTAATTTTCATTTTTATTGAGTCTAGGAATACATTGTACACCAAGTCGTACTGGCAAATAGGCTATCCGAAAATGTTTTTCAAAACTGACCTATCTTTTTAAAATGACCGATGTTTTTGAAAAACATCTATTTTACAAAAATCTTCTGAAGGATTTTTAAAAAGCCAAATATTTATTTTTCACAAAATCAACTGACCAAATCCTGACAGAACTCGGCCAGAGTTCGGCCAAGTTGAACGTTATGTGAACGTTTGATTTTGAACTTGGTCACCCTTCAGTTGCGGTTGGTTACAAAGAATTCTGTCCGAACTATGCCTGAATTCTGTCAGAGTTCTTTCTTTGGAAAAACTATAAATGGAGAAGGATTTCGATCATTTTAAATCACCAATTCACTTTTAATCTCTTCTCTTCTAAAGCTTACATTTCTTCCAAAGAGTTCTAAAAAGCTTCCATTTTCAAATTCCAAGCCAGTTACAATCCTCTAGTCAATTTGCTAGTGCGGTACGGTCTAGAAGTTTCAGAGCGATTGTAATCAGAGGCTTGATTGAAGATTGACTCTTCACAATTGAAGTTGGTCGAGTTCTTCGTAGCAAAGCTCGCGTCTGTAGAAGTTGCAAGGACTTCGTATGAAAACTTACGGGATTTTCCAATAGTGGATTCAACTAGATGTTAGAGTTCTTCCGACTGGACTAGTCCTCACAAGAGGAAAACTAGTATAAATCTCGATGTTTGCGTTTGCCTTCTGATCTCTTTTTCATTTATAGTTATTTATTTTTGTGATTATTATTATATCTGTGATCTAACTGCTGACAAGTTTTAATTAGCAATATTCCGCTGCCTACTATATTCAGCCCCCTCTAGAGTATTCTGATTTACGATTTTGTTCCTACAAAGGTCACGTCTTATCTTTATCTTTTTGTCAGGATGTGTCAGAGTTATCATAGTTGTCAGAGTTGTCAGCTTTGTCAGAGGAGATTCTGCGGCTGATCAGCTTGGCCGCATAAGTAGCTCTTCCTTCTGCGGCCCGAATCAGTTTGGTCACATTGTAGAGCCTAAAAATTAAGATGTGCCACTCATTAAAGCCTTCAATCATCTTATGGCACCAAACCAATCAAGTTGTGCCGGATCATCAAGTTACACAACATCAGACTGTGCCAACGCCAGGTTGCGCTGGAGTCAGGGTGCACGGAGAGCCACGTGGCGCACTTTCTCGAGAAGCTGTAACGACATCATCATTTTCTGACAACTGACAGCACGAAGATTAAGGAAAATCCATTCGAATCCCGTAAAACGCGACGCTTGAGGAGATTTTGTCAGCATGTAATTAATACTGACAAATGGTTCACGCAAGTCACTGAATGGCACAAAGATTAAACAGTACAGCACAGAAGACCGAGTCAAAAGGCGCAGGTCGTTGAGTTGCGCCTATGCACAGCATGATAAACTGGCGCCAGTTGATCAACTCTTATTTTAAACAGGGTGATGTAGCGCACAAGCCATCAACTTCACAGAGCATGCCCACTACACTGCCCACGACCACACGCATCTCAATCAAACGATGCCATGCATCTACAGCAGTTAGTACAAATCGCTCACGCAGGTTGTTACATTACGCTCACGTGCAACCTGATGAAGCCCATGCCAAGTGATTAAATGTTATTCAGAACAGAGTGACGTGGCATGCAAGCTACTAACTTTGTAAAACGTGCCTACTATACTGTCCACGACCATCCACATCTCAATCAAACGATGCCACGCGTCTACAGCAGTTAGTGTAAACCGTTCGTGCAATTGAACAACAGGCGCACAACCTGAAGCGCACACAATCCAGAATAACTACTAAAACAGTTATTTCATGAACTCTATAAATAGGGTTTCAAATCAGTCGCAAATCATCAAGAGTGATCATAATCTTCTACAAAGTGCTGTTGCAACCTCTAGAGGCTCGTATCTTCGATATCTATTGTCCAAGGGATAAAGTGATCGTCTTCTGATCAGATTCCTATAGTTGTACTTCCCCAAAAATTAATTATACTTATGTACTCTTTTTCTTAGTTTGTAAGAAAACTTTTTTGTTCTTTGCAAACAAAATGATGACTCTGTTGGGGACGACTTTCTCCTCCGACGAGAAAGTGACAACACAATGTGATACCGCGTCAATCGACAAGACGCAGAAGACCCTGGTCGTTAAAGTCGACCAGATAGCCTACGAGACTATGATCAATGTTGGGGGTGCCAAGCGCACTTCTTCCGCCGTTAAGAGTAAGACACACTCTATCTGGACTCATAAGTCCTCGGTGATGCAATCTCTTGCCTCTGTGCAACTTGCGCCCATCAATGCTTTGGCGTAACCTAAGAGAAACAACCTTTTGGCTCATCCCTCTACTTCTCCGATTCTAAAATCGAAGGAGACTCTGTCTCGACACACTGCTGTCAAAACCAAAGGAAAGCGCTCTTCAGCCCTTTCTTTTTTGGCACAACCTGTACTTGTTCCTGCCTCTGTGCAACTCGTGCCCATCAATGTTTCGGCACAACCTAAGGGAAACAGCCTTTTGGCTAATCCCTCTACTTCTTCGACCCTGAAATCAAAGGGGACTCTGTCTCGACACGCTGTTGTCTAAAACAAGAGAAAGTACCCTTTGGCCTTTTCTTCATCGGCGTAATTTACGCATGCCCATGCTTCAGCACAACTTGCGCGGGTTTATGCCTTGGCACAACCTACACGAACTTTTGCACCAGCGCAATGTAAAGAGAAGCACTCTTTTCCATAAAATCAGAAGCTTAGCGAGAAATCACTAAATCAAGGAAAAGGTTCTTTAACTTTTCTTCATTCGTCTCGAGTCGTTGACTGGGTGGAAAGCACTGCTCTCCTTAATAGAGACAACCAAATCTCTATCGGGAAGATGAGTTCCATTCGGAACAAACCTTCCATGCAAAAGGGCATCATGCCGACTCCGAAGAGATCAGGGCAGGATCTACCAACCTTATGCATTTCAAGATCCTGACAAGCAAACTATTAGTATCTCAAGTAGATACACAAGCAGCTCCTCTATCAGACTTGCGCACCTATATCAACAGTTGCCAATTAGGCTCAACCTCGAGAAATTACAAGATGCATCAAGCGCAACCCACACCAGTTGCTATCTTAAACCAGAGGAAGAATGCTGAGGTGAAAGATCATGTGACTCATGCTAACCAGCTAAGTACGTCCTTGTACACTCAAGGTACATGACACCTCAAGAACAGGAACCATGTCCTGAATATTATCAAGAACTACGTTCCTGCAACTTTTTCTCGTCCTGTTAGTGACCTCCGTGAACTCCAAACACAGAAGCGGAAGGTTGCAAATCCATCCCATCCAGCGGTGGTCCATCAACAAGAATATTATTACAACCACCATCACGAAGTTGTCATCAAATGTTGCTGTCAGTCAGCCAAGCGGTCCGTCTTTGACCGTTTGAATTATGTTCAGACTCCTGTACCAATCTTAGTGGACGAAGATGAACTACTCTATGCTTCTGTCAACATGGCCTCTCGAAGCACTGGGGTGGAAAACGTCCAAGACGTAATATGTTCCGTAATCCTAGTCAGCAATACTTAGATCGAATTCATGAATCCGGTGAAGGAGTATATCAATATACTAGATCAAGAAGCCGAGACACAATCGGTCAAAGGAATCTTCTTGATTCAAACCAAGATTCTTTCAGTCAAAAAGATGTCCCTATCACTTATTCTGGGTATAGTTGTTTTTGTGACTTTGACGCTAACAGTGAAGGTTCTGAAAGGACCATTCTTTCTACTAGCTCGTTTTCAAATGCTAGAGAAGTGACTGTTTATGCTATCACAGAAGATCAAGACACCTCTACTTCTTCTAGTCAAGAACAGAGAATTGCTGCTTTGGAGGCTAGTTTAAATAACATGGCTGAGATGATGGCAAGCATGCATGCTGTGATTACGGTACAACATACAGTTCTACTAGTCACAAATCTGATTCCGACTCAAGAACCTATGACAACATCAATTCCCACCAATATTGATCTAGGGGTACAATCTGCTCACACTGCTTCTATTCCTGTACAAGCTTTTCCAACTAAATCTGGTACAGGGGTGGTACTTATCATGCGGTACCCCCTCTAACACATTGAATCAATCCACTACTCCGCAATCAACTGGAGATACCAATGAGGCCGTAAAGCTTTTACGTACTCAATTTGAAGATTTCAAACAGAAGGATGGCCTGCAGAAACTTGGGATCAAATAGCCCTATCCCATAGAATAGAAAGAGGTCCAATTTTCTTCTAAATACAAACCCCCTACTATTATGCTGTTTGATGGCAGCACGTCTCCAAGTCAATACCTCAATCACTTTAAAGTAATGACTAATCAACTCCAACCAAATGATGCTCTTCTTACCAGAGTATTTGTTGGATGGTTAGCTGATGCAGCATATGACTGGTATCGAAGTTTACCAGATGGGTGCATAACCTCTTTCGCTGGCTTCAAACAAATATTCTTGGAATAATTTTATGAGGGAACCAACGACATGACTATGTCTGCTCTCATCAAAATTAAACAATGACATAATGAAACTACTTAACGTTTCATTAAACAATTTTGCCGTGAAGCACTCAAAATGTCTCTCGGAACTCCAGATGCTTTAACTATAGACACTTGTAAATCAAACTTGTTACCTATAATCAGTATGTGGACAGGATCAACATAGTTCCAGGATTGGCCTTCCTTCATAATGAACGCCAAAGCCACAGAAGAAAGCGCTGATAAATTCAAGCAATTAGGCATTCAAATGCCTAATCTTGACAAAGAAGAATGTGCTGCACCAAATAATAATGGCCGACAAAACAATCCCAAGAGCAAAAAATCTTTGGCCACTAACCTCAAAGGCAAAGAAGCCCTGGCCATCAATGTAAATTAGCCAACATCTACCTTTTTAGCACCACCACAACGGGCACCTCTTCCAAAAGAAGAATACTCCTTCGATGAAGATGACATCATGAGTATCTTTGATTGCCTCATCAAGAGCAACAAATTCCTACTGCCAGAACCTAAAAGGCCAGATAAAGTTGGTAAGACTGACCATCCTAAATATTGTGTTTACCACAGGTTTATTGGACATCCAACTCGAGCGTGCTATATGCTCAAGGGTAAAATTCAAAAGATGGTCAATTCTGGTGCAATCATTCTCTAGTAAGACGAGAAAACTGTAACTGCTAATGTCGTCTCTTTACAGTCTGGAGATTTCACAGCTTAACTTGTATAAGACGGCGTTGTCCCCATTCCGAGAACTACTCTGGAGATTGTCAATCTTCCGCCAGCATGGACAGATGTTCTTGTTCCTCTGTCTACTGATAAAGGGGAGATTATATAGATCCATCCAGATTTAGTGGTGGACTTTGAAACACCGTCTTCTTCTACCAAGTCCAAGAAGGCCATTAAAAATAAATTATGTCACATGATTTCATTTGGTGAGCCTTGTCTTCCACCTCTAACTGCTACCTTCATCCCGATAGCAGATAATTCTTCTTCTTCTTCTTCCGCTGATAAGATAACATTGTCAAAATTAGACGTCAAATACCAACCAGCTTTCCATCTATACAGTCCATAATCTTGTGATCTCATAAAATAGATGGGATAAGATCTACAAGGGGCCTCTGGTTTGAATCATGGAAAGGGGTCTCCTGTACTTTTTTCTCTATCTCTTTCTCGCAACCAATCTCGGGTAGGTTTGGGTTACTGGACAAACTCTCCATCTTGCCGAAGGAAATCTTCCAGAAGCAAGATCCAGGTAAAGAACTGCAATATGGTGTCCTTTGAACCTGTATCTGAGGAAAAAGTCTTCACTGGTACTAGGTCTGGAAAACCTTACCTAAGAGAATACTCAGAAGGTTAAGAAGAACCTGCTCCAGCTCTGGAGTCTCCTCAAGCATCATCTTCTCCTACTGTCAATAATCCATCAACTTTATCACCCCCGATAGAGATAACTCTTCTCAAGCCGACGACAGCCGACAAAAGAAAATAGCCTGTCCATTTTGACAAAGTATTGAAGAAGACTTCAACCTTGGGACTTGAGAAGCCATATAACTTTGATATACTGGCTCAACTGGCCAATACTCCGACAAGATTTTTAATATTTGAGCTACTCCGTCTTTCGAAGGAGACTCGAGAAACACTAAGTGAAGCTTTAATGCAAGCCGATACTTGTCTAGCACTTTTCAAGAAACCAGAGGATGAGCCTATAACATGCCTTCATTGTCATAGTGTGACGGAACTTATGCCAAACATCATCTTTACACAAGAGGATATGCTGTTAGAAGATAATCGTCATGATCGACCCTTCTACTTTACGGGGTATGTTGATACCATGAAGGTTGATCGCATCTTGAACGATCCTGGGTCTGCACCCAGCATCATGCCAAAGACTTTACTAGATGCGTTGAAGATTCCTGTACACAATCTTTTAACAACCATCATGACAATCCTGGGATTCAATTCTGGAAGAAGTGAACCTTTGGAAAAGATTCGCCTGAAAGTTCAAATAGGCAATCTTCGTACGAATGTTACTTTCTACGTGATCGACAATTACGGCTCTTATAATGCTTTGCTGTGAAGACCCTTTCTGCATGAGCACAATATTGTACCATCCACTTTACATCAATGCTTCAAATATCTGGATGTTAATGGAGAAGTCCAGAAGGAAGTAGCCGACCTGAATCCTCTTAAGGGGGTTGAGGCATATTTTACGGACTCTCGGATGTACAAAGAGGAGTTCATAAAAGTTGTATTGGCAATGGATGGTGTGGAGGATCAGAAACATACTTCAAAAGATGTTCTCGTGATCCCCATCAAAGGACGTGCTATTTGTCCTTTTTTCTCTCAGACATTGACCATACATCTTTCCTCTCATAACAAACAGCCTCCTGCTGTGGAAAAGGTACAAAGGGAGCTCACCTCTTTTGGGCCTCTTGTTATCGGCCTTCGTCGTAACAAACCTCCTCCTTTTCCTTCTCCTTCTCCTTCTCCTTCTCCTCCTATAGTTATCAACCTTACTAAGCCTTCTGTGAAGGCTAAGAATCATGTTGTAAATGACGATGTACAAATCAATAAAGTAGCATCTCCCTTATAGTATACCGATGTCTTTTATTATACTCAATGTTATTTAAAAATGTTAGATAACTTCGAACCACTTTCCATAGGAGCTGTTGAAGCTTCCCGAAATAAAGTATTGCTACAGCCAATGCAGGACTCCTAATTCTTAGTTCCTTCCAGGAAGAAAGATGAACTTCCTATACTTCTTAGTAAAGTAATGGAACAGAATATCACACTTGATAGTGAAGAAGAAAATCACGATAATGGGAGACTTCAACTATATCATTATTGTCACGACCCGCACCCGCTTTTCGGATACGAAACGTGTCCAAGCCAGCCTATGCCGCAGAGTCGACGGTAGAACGCTGTCAAGCCTGCAAGAAATAAATGCTCAAAATATCATATTTGCTGCTCATTCACATTTCTAAGTTTATTACAACAGTTACAACATTTAAAATTAAAGGAAATACAAGATTTTACAATTAATAAAAATGGTACAACTGTTTTCTATTTCTAGGTCGGCCTCAGCATACCCATGTCTTCCCAGTGCTAAGAGTGATCGCGGCTAAACCTGAAAAATGTTGGTTTCCAGTCAGGAATGGAACAAGTACACAAACCGACGACAATGCGAAAACACAATAGAATTAACAAGACATAAAAATAGCATATGAGATATGAAAACTAGAAAGTAACTGATGACATGGCACGGTGGAGAAGTAAAGGAAAAATAAAAAGACATCTACCTATGTGGTGTAAAATATCATTTGCAACAAGTGAACGGCTAGGGGTAAATAAGGCACACTGCACGTGTCGTGTGCAGCTGCTAGCATTCACAAAGGACACGGAGGATAGTTCTGGGTAGTCCACATGTCTACTAAGATATTTTCCTTCCCGACTACTCCGTGTGACGAGCGTGTCAACAAGCAGTAAGATATATGTATAGACATGAAATGAAAAGACTACTATGAATCAAAAACAATCAGAAAGTGCACTTGCCTGAGGTCCTTAGCTGGAGAAACCGATAGTACAACCACATCAGATGAGTCACTAAAGTCAACACATGCAAAAAGTCTCCAGTGCTGAAATAAACATTACCAACGTTCTCAGAATAGTTAAATTAGCTAGGATTGTCTGTCCTTAAGTCCAATTCTGGACACAGAGGCAAAACAGTAATTTTGGGCCAAAACGGTGTCCGTCGTTGGACCCGCTTTGCACCGAAAAGCGTGCCAGAGTCAACGATCTCTAAAGTCGTCAAAGTATATGTCAACAGGTCCGGTTTTTCGATACAAACCCAACCGTATGTCCAAAGTTAGATTCTGGCAGGCCGTACACAAAATCGCCCGTTGAGTCGGACTGTGGGGCCCGCAAAACGGTGTTCCGATTCAACTGTCTCAGAATTGGACCAAACTTGGCATACAGGACCAGAAAAATGATACGGTCCTGCTGGAATAAGTTTCGTCTCGATCTAACGAACGTGTACAAAGTAATTGGAGAATTTGCACAGAAGTCGATATGGTGAATTTCGACGGATACGCATCAAATTCGTCGTGCACACGCGACCAATTTGAATTCCGTCAAAGCCCACACGACCATGAAGACGTTACGCAGCTTTCGATGCTTTCGATTCGCGACCACATCGCCCGGAATGGCGGGACGCACGTCGTATCGGAAGAATTTCCTATTTTCTATATTTTTGAAAACAGTTTTTTGTTGAACTTCATCCATAATTTACTTCATGCACATGCATCGAAAAACAGAACTACAAGTTGCATTTTGATCTAGGTTATGTTAAATTTAATTATGTTCAATTAGTTTCTGAAAACTATTAAAGCACAGATCAAAATCCGGCTTCCAAAACACTCGATTGGGACAGTTTTCTAATTATTTACGGACAGGTTTTTTGCCATGTTTGGATCGATTTATCGAGCATCCTAGGTCTTTCGAACATAAACTAATTGAAGGGATGTAGACGTGTATTGGTTGACTACATACCAGAGCAATCCGCTCGTGAAACGGACGAGTATGGTGGAAGAAATCTCGTCACGAAGTCGCCATCATTGTTGCAACTGCTGTTGTCGTTGTGTTCCTTTGTGCGTGCGTGGGCTGTTACTGGCCGGTCGGCGGCCTGCAACGGCGCCGAGGGTGCGCGCGGAGGGTGGCCCAGGGGAGGAGGAAGGGTGGCGCGCAATGGCTTAGTGTTTTCTCGTTCTTTCTTTCGATCTCTTTGTATATATATGTACGGTTATATATGGATGTCCGGCTGTGAAGGGCTCGGGACTGTGTAGCATAATCGGGGTTGGAGACTTCGGGCCTGGGAAGCTGAGTATTTCAGCTCGGGTGGCCTGGCTCATGGGCTGAGCGGCCTGGGCCGAATGAGGGTTTTAAGCTGGGCTGCCACTGTATTAATGCATATATATTTATATATATACCCACATAAAGAGTTCAATACTTGTGTGTATATATATATATATATATATATATATATATATATATATATATATATATATATATATATATATATATATATATATATTGTATATGTGTATTTATGTGTATATATATATATATATATATATATATATATATATATATATATATTATATATATATTATATATATATATATATATATATATACACACACCTATATTTAATATATATTTATATGTATACATGCACATATATATAATATTTGTACAATTCCAAGTACATATTTTATATAATTCCAATACACCCTTATATATATTATATAAATATATATTCTTAAATATAATAAGCACATATTCATATAAAATTAGTATATGCGTAGCTGAAAAATGAATTATCAATGTTGTTTTTTTTTATTTATCCAAAATTACATCAATATAATAATATAAAATATTTATCCAATAGAATATCGATTCAGTAATAATAAAGTTTATTAATCACCAAAAATAATAAACTAATTAATTATTTATAAAATCTAATAATCACCATTTAAATAAATAAAATAATAAATAAAATAATTCAAAATTTTCGGGAAGGGGAGCTACAAATCTACCCACCTTAAAAATAATTTTGTCCCCGAAATTCTAATTCCTACTATTCCTTAAAATAGTTTATATCCTCTTCCTAGCCAGTTGTAACTATATGTCTTCGAGGACTTCTACCCACCTTTGGTCACACTATCCACTTCAAATGCCTGATGTCATAACATTGTAACCCTCTAGCTAATTGCCAAAAGTAACTACCGACAGATATCTATAGCATAAGGCATCAACAACCCTCTCCTATCTATCAAGCAACCCAAAATTTAACAAACAACAAAATTTACACAATTAGCTAAGGAATATTAGAAAATTATAACAAGTATGACCATCGCCGCTCTGCAATAGGGAGGACAGGAAGATAAGAAAGAACAATCAAGAACAATTATGAAGTTTAAAGAGCGGTAGAGAATATACAATAATACAGATAGAAAGGGTATATATGAACCTATAGTCTTATTCGCTAGATTGGGCTACTCTAGTCCAGTCACTTGTTAAATCGAAGAACACTTGTTTCTTAGAGGGGCTTGCAATTCGTACAATACAAAAATTCCGTTCTCGGAGTTAATCTGAACAAGGTTCCAAAATAGAACAGAATTTGAAAAATCAAGATTGTGATCTTTTTCGTGGTTATTTAAACACACGAGTAAGGGACATAAATGTAATGCAAGATCATATCTCGACTTTCAGGTAGATGGAATAAAGGTTACGAATGGATTCACATTCTAAGGGATGGAGACTACATAATAGGTATAGGGACCCATTTCAAACAGTTTGGTTCTATAGTCTAAAATATGGTGGTATGCATGGATGGGTTTTACTGGGTCTTGATGGGTTCCCTAATTGGACATCAATCGTTGGTTGGATGAACCTTGGATTTTTATCTATATTGGCTGGACAAGATCCCTATGAAAAAACTATGTCTACTAGGTTAGGGTAACCTAGAATAGGATTTCTTCCAAGTGATTGAGCTAGTTGCTGGTCGGGTTGGTTAGCTAGGACCATAAGCCCAAAAATGTGCCCTCAGTGACTTTTGTGTTTAAGTGACACATGAGGCCTCAATTGGGTGGCATACTAGTGGTATGTGTGTAGTGGGCTTCGAGTAGATCACAACCGTATACTGGGTCGCAGGAATTGAGTCAAGGTTGAGGCTCTAGTGGGAGTCGGGAAGTAAACCGTTATTGTGGTAAGGGTTATAGTTAGTCTCTTTAACTTGAAAGTTGTAGCACAAAAATAGAGTACAAGGGGACGGGTTTGAGTGGGACATGATATACCTAGATGAAGGTGGACTTGTCTAGATCTTGCATATAAAATTTGTTGGAAGGTAATAACTGGTCTCGTGCTCCGAATATTAATGGCACGGCCGGGGGCACAAAATGATCTAAATGGAAAGTTGGAGTCCATGGGGCACTAATTATCATCCTAATAGAAATTATTCCAATCACTCGGAAATCCTTGTATATCCTAAAATTTTAGAATGCTTACGGTCTACCCACCTTAGAAGCTAGGATATGGTTTTAGGAACAATGAGACTAGAAGAATTCCAAAGTCCGGATATTGTGCCTCGATTCTTGTTAATAAAGAATAAGGCACGGCGTATCGGGATACGGTAGCTATAAGTCAAGTCAAGGGTCGTTCCTTAATAAATGGAAAACGAGTACGTGTGCAATGACACATGGTCGAAAAATAGAGTGACCTACTCGTCCACAGTATACATGAGTTGCCGACGGGGTAACCAATTCTAAGGCACATCATATGAAAAGATTTCTAACAGCTGAGTCGTGAATTTCTATTAGAGTCAAACCTGCTGGACTATTGTTACAAGGGTTCTAGTTAAAGTGAGCTTCAAACAAACAATTTGAGGCTCACAACAATTGGTCTCTTGAGCATAGATAGTCTCCTAGGTTGGCATTTGATCAAGGGAATGATCCTAATCATTCTCGGACTCCAATGACTAGAAGATCAAGATTAGCAGGTTTAGTGTCGAAGGAAGGACGAGTAACTCAAGGCAAGGTTCCAGTCACAGAGCTGGCCGATGGTAGCTACACTTGCATATACAACTATCATAGCCATGGGAATACTCTGTATCTATCTATCAATTACAAGCTTTCGTCTTTCTAATCGGTGAAAGACAAAACAATAAAGAGTTCAAGAGAGATGTCACTGAATAAAACTACATGATTCAAGGACGAATGTATAAATTAAGAGGAATTGTCAAAGCAGTCGTGGATGAGATCCTAGAGGCATCTACATCTCAATCCACGTAGGGTAATTAGATGAAAAGCAAACCAAATGTATCATGGTTGATCAGACCGTAATACAATGATTCTGATTAGACAATATGTTAGCGGGCGTCCCCAATAAACATATGTCTTGAATCAAGCTCGATAAAAGAGTAAGCTTGCAAAACTATGCTGTAATAGCAGCGTTGGTCAAGATAGTCAAAATATAAGTAGGCAAGATTTTTGGAAAGGAGGCACAAGTAGTTTGAGTTTTAAGAAAATCAAAACCTTACCTGGTGTTCTTGCCTATATAGTCAACCTATTATCTTCTTATCCAAAAGGCCTTGGTCGACTAATGGGTTATGGACTTCTGAATTCTATACTCCAGGTAAACCTATTAGTGTCAGTCATTTACCTCGTCAATAGATCACAAGGACCACGAAATGCCGGTTTGGGAGACATGCTATTATACTTATAAAACTTACACTAGTATTGGTTTTGGATCTTAGGGTCGTACAGGGCAGTCCCTATCCTCTATAGTATCCTAAACTTGTAATCACGTCTGAAATTATTTCACCGGGAATTATGTCTCGCCGGTATACTCTGGCTGTGACAAACCCTCGGTTCCGTGATTCAGGTGTGATAAGCTATCAGGTACTCCACCTTATATTGACACAAAGGTATCTAAGATCTAAGAGGTCAACTACGAGATAGTTTTAGCAATGTTCTATAACATATGATCCTCAAAATGGTTTTATTTCTATGGGTTGTGCCTTGCCAGTGCGCTGCTGGCTGCAGTAAACCCACACTATCCATTCTCAAACAATTAGCGACAGTGCGCTGCTGTCTAGTCATCGCAGTCATTTAATTACTCTAACTATATTCCTAAGGACTTCAAGGAGCTGCTAGAGATTCAAACAGGTTGACTATGATAGAAAGCGTAAACATCTACCTATGAGTCTCAATCCTTAAAGTAAAAGGTTGATTGGGGAGAAAATAACTGTAGACAGGAAAAATAAGAACATCCTAACATTTATCTCATAAATATTTTAAATGGTTGAGGAAAAAACTTTAAATCAATCTACCTCGAGATTCGTATATGAATAGCAGAATAAAAAATTATAAACCAGTTCCTTACAGCAAAATAGAATTTAAAATAGGAAATTCTAACTCATGATGTGATGTTTATATCTAATAGAGCAAAAGAAAATTAAACCGTTTATCAAAATTAACTCCTTAATTCTAGGCAAGTCTAACATACCAAGCGAATAGCATATCCACATTGGATCATATTGTTATATCAAAAATAATAGTGTACCTATAGAGATCTAGCAAGCTATCTAAATTGCATGGCCTATTTAATAACCTTAACTACCCAACGGTCAATTTGAACAAGGGACTCCTAGTCCTATTTATTCTTCTAAATTATTTTAATCCTAATTGTGAATGAGCATTTCCTGGGTGCAGGCTCGCAATAGTACGACTAACGTACCATCACGAGTTCGCAATCTTTTGTGAAATCTGACCTGCATGGGCCACCACAAAAACGTGTCACGACCCGCACCCGCTTTACGGATACGAGACGTGTCCAAGCCAGCCTACGCCGCAGAGTCGACGGTAGAACGCTGTCAAGCCCGCAAGAAATAAATGCTCAAAATATCACATTTGCTGCTCATTCATATTTCTAAGTTTATTACGACAGTTACAACATTTAAAACTAAAGAAAATACAAGATTTTACAATTAATGAAAATGGTACAACTATTTTCTATTTCTAGGTCGGCCTCAGCATACCCATGTCTTCCCAGTGCTAAGAGTGATCGCGGCTAAACCTGAAAAATGTTGGTTTCCAATCAGGAATAGAACAAGTACACAAACCGACGGCAATGTGAAAACACAATAGAATTAACAAGACATGAAAATAGCATATGAGATATGAAAACTAGAAAGTAACTGATGACATGGCACGGTGGAGAAGTAAAGAAAAAATAAAAAGACATCTACCTATGTGGTATGAAATATCATTTTCAACATATGAACGGTTAGGGGTAAATAAGGCACACTGCACGTGTCGTGTGCAGCTGCTAGCATTCACGAAAGATACGGGGGATAGTTCTGCGTAGTCCACATGTCTACTAAGATATTTCCCTTCCCAACTACTCCGTGTGACGAGCGTGTCAACAAGCAGCAAGATATATGTATAGACATGAAATGAAAAGTCTACTATGAATCGAAAACAATCAGAAAGTGCACTTACCTGAGGTCCTTAGCTGGAGAAACCGATAGTACAACCACATCAGATGAGTCATTAAAGTCAACACATGCAAAAAGTCACCAGATGCTGAAATAAATATTATCAACATTCTTAGAATAGTCAAATTAGCTAGGATTGCATGACCTTAAGTCCAATTCTGGACACAGGGGCAAAACGGTAATTTTGGACCAAAATGGTGTCTGTCGTTGGACCCGCTTTGTACCAAAAAGCGTGCCAGAGTCAACGGTCTCTAAAGTTGTCAAACTATATGTCAACAGGTCCAATTTTTTGATACGAACCCAACCGTATGTCCAAAGTTGGATTCCGGCGAGCCGTGCACAATATTGCCCATTGAGTCAGACCGTGGGGCCCGCAAAACGGCGTTCCGATTCAACTGTCTCAGAATTGGACCAAACTTGGCATACAGGACCAGAAAAATGATACGGTCCTGCTGGCACAATTTTCGTCTCGATCTGACGAGCGTGCACAAAGTAATTGGAGAATTTGCACAGAGGCCGATATGGTGAATTTCGACGGATATACATCAAATTTGTCGCGTACACGCGACCAATTTGAATTCTGTCGAAGCCCACATGACCACGAAGCCGTTACACAGCTTTTGATGCTTTCGATTCGCGACCATGTCGCCCGGAAAGGTGGGACGCACGTCGTATCGAAAGAATTTCCTAGTTTCTATATTTTTGAAAATAGTTTTTTGTTGAACTTCATCCATGATTTACTTCATGCACACGCATCGAAAAACAGAACTACAAGTTGCGTTTTGATCTTGGTTATGTTAAATTTAATTGTGTTCAATTAGTTTCTAAAAACTATTAAAGCACAGATCGAAATCCGGCTTCCAAAACACTCGATTGGGACAGTTTTCTAATTATTTACGGACAGGTTTTTTGCCATGTTTGGATCGATTTATCGAGCATCCTAGGTCTTTCGAACAAAAACTAATTGAAGGGATGTAGACGAGTATAGGTTGACTACATACCAGAGCAATCCGCTCGTGAAACGGACGAGTGTGGTGGGAGAAATCTCGTCGCGAAGTGGCCATCATTGTTGTAACTGCTGCTGTTGTTGTGTTCCTGTGTGTGTGCGCGGGCTGTTACTGGCCGGCCGGCGGCCGGCGATGGTGCTAAGGGTGCACGCGGAGGGTCGCCCAGTGGAGGAGGAAGGGTGGCGCGCAATGGCTTAGGGTTTTCTCGTTCTTCCTTTCGATCTCTTTGTATATATATGTACGGTTATATATGGATGTCCGGCTGTGAAGGGCTCGGGACTGTGTAGCATAATCGGGGTTGGAGACTTTGGGCCTGGAAAGCTGAGTAGTTCAGCTCGGGTGGCCTGGCTCATGGGCTGAGCGGCCTGGGCCGAATGAGGGTTTTAAGCTGGGCTGCCACTGTATTAATGTATATATATTAATATATATACCCACATAAAGAGTTCAATACTTGTGTATATATATATACATATATATATATACACACACATATATATACATATATTATATATATATATATATATATATATATATATATATATATATATATATATATAAAAAATATATATATATATATATATATATATATATATATATATATATATATATATATATATATATATATATTTGTATATGTGTATTTATGTACATAAATACACATATACAAATATATATATATATATATATATATATATATATATATATATATATATATATATATATAAACATACACACACCTATATTTAATATATATTTATATATATACATGCACATATATATAATATTTGTATAATTCCAAGTACATATTTTATATAATTCCAATACACCCTTATATATATTATATAAATATATATTCTTAAATATAATAAGCACATATTCATATAAAATTAGTATATGCATAGCTGAAGAATGAATTATCAATGTATACACATATATTTATCCAAAACTACATCAATATAATAATATAAAATATTTATCCAATAGAATATTGATTCGGTAATAATAAAGTTTATTAATCACCAAAAATAATAAACTAATTAATTATTTACAAAATCTAATAATCACCATTTTAAATAAGTAAAATAATGAATAAAATAATTCAAAATTTTCGAGAAGGGGTGCTACAATTATAGTCAGCAATCAAAAGATGGGCTTTGATTTTAAAGTTGCTCTCAATGGCGAAAAAGGAAGGCGAACTCCTATTCGTATTCCTACTCCAAAAGGAAAATCATAATAATACTACGGCAAAACAAAACGGGGATTAGGTTATACTTCACCAACTCCGACTCCAGAAGCCTCCGAATCCGAAGAAAAAGAACGATCTAACTCTTCTGATTCTATCTCATGGGATTCAGATACCAGTGTAGGGCACGTCAATCGCGTGACTCTATCTTCCAATACGGTGACTGCCGAGTTCTCGGAACATGACAAAGACTTTATCGAAGCTTCTGAATCTGATCCTTGGACAAAAAGGATGGATACTCAATAGGAGCTTTGCTTTGAGCAACGTGAACCACCTGTTTGCCATTGATTGTAAAAGTACAGAACAATTTTATAGGAGGACTGAACTTAGACTCACAATACAAACTCTCTCGTACAAAGAAAGCCTAGGAATGAAAACGTAGGTACAACAATCTAAGTACGATTGTTTATTTTTGATTCTGGGGGGTGACGGTAGAGGCTCGGGAAAGCGACGGCAGCTCTGCCTTACTCCTTGGACGATCGGACGTAGCCTTGGCTCTGATGAAGAAATGCTCTAGGAATGTGCGGGGAGACTCTTCTGTGCGTGCCTTCGTCTCTTTGTGTGTCCAGCCGGTGTGTTTGTAAGGGAATGGCACCTTGCTATTTATTGGAGTGGGGTATGATCATTAGGGTTTTCAATGATTGCCCCTTAAAAAATCGGCGGTTTGGGAATTGATTACCATTTTCCTTGATCCTGTTTCGTTGGCAATTAATCAGGGTCGTTAATCTTGATTGCAACAAATCTGGGCAGTTAATGTTGATTGCGCCAAATCCATATGGGCAATTAATGTTGATTGCCACGAATCTTCGTGATTAATTATGACGAGCTCGGATCTCCTGCCACGTGTTCAATCTGCTTGATTACAATAAATCTGATTTGATCCGAGTAATTATGATGATTGCACTAAATCTGATTGTTTGAATTTGTTGATAGTAACACATCAGAGTGGATAAATCTTGATTGATTTGGTGCCACGTGTCCAACCATCATTATACTGCGAGCCGTAGGGACGCGGGGGGGGGGGGAACTGATCTTCTGCCATGTGTCCTAACCACGAGCCACAGGGACGGGGTGTCTTGACATAGTCACATGAGGGTGGCTTCCAATGATTTAAACCACTTGAAGGTGGCAGCCGCATAGATGTGACCTCCGATATCTGAGCCGTATGAGGGTAATTTTCAACTGAACCGCATAAGGCTGGCCACGTGTCAAGGCTGCATGGACGTGGCCTCTCAGTATTTGAGCCGCATGGAGATGATCCCCATAATCCGAGCCGCATGAGAGTAGCGGCCGTATGGGGGTGCCCTCCACGATCCGCATGCGGTTGGCCACGTATTAAAGCCGTATGGCAGACTTTGGGATTTGATGGATCGTGCCATCTATAATGATTTTCTTTATTTTCCTAGGAGCACGCCTTTATGTCAGAGTCATTGCAGCTTTATATCAGAGCTGTCAGTTCACCTTTATGTCAGAGCTGCCTTGTTGTGTCAGAGCATTAAATAAGGCCGCTGCTTAATGGCCAGCTGTAGAGGCGAGCCGCATAAGGCCACGTGGCTTCTACTCGAGCCGCATGGCTATGTTGGCGACTTTTGAACCGCATAAAACTCTTGAGCCGCATGAAGCTCTGAGAGATTCTTTGAACCGCATGAGACTCCCTCTGTTTTGAGTCGCATGGATTTTCTTGTTCTTTTTCATGCTTCTACAAGACCACCTTTAAAGTTTTTAATTTTTAAAATTGAAATACTTTGAATAAGAAGCATGGCTATGTCCACATAAACTCTTCTGGCCGCATAGGATGTTCTGGCCGCATGGACTACTTAGCCGCATGGCCTTCCAGGCCGCATGGACTTCCTAGCCGCATGGCCATCCTGGCTGCATGGACTGCCTAGCCGCATAGACCGCTCTACCGTATGGACCGCTCTGGCCGCATACTGTCTTTTCTGCCACGTAGGCATCATTAATTGCTTTTGATTCGTTTTTTACTTGAAGCCGTCTTTTGGGGGCAGGATCCCAAGGGTTAGATTTGCCTCGATGATCGAAGCGTCGATTTTGTTCTTTAGGCGGCACGCGAATCGAAGCATCCGTTGGTTTATGAGCCCATGTCCGCCTATAAATAGGAGTAATTTCTTATAGAAACTCTTTACTTTCTTTTTTTTACTTGAACCTTTCTTGCCCTAGGCTGCCGTCTTCTTCTTCTTATTCTTCGATAAACGATGGCCCCCAAGAATTCCAAGGCTGCGGCGAAGGGTAAGGGAGTAGCTTCTACGTTGACTGCGACGGCTGAAGTTTATCCCGACGTCCACTCCACCATTGCTGGTAAGTATTTGGGAGGATCGTATGCTTCAAAAATCCAAACAAAGATGGCTCTGTTGCATGTTTTATGCACAAGCCTTTAATGCGTCCTTCCTCTTCATCGTACTGTTTAAATTGTATGGGCCGTATATACGTCCCATGCCCGAGCCGCATGGAGGGTATACCCCCTGTCCGAGCCGTATGGGAGTTGTCTAGTGGCCGTATAAACCCTTCACAAACTGAACCGCATAATGACCCGTCGAACAGTGCCGCATAAGTCCCTCTGAATGGAGCCGCATAAAGCCCCCTCAAACAGGACCGCATAAGCCCATCTGGACTGGGCCGCATAATGCCCTGCTAAGCTGAACCGCATAAACTCATCTGAACTGGGCGGCATAAGGCTGCGCTAAACCGAGCCGCATAAGCCCCGCTAAGCTGAACCGCATAAGCTCACGCTAAGCAGATCCACATAAACTCATGCTCAAACACAGCCGTATGAACTATTTAAAATAGAACCGCATAAGCTCGTGCTAAACAGAGCCGCATAAGCTCGTGCTAAACAGAGCCGCATAAGTTCATGTGGACTGAGCCGCATAAGCCTAAAGACACTAAGTGGTTTTGTTTAGCCATCTTTTAATCTCGTTTCTCTTTGTCTTTCACCAGTGAATCTGCCAGTCAATCCAGCGGGAGAACCCCTGGTGGGTTCGGCCCAATCTGCTGTGGATGTGCGATTTAACCACTTAGTCCAATATATGGCGAATCAGCTTCCTACAGATGAGCCTTTGGAGAGGCTGAATGCTATCAAGAACCAGCCCTTCTACTTTCTCTGTGCCATGATGAACTCAGGGCAGTTGGAGGGAAAATACCTGAAGCCATCGTTCCTCTTCGGGGATGCTTTGACTGTAAAGAACCCTCAGATGCTGGATATATCCGAGAGTTGGGACTTTACTCTTGACGGGGTGGCGATCCATATCCCTCCGATAGAGCATCATTTTCTTCTGTCATGTTTCAACATGTTACCGATGGACAAAAAGATGGTGGACTCCTTGACTCCAAGCAGGATGGGGATGATTGTGGGAAACATCTATTACAACAGGAATTTGGGGTCAGCGTATGCAGGAAGAGAACCGGTCAGTCGGTATGTGATGGGACTGGCTCCGGGTACCTTCATAAACGTATCGGGTCCCAATTTCACGTTCTCCCAAGCTGATACCTTCTTGAACCAGCTTGCTCGGAAAGGGTCCTATCCCATCGGCCGGTTGGCATTGCTAAACTGGATAAACCCTGTCCCTGTATGGGCCAACTTGACCACGTAGATTCTGTGAAAGTATGAGACTCCCCTGCGTGAGATCGGGCTCTATCACGCCATTCGGAGCACCTGTTATGGTCTACCCATAAATAAGCCGTTGTTCATGGCTCTTCTGGAGATGTACAATCGGCGGACGGGAACCTTCTTCACGCCTGGAAGGGAGCTGGGACTTGCTCTCCACGAGATGTACATTATTTCCAAGTTGTCCTTGGGGGAAGAAGTCTTTGAAGTGTACACCCCTACGAGTGAAGAGATCGAGGATTTGGATCGGCAGTTCCCGAGCTTTGTTGCCGTGTATCAGGAATTGTTATGTCACCATAGTACTTGTCACCAGACGGCTATCAAGAAGAATGGTAGCTCGGAAGGGAGCATTCCTCACACCACGACCTAGGTCTCATACCTTTTCACACTAGGCACCTTAGGCCAGGTTTCTTCCCGAGATCCTCAAACCCTAGAGGAGGTACAAAACCTGGCGTCGACTGCCAAGAGATCGAGGTCCACGGATGACACATTTGGGAGCAAAACTGACTCCTTTAGTTATTTTTATCATGGTACTCATCGGCTGTCAGAGAAGGCGCTCTTGGAAGGATTCCTGATGGTATGGCTACAGAACTGCGTAGTCTCAGGAGGGGCGGGTTCCATTGAGAGGATCAACCGCCACCTTATCCTTCCTGCTGTAAAGCTGGTCTTTGGGGTCAGACTGGCCCTTCTTCCACCCATGGTGTGCAGCGTACACCACGGCCTTAGCGCCTTTTCGTCCAAGGTCATCGCCCGTGACACGGGGATGGATTTTTAGCACGTAGAGCTGCCATACCATTATCTGATGGGATGGTTGTTAATGCACTGCCAGTCTTTGATGAGGCCTGGAGCAGAAGATGGCATTACGGCTGATGATGCTTTCATTTTTCCGATTCCACCATCAGCCCTGGGAGTGCAGCACCATGCCAGCCTATTGGAGGGCGCTGGCGAGAGTGGACGGATACGACTTTTTTATGTCTGTTCCTAATTTTACTGCTGAAGAAGTGAGGGCCGTACATGTTGATGGTATCGGGCCTCCTCACCTCTTGCCTGAGAAAATGCTCCTTTGGCTGCGTAATATCCGTCCAGCGCACCTAGTATATCGTAACCGCAACAACGTCTACCTGGATCCCTACTTGCCCAGCAGGTTCTCCCGCTAGTTCGGGTATAGCCAACTATTCTTCGACACTCCCAGCTCTTGCCTGGGCTTTGAAGGTAGCATCCTGGACGGTATCAGGGCATGGTATTATTATGACACGGTTCATACCCGAACCACCTTTTCGGTTCCTGATGGTGAGGCGCCAGGAAAGATTTTGTATATGGTGGCCCTATACCATGTTACGGCGAGCAAGCCTCCCGTTAATTTTGACCTGAGTACCAGCTTTATTGTGGGTACTGGCTTGGCGGAGAAGCCCAATGGGTCTAAGACAAGGAAGAGGAGGACGAACACCGTTCATATACCTGACTCGGAGTCCACCAATACGGACGAAGAGGATGATGAGCATGATGTCGATAACTCTCTTCCTTCTGCGGAAGAGGTAGTGGCGGATCAGCCGCCTGTTGTGCCAGATGAGGTGGTGGCAGGTCAGCCACCTGTTGTGCCAGATGAGATGGTGGCAGATCAGCCGCCTGTTGCGCCTGGCCCATCACGCAAGCGAGGCAGGCGTGACTCTATTAGTGGCGTAACCTTTTCCGTCAAGCGGGCTGCGGTAAGACACCGTGGGCTGCTCATTAAAGAGAGGGACGAAGGTGATGACGCCGTTTCGGAGGTGAATTAAATTGCGACCATCTTTTTTTTATCTCTTTCTTTTTCTGAACTATGACCTAATCATTTTTCTCTTCTCTGTAGGTGTCGTAAGAGTCGGATTCTAGAAAACAGACCACTTTTTCTGAAGTCAATCCGGCCTTGAATACTTTGATTAGTGACATGTGTGTCGAGATTATTTCTGTCGGGGTTCTCTGACGACGGCTGAGGGATGTCACGTTGTTGAGGTCTTGACCCAGGGCGACGGGGGTTCCGCTGAACCCGTCCCCGAGACTGCTGAATTTCAGCAGGGTGACACTGATCCAGTCGTATCTCCTTCCGGGACGGCTGGGACAGAAGAGCCAGCTGAATTCGGCTTGGAGGTTGCTGGTGAGGGGACTAGGGCGGCTATGAGCGAACCTCTGCTTCCACAACCCTCCCCTGGTAAGATAAGCCAAATCTTGACTAGTGAGAAGGCTCATTTGCTCTATCATCACATCCTTCGGGTTATGCTGATTGATGGTTGCTCTAGACATACAGGTCCTGCCTCTTCACTGCCAATGACGGATATTGTCAGGGAAGGCTCTACCAGCAGGAATCTGGTGGAAGGGAGTGTGCCCCCTCCTCTTCCGACTCATATTGAGGGGTCTCCCGTTGGATCGAGCTCGGGAGATCAGATGGCGGTACAGCCGGGGCAGGGAGCAATGGTCTCTGTGTCCTCTTCTGGGCATGTGGCTTCGGGGATCGACCTCTCCGCTTTGTCGAGTATCCAGGTTCTTCGGGTCGCGGAGGAGGAGTTAGCTGCTATCCAAGCGTCTTTTCGTTCGGAATTTGTTTCCCTGGAGGCAGGGGTGGCAAGTTCTGGTGCGTCTCCTTCGACACTGCCAGCTATACTTCCTTTGATGCCGTCCTCTACGGAAGTTCTGGATGAGGCATCACATAACGTGGTTGACAGTTTCTACTGCCACTTGAAGAGAGGGGTCGAAGCTGCTGTGGAGCGGGGGACCCCCTTTGCCTTGGCCCGATAATGCGCTCGTGGCCAAATTAAAATTCTTAAAACCCTCCCTGGTGGGGCAGAGATAGTTGCGCTTCTGGAGCCCAAACTGCTAGAGGCTGATCAGCTCGTGGCCCAGTATCGAGTGTTGCGGCAAGCTAATCTATCTGCAGCCATAGATCAAGAGCGTGACTTCCTCACCACTGCCCTGGAGAAGGTAAGGGCTACACGAGATAAGTCTAAGCTCGTTATAATGAAGGACCTCGACGACCTATCTCTCCAGTATGACCAGCTGAGCCGCAGGAGCGAGGATTATATGGCTCGAAAAGCGGCCGCCTCCCGCGGAATAGTCGATACAAGGGAACAGATCCTCGAGCCCCAAAAGAAGTTGGCTTTCTTGGAATCTGAGCTCGAAGCTTCCCGTGCGGATAAGGAGTTGATCGTTCAGGAGGTCAAAAAGGTCACCCGAGCTTCTGCTAGCCTGGAGCATGCTCTGAAGAAGCTTGAGAATGGCTGGCGGGCTCATGCGTATGTAGAAGACGCGGAGCGGCTGATACAAGAGGTCGAGCGCCGGGCCAAGCAGAGGTTTGAGCGGTCGACTGTCTTGCTGAGGGACCGTCTCATGGAATTATGTATCGCCGAACCATAGTCGGCCTTTTCCTTCTTTTGTTTATGTTTTTTTTTCCTTTTTTGAGAGGGATGTGGTCCCAGAACATGTAGTACTTTCGACTTTCAAATAAAAGAGTATGTTTTATTCTACCCTTTATTTGTAATGCTTATTGCGTTTGTGGTGTTGTGGTATTTGCCCCACTGGGGGATTGTTTGTGGACTTGTTACCCCTGGTATACCTTGGTTTTAGGTACGGATAACAAGTTAGATGGGGATACTTAGAACAATTCCACAGTAAGGTGGGCATGGACGTTTCTGGTATCGGGAGAAAGAATGCCATGGAGCAGCTGGGCTCCAGGGGCATGATGAGAAATGAGTGGCATGTACTAGGGAACTTAGTACAGCATTTATGGTCAACAGAGGACATTTGTGGTCAACAGAGGATATTTGTGGGCCTGTTATTCTTGGCGTACTCCGGTCTTGGATACGAATAATAAGTCGAGAGAAAAACCAACATACTTACTCAGAGATAATGAGGACATGGTAAATATGAGAGTTTCTTCGTTGGAGCCTTCCCACTCAGAGGTAATAAGAACGTGGCAGGAGTGGGCTCTATGAAGGGTACATAGAACGACTCAGAGGTAATGAGGACGTGGAAGTTCTATGTGAGGGGTGGTTTATTTTTTATGGAAGGGAAACAACTCAGAGGTAACATCGACGTTGTTGTTTTGGAGAATTTGTGGATCTGTTACCCTTTTTGTGCACTGAAAGTGTGGGTATTGAATCATGAGGAGGGAGCTCTTTTAGGAAGAAAGTTTAGAGGTATGATCATACATGACTTGCTACCTAAAAGATGTGATATAAATTCATCTGTAGTGACCAGAGTGTAAGTTCAGCGGTACCTGCGGGTACATAACTCGACAATCTGGGAGATTTGGAGTCAAAATGTAAGTTCAGCGGTACCAGAGGGTACATAACTCAATACTTTGGGATATTTGGAGTCAAAATGTAAGTTCAGCGGTACCAGAGGGTACATAACTTCAACAATCTGGGATATTTAGAGGATGTCATTTCAGACATAATATTTTTTCAGGAACTTGCCGTTGATGGGCAACATGAGCAAGTCTCCTTTTTTTTGCGAGACGGTAAGCCCCATTGGAGAATACAACATCGATGATGAACGGGCCTTCCCACTTTGTCTGGAACTTGCTGGCGATTTTGTGAGTCATAACCATTGGCCTCCGAACTGCCAGAACGAGATCGCCTACTTAGAATATTCTGATTTTAACCTTCTTGTTGAAGGCTCCGAAGATACGCGCTTGGTACAACTCGATTCGTTGTTGAGCTAACAAACGCTTCTCATCTAGGGCCTCCAACTCTTGTAGTCGGCGATGGTGATTATTATCCGTGGTCAGTCGGTAGGTGAGAGCAACACGGAGTGAGGGGATTTGAGTCTCCAATGGGAGAACTGCCTCACTCCCATATACTAGAGAGAATGGTGTGTTCTCGGTGGCCGTCCGTACTGTAGTACGGTACGCCCATAAGCATTCGTCGAGCTTTTTATTCCAGTCACATTTGTTTGATGACATGAACTTCTTGAGCAGCTTGATGATTATTTTGTTGAATGCTTCAGCCAGACCATTAGCCGCCGGGTTGTACGGTGTTGAAGCAATATTCTGGATTCGGTGTTTTTCGTAAAACCGATAGAAGGCGTGGCTTGCGAACTGAGGACCATTGTCGTAGATGATCCTTCGGGGCAGTCCATAGCGGTAGATAACATGGTGTTTGAGGAAGCTGATCACATTTGAAGTCTTCACTTCTGCCAGCGGAATAGCCTCCGCCCATTTGGAGAAGTAATCTGTGATTGCGAGTATAAGGCGGTGTCCTCGGGACGAAGGTAGAGTGATTGGACCAATGATGTCCATTCTTTATGCTTCGAATGGACAGGATGCCACCGTCGGATGTAGAAACTCGGATGGCTGGTGGATGAAATCTGCGTAGACTTGACAGGCTTTGCACTTTCTTGCATATTCTATCGTATCGGTAACCATCGTGGGCCAGTAGTAGCCCATTCGACGAAGGCGATCTTGTAGTTTCGGGCCAGGCTGATGGGCCTCACAGATGCCGTCATGAGCTTCACTCACGGCTTCTTTGGCTTCTGTATTTGACAGACATCGAAGTAGTAATCCATTATATGATCGTCGATACAACATTTTCGTCTCCGTATCGTAGAAGAATCTGAGGGAACGTCTTCTGATAGAAGTGGCTTCCTTTGGACTCTCTGGCAGGATGTCGTAGACTAGGAAATCGATGAATGGTTGTCTCCAGTCTGGTGCTTCGTCGACTGTCAGAGCGGAGTAACTCTCAACATATTGTACATTATTCCTGGGACAGACCAACTTATGGCCTATTATGTCGACCAGATGATAAGCATGATTCGCTACTGCTAGGGAAGCGGCCAGGCCTGCTAGGGCATCGGCTTCAATGTTCTGGATCCTGGGAACGTGTTCTATGAAGAACCCTTCCAAGGACGAGATGATGTCAATCGTTATTTGGTGATAGGGGATCATGTCTTCATGCAGCAGGATACGGTTGTCGTATCCTGAGGTCCTGGCAGGTTTTTCGGGCGTGGAACATGGCCCGGAGCTCCTGGACCTCTCGTCTTGCCTCCTTGCCTCGTCTGCAGCGGTGGAAGCCAATATATTTCAGGAGGATTATCACCCGGGTTTGGTGCAGCTGAGTTCGAGTCCGTATTGACCGCGGGTCCCAAGTTTGTTTGGCCTTGTGTCCTTCCTTGCAGAGTTGGAAGGGCCGCTTTGATCTCGTCCACGGATTTGACCAAGGTATGCAGTATGGCCTCCAGAGCGTCGATGCGTTGGCGATCACTGGGACCATCTTGGTTGCTGTCCATCATGAACACCGTCCTTACATGAGGATAGATGGAAGAAACGGTGGAGGACGCGCCCTCTGAGTCATACCCTTGTACAGAGAAGTCGTCAGGATATATAGGAATGTTCTCCTCTGGTTCGGACTCATAAGGAGTGGTACCCCCAGCTTCAGAGCTTGCCTCGTCTTGAGAGTTGTGGACGTCCTCGGGGACGTCGAAACCTAATGCATCTGTTGGGGGAACCGTTTCCCCTGGATTATCTTCTTGGAACACCGAATTATCGTGGATGTTTGAAGGAGTGCTACCCCCGGCTCCAGCACCTCCCAGAGATGTGGACGACGAATCTCCAAGTATGACAGATTTCGTCTTTGAGCGAGTACCTTAGAAAACTCCTTCCGTAACGGTCGTGGACAACCGCTTAGAAGAGAATTTCTTGGTCGAGATTTTTGGGCTGGATACGTTTGTTTTCTTCCCTCTCCCGCTGCCAGGGATCTTCTGAGCAGAATTGTAAGAGGCGACGAAAAATGCCTCATCTTCTGAGTTTGGGTGTTGCAATCATTGGAAGACGGATCGCCGGTCCTCTTGTGTGGCCGTCTTGCTACAGCAGCAGTTGACAACGACTTGAGTGCAGTGATGCCCATGAAAGGATTCTCTGCACACCAAGTTTTTGTCTCTTTTCTTACGTTTGTGAAGAATCACGTTGTGCAAGTCAATCATTTTGTTGGCCCGAGAGTCCTGAGCACATGAGTGTGTTGGCATCCTGCCTGCTTCACTATTCCGTTCGTTGGCCGCCGGGGGCTAGATACGGGTAGTTTTATACAACCTTCCATCAGGGGCCCTCATAATAGTCAGCAGGACGCCCTGATAGTCAGAAGTTGGGATAGCTGTCTGAGCTCGACCAGCCCGCGCTGCCCGAGACTTCTTCCTTCTAGCACCTGAGAGTGTATAGTAGGAAGAGTCCACAGAGACTGGCACATGAGAGCATCTGGGGTCAGGATCGCCTGAGAGGCGATCGAAGACTGACCGTGAGCCATATGGAGCAGATGGTATGCTGCTGGGTTTGGTGGCCGTACAGGCTGTCTGCATGCGGCTAGTATGTGTGGCCGCGTGACCCTTCTATATGCGGCTAGGAGCAGTAGCCGCATAAGCAGTCTGCATGCGGCTAGCAGTCGTGGCCGCATGAGCCTCCTTCATACGGCTGGCTTCTGTGGCCGCATGAGCCTTATGTATGCGGCTGGCTTATGTGGCCGCATGAGTTTTCATGTGGCCGGCGCCCTTATACGGCTTATTCTTGGACCGCACAGAGTACCTCTTTGCCCCTGTAAGTCTAGCATCATAGTATTTTCCTCTGCCGGTCTTGGGGACAGCAGAGTCCTCTATGGCCTGAAGTGGGGCAGCATGAGAGTCTTCCCCGCCATTCTGGGCAACAGAGAGTACTTCTTTTAGAGCTTGGGGAGGAGCGAATGATTTGGGCCTCCACTCCCTACGGGCCATCTTCGTGTGGGCTCGTCGCTGGACCGGGCCAGCGCTCCCGTCGGAGAGCATTTCTTCAAACGCCTGCTGGTCGAACCGGGCGACCAGCATTTGTTGAGTGGAGCCAAGTTTGGCTGTGTCCGATTACATCACCAACTCCTCAGCCGTGGAGAAGTTATTCTCCAGCAGAGTCGCCATCGTGTTTGCCATTGATTGTAAAAGTGCAGAACAATTTTATAAGAGGACTAAACTTAGACTCATAATACAAACTCGCTCGTACAAAGAAAGCCTAGGAATGAAAACCTAGGTACAGCAATCTAAGTATGCTTGTTTATTTTTGATTCTGGGGGGTGACGGTAGAGGCTCGGGAAAGCGACGCCAGCTCTGCCTTACTCCTTGGACGATCGGACGAAGCCCTGGCTCTGATGAAGAAATGCTCTCGGAATGTGCGGGGAGACTCTTCTGTGCGTGCCTTTGTCTCTCTGTGTGTCCAGCCGGTGTGTTTGCAAGAGAATGGCACCTTGCTATTTATAGGAGTGGGGTGTGATCATTAGGGTTTTCAATGATTGCCCCTTGAAAAGTCGGCGGTTTGGGAACTGATTACCATTTTCCTTGATCCTGTTTCGTTGGTAATTAATCTGGGCCGTTAATCTTGATTGCAACAAATCTGGGCAGTTAATGTTGATTGCGCCAAATCCATATGGGCAATTAATGTTAATTGCCACGAATCTTCGTGATTAATTATGACGAGCTCGGATCTCCTGCCACGAGTTCAATCTGCTTGATTGCAATAAATCTGATTTGATCTGGGTAATTATGATGATTGAACTAAATCTGATTGTTGGGATTTGTTGATAGTAACACATCTGAGTGGATAAATCTTGATTGATTTGGTGCCACGTGTCCAACCATCATTATGCTGCGAGCCGTAGGGACGCGGGGGGGAAACTGATCTTCTGCCACGTGTCCTAACTGCGAGCCACGGGGACAGGGTGTCTTGACAAAGTCGTATGAGGGTGGCCTCTCAGGATTTGAACTGCATAAAGGTGGCAGCCGTATAGTTGTGACCTCCGACATCTGAGCCGCATGAGGGTGATTTCCAACTGAACCGCATATGGCTGGCCACGTGTCAAGGGTGCATGGGCGTGGCCTCTCAGTATTTGAGCCGCATGGAGATGATCCCCTTGATCCGAGCCGTATGAGAGTAGCGGTCGCATGGGGGTGCCCCCCATGATCCGTATGCGGCTGGCCATGTTTCAAAGCCGTATGGAAGACTTTGGGATTTGATGGATCGTGCCATCTATAATAATTTTCTTTGTTTCCCTAGGAGCACGCCTTTATGTCAGAGTCATTGCAGTTTTATGTCAGAGCTGTCAGTTCACCTTTATGTCAGAGCTGCCTTATTGTGTCAGAACATTAAATGAGGCCGCTGCTTAATGGCCAGCTGTAGAGGCGAGCCGCATAAGGCCACGTGGCTTCTACTCGAGCCGCATGGCTGTGTTGGCGACTTTTGAACCGCATAAAACTCTTGAGCCGCATGAAGCTCTGAGAGATTCTTTGAACCGCATGAGACTCCCTCTGTTTTGAGCCGCATGGATTTTCCTGTTCTTTTCCATGCTTCTACATCACCTACCAAAGATCAGTTGGTTCAGGTCAATATTGGAGATGAAACTTCTCCAAGATCGATATTTGTTAGCAAAAGCCTCTCCGGAACAGATAAAACAAGAGTTTTGGTAATTCCAGAGTCAGAGATACCCTTCCGCTTAAAACTCTCAATGAAGTCTATCCAAATCATCAATTCCATCTTTTGAAACCCAGCTGTTTTAAAGTTATACTTTTTATCATAGATATCTTGTCTTTTTAGACACGATATTCTGTCTTTAAATCCTAATCGATTTGAAGATCATCAATAAAAAAATAGATTTACGTCCACATTATCTCTGAATTCTATTTTCTACATCAATAGATTCACGTCCACATTATCTCTGAATTCTATTTTCTACATCAATAGATTCACGTCCACATTACCTCTGAATTATATTATCCATATCAGCGACTTATCACGTCCACATTTACCTCTGATAAAGTTGTCTTTTGAATTGACAATATTCTGAGTTATATTCTGTTATGTCCACATTACCTCTGAACAGATATAATTAATATTGTCATTTTCTTTTAGAGGATATGTCATGTCTGGTACCTCTTAACATATTCTCTTATCCTTATCTATTACTTATATCTACTATAGGTATATAACAAGTAATAGAATCACAAAAAGAGCATTATTTTATTGTCATAAACGTTCAAAATGTCAAAAGTACATCATTTAAAAGGCAAAAGATCCTATAGACCGCCTCATTTGGGAGGCTGAGTGCTGAGATCAATGATTAATCTCGTCTAATTCTCCGCCCTCTCTACCTTGGAGTCAAATACCCTTTGCCTTGCAAGAGCTCTCCCTGATTCTGGATCAAAAGGTTGCAACATTTTTGCTTGACATTCCAATTCTGCACCTTCAGTCTGAAAAGAATATCCCGTTGTCTCCTCAGGTCATCTAACTGGCTCGTAGAGATTTGATGCATCTCCAATACTTCTTCTTCACGTCGTCGAGTTGCTTTAACTGCTTCTCGAAGCCGAGCCATTTCAATTTCTAGTTCTTGGAGACGAATTTGATATTCATCTGCTTCTTTTTCCTTCTCTACAGCTTCAGTTTTATACTGTTCAACAGAGGAAGTTGTCTCGACAATGTGAGATTCCAACTCTGCAGAACGTTATGAGAAAGCTACAATGGAAGCTTCAAATTCTGCTATTCGCATTTCAGCTTCACGAGCCATCACCTCGCACTCAGTATCTACGAGCTTCTGGATGTTTCCTCTTGTTAGATCTTTGTAAGACTTGATTGATTCTTCAAGTTCATTCAAAATATGATCTAAATAATTGACTCTATCCAGATCTCCAATCTTGCGGATAGCTCCGATGATGAAAGAGGAAGGGCCCCTTAATAATTCATAAGATTGGTCTTTTTCTATGACCATTTGAATTAGAGGCTTTAGAGAAGTAAAGAAAGCATTAGTATAAGCTTCAACCACAGCTCTATTCATTGCCGAGATCCCCGGGGTAGCCACCTCTATTGGAATTCTTACTTCTGAAGTAACTGGAGGTTGCACACTAGGGGATCCGAGTACTAGCATCATAGAAGAGCTCCCTTCCCCAGTTTGGGTCCCCATATCCAGAGGATCCATAGTCGAACTGAAGCTAAATGTGGTCGACGCAGCTTTCGCAAGTGTCCCCACAGGACCCACTGTAATCAAGATGCACAGTTATTACATATAAATTACAGGAATTAAGGTAAACAAAAGTCAAAATTTTACCTGATCCTGGCAATACATTTGGGGTTTCACGCGGCATGTCCAAATCAGAGCGAAGTCTGGCCATGTTCATTTCAGATACAACTGCCTGACTACTCCCAGCGTCAGAACCGCCTGACAAGAAACGGCTACTTCCGACCCCTGATTCTGCTTGCTCAGTTGGGACAATCACTTCCGCATCCTTGACCACAAAAGCTTGATTGATGGGAGTTTGAACCTCTGCAGTTTCAGTGTTGAGATTTTTATTGATCCCAACATCTTAGGGAGCCATGAATTGATTTTCATGATCTTCAGCTTTATCCTGGCTTTTAGGCTCATCAACTTTTGGACTTGAAAGCTCCTTTTCATCATCAAGATGTTCTTTACCTTCAACAATAGTAGGGCATTCTTCAATTGACAATGCTTGATTTGACAGGATTTCCGTTGAAGTCTGGTCTCCTTCAACGGCGCTTGTAGAATCATCTTCAAATGCATCGCCGTAATCACAGTCTGCAAGAGCCGCTATCATTTCTTCATCCTCTTAAGAGTGACTAGGAGCTTGGGGTACAGAAGGAATAGCGACATCTGGATTGGATTTCTTAGAAAGCAACTCCTTCTCGGGGAGTATGGACTTTGGGACTCCCGGGGTTGGAGATGACATCATAATAACCGCAGCAGCTAACACAGTCACGGGAATCGTCATTTGTGTAACTATGGGCCCTGAAATCTTTTCTGTAAGGATCGGAGCTGGAGTGCTAACCTCTGCAGATAAAAAAAAGAAGAAAAGATGGAGGGAAATTAGTGTTAATATGTTACTCAATCAAGATCACATTAAAGGAATTTTAAAATTTACGTGGCAGAGGTGGTATATCTTGCGATGTCAATGTTTTTTGATGATCTTTTGGAGATACTAACAATCTCCATTTGGCTTTGCGTACCAGAGGTGTTTCAGGTTCTTCTTCAACCTCATCAAGGTCAACTGGTACATTAGGCTCTCTAATAATCTCTCCCTGGGCAACTGGACTGCTTTTTGGAACTGAAGAAGGAGTTGCCTCTCCTCCTCCACAGGATGCTCCAGCATGTATTTCTTTTGCCTGGGACCGCGTAGTCCTGGTGGTAGGCTGCTCTGCAATGACCGGTGTAATCTTCTTTCTCTTTCCTACAGCCATAGGAGAAGAAGGAAGATCATAAGGATGAGAAGGGGCTGATGATTCTCCAGTCTTTCTTTTTTTTCAATTCCTTTCACTGGGAACTTCTCCTTTCGTATCTTTAAAGATACATCTAGGGGTGCATTAACTTCATCATGAAAACCTATGATAGAGGCTTCCAGAGGTTCGTCAGCGGGTTCATAATTCTCGTCATCTCTGAAGGAGCGTGTAGTGTGAACTCCAGCTCTTGAACGTCTACCACTAGCAAAGCTGTCAGCCATATTGAAGTTCTCGGTGAAGGTGTTGGCTGAAGTATAAAAATTTGCGTATTTATATAACTTACGCGGTCCCATAGGAGAGACATGAGGCATCAAAAATATAGCCTTAGTCCTTCTTGCATTATAATATCTCCAAGCTCTGGCACCGTCTATTAGGTAACCCTTAGCCTGTAAACAGGTGGTGGCATTACCTACATGTAATTGATCATAACCAAACTGTCGAGCAAATCGACTTGGTAAGTACGGTTCTAGAAAGCATTCGCCTTCAAACCAATAAACTAAATAGGAAGGCCGAATTATCTTCAACCACGTGAACTTAGTCGAAGACAGACAGAGAGATGCTGCTTCTAGGTCCATGAATTGCGGAGGGAGATTCTCGTATCCTGAAGGAGGAGAAACACATTGAAATCTCCATCCGGACCCTCGGTTTAAAGCTCTTCGGCATTCTGACAATGTATTGATGTTCCATCGAGCATTGGAATATCGCCTGATGAAGTCACCGCCGACTGCACCCATATCGGGGTCCATCGAATTAGGAAAATGTAACAGCAACTACCCAAATAGATACGCGTATGGCATTTCGGTACGAGGGAATGCGACCCGAGAACTTTTATCATACACCATGGTGTCAACAAAAGAACACAAGCCTGCATTCAAGCGACAGGTCTTCGCCGAAAGAAGATCCATCTTGTAGCCGAATACTAGACGTACTGCGGCAAATAGCACACCTCGATGGAAACGGTCAATGGCACTGGCTCCAGGTATCACAAACCGTCGTAAATATAAAGAGAGAAAACCGGCCAGCTGGGCTTCTGGAGACATGGTTCTATAACCCTGTCTGAGATAAAGTTCGATCTTAGTACCAGCAGTATTATCATGGTGGTTAGTTTTCTCTATCAATTTTTCTATGTCGCTGAGGTCGAGCGATCTGAAGAAACAAGGATTGCAGGCTTGACTTTCAACAATCTTTTCTTCATAGGGATGCACGAGAAACAAATATGGCAGCCATTTGGTAATTTAGCAAGTTCCTTTGGAAGAACTTTTGTAATAAAGGGAACAAATCAGATATTGGCATAACAGTTCTTCGAACACAGCCACCATCTTGGGGTTCTCTGAAAAGAGAATATCCAACTCCTCATTCGTTGGTACATATTCTTCATAGGGATTTTCACCCATTGGCAAATGTGAAAGATATATCATTTCATGAAGAGCGAAGCCGATCTCCCCGTGTGGCATCATGAAGGTACCGGTCCTCTCATTATATCTTTCAACCAAAGCCAGAAACATGTGAGAATTTGGACGAAAGCTATGACCAGTGGTCCAAATCGGATCATAAAGATCTAATTCAAGGAGTTTATCCTTAAAGTGATCCAAAACCCAGACTACTACGCTGTTCCAGCGTTTCATGTCAGGATTCACTAAGCTTGTAAAGTGTATAGCCTGATCTGGGTAACTTCCTTCAGCCTTCGCAAACATGTTTGCGAAAATAGGTACTCGGACAGGAAGCAACATTGATGAATCTTCAAGTGGTATACAGCTTGGTCTCAAACCTCTCAGATGGGAGCTGCATCTTTCCGAAGTACTGTGGAACAAATCCTTGTTCTGTGGGCCCAATCTGTAACATATCCTCCCGACTTTGGCCTGTTGAATTGGGGTTAGGTCCCATGCCATGCGGAAAGGATAACTAGAAAATGTGTACCGAGACAAAGACAGGTGTCTCGGCATTTCTGGGAGGTACATGATTCTATCCCCACATTGATAAAATATGTCTTCTCTTTTCACTTTGGACTGGGTTGTCTTCTTGATCGCCTCTCCAAATAAGAAAGCTGGTTTCTTATGGACAACATTGTCCAGACTTTCCAAGGTTTGCCGTTCATTAAGCATAATAAAGTAGAATTTTCCTGAGATGCAAGCATAGCTCTTCGAGACTCAGGAAGATCATATTGAGGATATTGAACGTGGGATATGTCCTCCCGATTCTCCGACACGTTGAAGGCCGAAGCATAGATTTCAGCATTTGGGTCTTCACTGAGATCAACTGTATAAAGAAGAGTAAACAGAAGTTAGTCTCAAAAAGTGCCTGATTTAATGAAACAGAGTATACAACATCATAGATTGTGCCACATCTGTGTTACGCAACATTATATGTTGTGCCACACCTGTGTTGCGTGACATTATGTGCTGTGCCACATCTGTGTTGCGTAACATTTCTATCGAACAACATCTGTATGACGCAACATCTCAAGTTACGCCAAACTGATTGCACAAAATCAGAAAGCACAAATCTAGAAAAGTCGCACAACACAGTTCGTAAAAAACGAACATTGTATGGACGGCAACCAAACCGTAAAAAGGGGAGGCACAAGTCATGAAGTGTGTCTAACTCTAAAAAGAGGAGGCACACGTTGTACAAATCAAACCAAAACCCTAAAAAATGTTTGGTCGATGCTCGGTTCATTGTCAAACAGTCACCTTCCATGGCCGGGTTGGTCGTCTCTTATCGTGACAAAGGAGGAGCATACTGAGGTGCACGTGTGGGTAAAACGCGAGAAGAAGACTCGGCAACACTCTTTCCCTTCTCGACAGCAGATCTCATGGGCGCCATTTGTTTCTAGTCAAAGTTTGAAAGAAGAAGATGAGAGAGTTTTAGCTTTCGTTAAAAAAAAATTAAAAGTTCTCTTAGACGGCTATTTATAGGTTTGTAAACAAGGCTGAACCGCACAACTTATGCTGAGAAATCGGGCTCAAGTTGACTGGCGCAATCTAAACAAAACTAGTATAATTCAAAGTATTTCAAAACTTTAAAGTATTTTCAAGTTTTAAAAACTTTGAAGGGGGTCTTGTAGAGCCTAAAAATTAAGAGGTGCCACTCATTAAAGCCTTCAAACATTTGATGGCGCCAAACCAATCAAGTTGCACCGGATTATCAAGTTGCGTAGCATCAGACTGTGCGAACGCCAGGTTACGCTGGAGTCAGGGTGCATAGAGAGCCACATGGCGTACTTTCTCGAGAAGCTGTAATGGCATTATCATTTCCTGACAACTGACAGCACGGAGATTAAGGAAAATCCATTCGAATCCCGCGCAACGCGGCGCTTGAGGAGATTTTGTCAGCATGTAATTAATGCTGACAACTGGTTCACGTAAGTCACTGAATGGCATAAAGATTAAATAGTACAGCACAGAAGACCTAGTCAAAAGGCCACCGGTCCTTGAGTTGCGCCTATACACAGCCTGATAAACTGGCGCCAGTTGATCAACTCTTATTTTAAACAGGGTGATGTGGCGCGCAAGCCATCAACTTCACAGAGCGTGCCCACTACACTGCCTACGACCACGCGTATCTCAATCAAATGATACCACGCGTCTACAATAGTTAGTACAAACTGCTCGTGCAGGTTATTATATTGCGCCCACGCGCAACCTGATGCAGCCTACGCAAAGTGATCAAATGTTATTCAGAATAGAGTGACATAGCGCACAAGCCACTAACTTCGCAGAACGTGCCCACTATACTGCCCACGACCACACGCATTTTAATCAAACGATGCCACGCGTCTACAGTAGTTAGTGTAAATCGTTCGTACAAGTGAACAAGTGGCACGCAACCTGAAGTACGCACAATCCAAAATAACTACTAAAATAGTTATTTTATGAACTCTATAAATATGGTTTCAAATCAATCACAAATCATCAAGAGTGATCATAATCTTCTACAAAGTGCTGTTGCATCCTCCAGTGGCTCATGTCTTCGGTATCACATCGTCCAAGGGATACAGTGATCGTCTTTTGATCATATTCCTATAGTTGTACTTCCCCATAAATCAATTGTACTCCTGTACTCTTTTTTTAGTTTGTAAGAAAACTTTTTTGTTCTTTGGAAACACGCATTTTAATATAATCAATCTGTTTGAGACAACAATGATGGGTCACATGGAGTTTGGGGTATTTTGGACCGTTGAGTTTGTCATGCGGCTCTTCCTTCTGTGGACCAAATTAACTTGGCCCAGAGCACCCATGCGGTCAGCTTTGTAATGTGATCCGCATGAACCCTATCTTTTTCATGCTTCTACATAGCCAACGAGTCCACACCGACAAAAGCATAATCTACACCCATCAGAATACTGACAGAAACCACTTGGCACCACTCACAAACCTGACCTCCTTCTATATTGCTTACCCGCCGTTCTCCTATTTGGGGTATCCGCTGGTATATGATAAATCTAATTCGGTCATCTTCGAAGGCATAGTGAACAAAATTAAAAGAAAAAAAATCAAGGGATGGCACAACGCGACCCTTTCTCCAGGCGGAAAGATGATTCTCATCAAACACGTCTTATGCTCCATCCCCATCTACACCCTATCCGTTTGCTCCTCTCCTAAGAAGGTGTTATCATCGTTAGAATCCCTCTTCGCCAACTTCTTTTGGGGACACCTCGACGGCAAGGATAAGCATCACTGGGCCAGCTGGGACACAATGGCCAAACCAACCGATACGGGCGGACTTGGCTTCAGCTGATTAGCACACATCATTGATGTCTACTCTATGAAGTTATGGTGGAAGCTCCGATCAGATAACTCCATCTGGACTCGATTCATGAAGGCCAGATACTTCCAACACTCCCACCCCGCGACGGCCGTCGCTAACAATTGATCCTCTACATCGTGGCGTAGTATCCTCCGCGGTTGACACCTCGTCGAACCCTTAATTCGCCTGCAGCTTGGCAACGATCGCTCATCGCTGAGGCACGAGCGCTGGCTCGGTAATGAAATTATCCAGATATCCCCGACCGCCCCCCTAATTGCATGATCCGCGATTTATGGGACAACGACTCGGGGTGGAGGTGGAAAAGGATCAGTAATTGGCTGGAGCCGTTGGCGACGACTGACCTTGCTAACGCTGAGATGCAGCTCAGCGATCTCCCTGATGCCTTGAGATGGTCTCCCACCTCCGGTGGTACTTTCACGATGGCCTCTGCCAGGATCGTTGTGAGAGGCACCTATGTGCCATCTCCGTTAATCGTATCTTTTTGGCACTCCAGCATCCTGAACAAAAGGTCTGTTCTGGTCTAGAGAGCCTACCGCAGAAAGCTACCTACCGACTACTCCCTCACCTCCATTGGCTTCAGTCTTGCCTCTAGATGCCATTGTTGCACATCGCAACAAGCAGAAACCACAGAACACATCTTGGTCTCCGGCGACCTCGCCATTCAGTTTTGGAACTACCTATCTCGCCAATGCGGATAGGTCCATCAGGTCGGGGGCTTCAACGATCTCCTTGCCAACTGGGGTGTCTCTTACGGGCATCAGATCCTCGCAGCCGCCGAAATTTGGGTGCTCTGGGAGAACCGGAACAAATATAGATACGAAGGTCGCCGGTACACCCCCACAAAACTGAATAGGGAAGCCCTCCGACAAATTCTCAAAATCCGGAGACGCTGCGCTCACTCCTCGGACCATTTTTGGAACGCGCTGACATAGCCTAGGGCTCTAGCCTGGCACCTGTGGTTGGCTTTTGGCCTCATTTGTTTCTGTTTTCTCTTTGCGCTTAGCGCGTTTACTTGTATAGGCTTCGGCATTTTGCGCCTGATACATCAATAAAGCTCGTTTTTTCTTATATATATATATATATATATATATATATTAGTTGAAGGATGGCACAACGCTACCCTTTCCCCAGGCGGCAAGATGATTCTCATAAACCACGTGCTCACCTCTATCCCTATCCACACTCTGGCAGCATGTTCTCCGCCCAAAAAGGTTCTCTCCTCTATCGAACAGATCTTCTGCAATTTCTTTTGGGGGCATTGCAATGGCCAGGATAAGCACCACTGGGCCAGCTGGGATTCTATGGCTCATCCTATAGTCGAGGGAGGGTTAGGATTTTCCAAACTCTTCCACATCGTCTATGCTTTTTCCATGAAACTGTGGTGGAAACTTCGCACGAGCAACAATATTTGGACCAGGTTTTTGAAAGCTAGGTACTTCAAGCACTTACACCCTTCTATGGCCACCTCCAATAGCAGATCTTCAGCGGCTTGGCGCCGCATCCTTATCGGACGCGACCTGGCCGAACCCGTGATGAGACTTAATTTAGGGGAGGGTGATTCTGATCCTTTCCTTGAGCGATGGGTTGGAGACAGCTTGATCCCGAACCTAGGAGAGCTCCCGAGAGATAGTAGGATTAAAGACCTGTGGAATCATTCCACTGATGAGTGGAACTGGGATCTTATTAGGGGCTGGTCTGGTAACGAAGCCGCCAATATCATCCGTCGGAGCGGATTAAGTATATGCAACGAGACCGACGCCCTGCGGTGGTCGGCCGAAGCATCGGGGGAATTCTCGGTGCGATCTGCGAGAGTCGTCGTTCGGGGGGCCGGTAATCCGCAACATCCCATAGCACCCTATTGGCAATCCTGCATTCTTAAGAAGTGGTCGTTCCAGATGTGGAGAGCCTTCAGACTAAAATTGCCCACTGACGATATCCTCAACACCATCGGAATCAGCTTAGCCTCAGCTTGCACTTGTTGCTCCGAGCGTCAGATTGAGACTATTGACCACACCTTTTGCTAGGGCAACCTGCCTGGCAGTATCTGGAGGAACCTTAACCAGCTCTTCAGTATGGAGCCGAGTGGGGGACGCTTCCACGATCTTCTGGTCGCCTGGGGTTCAGTCTCCCATGGCCACCAGATCGTCGCAGCGGCCGCCACATGGACTATTTGGAAGAATCGCAACAAAGCAAGATACGAAGGGCATCAATACTCTAACGATCAGCTTATCAGAGAAGTCATCCGCCAATGCCGCAAAAGGAGCATCGGGTGCACCCACAGCCCGAGATCATTCTGGGCGAACCTGGACCTCTAACTCCCAGCATCCTCCGGGTAAGGTTGTCCACCAGGATTTGGCGTGCTACCCTCCGAAGCCCGGCCTAGCAGCCATTTTGTGGGCACTACTTCCAGTTTTTTCTTCCTCTTGTCTGGTTCGCGCGTGGCGCGTTTACTTGTATAGGCTTCGGCATTTTGCGCCTGATACATCAATAAAGGTCTCTTTTCTTTAAAATATATATATATATATATATATATATATATATATATATATATATATATATATATATATATATATATATATAGATATATATATATCCCATGTGTGTGTGTGTGTGTGTGTATATATATATATATATATATTTTTTGTATATATATATATATATATATATATATATATATATATATATATATATATATATATATATTTTATATATATATATATATATATAAATAAATATATATATATATATATATATATATATATATATATAAATATATATATATATATATATATAAATAAAAAATAAAAAAATAAAAAAAATAAATATATATATAATATATAAATATATATATATATATATATATATATATATATATATATATATATATATATATATATATATAATATATATATATATATATATATAAAAACACCTCCATTTATTCAGTAAGGCTCAAAATGTCGAATCATGTACAAGTATACTAAAGGCAACCAAGTCGACGCCTATACAAGTATACCAACAAAATGAGAAGCAAAACCGGGGCCTAATCGATATGGGCCTCCCAAAAACCAGTATGTTCATGCGAACAGATGTTATGAATCTTCCAGCACTGCCTGATCACCTCCCGAATAAGCCTATTCGCGGTGAATTGGTTGCCCTCATATCTGGCCTTGTTGCGATTCTTCCATAAAACCCATGTGACAGCAGCCGCGACGATCTGGTGTCCATGGGAGACAAGGGCCCATCCTGCTAATTGATCGTTGAGGCTTCTGTTTACCCTGTTCTGATTGCATCGCAGCGAAAGTAAGTTCCATACCTGAGCGGGGAGATCCCCCTGGATGAAAATGTGGTCAACGGTTTCCGATTGACGAGCTGCACAACAGTTACAGGCGGATGCTAAACTGAATCCAATGGTGTGCAAGGCATCGTCGGTCGGAAGCTTGTTCCTGATGACCCTCCATATCAGGATGGACCATTTCTTGGGGATGCATGTTTCCCAGAAAGCGGCACCGAACAGAGAAGGCATTGTCAGGCCGCGGGCCACTTGTCTGGCAGAGCGTACCGAAAATTCTCCTCCCTGACACACCAACCAACAGAGCTTGTCAGCCTCTGAACTTAACTTCAGTTCCTGATGTTGGATGCTATCTACCGCTTCCTCGCCAGCCCAATCACGAATCTTGTCCCAGTCCCAATTGTCCCTCCTCGCGTCCGAGAGCTCCTTAATCCTGTTGTGCTCCAGGGCCTCCGGAAGGCGGTGAAGAAAGGTGTCTCCCGCCCAACGTTCATAAAAGATGTTGGATTCTCCGTTGCCCAGGCGCAAGCGAATGACCGGTTCAGCCAAATTCGGTCGCTGATGATGCGCCGCCATGCCGCGGAAGATCTACAGTTCGCGATAGCCTGTGACGGATGAGTGTGCTTGAAGTATCTCGCCTTCATGAATCTCGTCCATAAATTGCTACTCGTACGAATTTTCTACCACAGCTTCATCGAGAAGGCGTCCGCTATGTGGGAGAGTTTCGGGAACCCCAATCCCCCTTCTTCGGTAGGTTTAGCCATGGTATCCCAGCTGGCCCAACTATGCTTGACGTGGCCGCCGCTGTGTCCCCAGAAGAAGTTGCTGAAGATGTTCTCAATCGAAGTAAGCACGTTCTTGGGGGTAGAGCACGCCGCTAGGGTGTAAATGTGGATGGATGTGAGCACGTGATTAATGAGGATCATCTTCCCACCCGGGGAGAGGGTGGCGTTGTGCCACCCTTCCAATTTCTTTCTGATTTTGTTGATGAGGTCTTGAAAGATTTCGGTGCTAGATTTACCGTACACAAGCGAACATCCGAGGTATTGAAATGGGGGGTGACTGATGGAGAAAGAGGTGATGTTGGAGAGATTGGTCGCACTTACGTTTTTAATATTGTGGTGGGCGTAGATGATACTCTTCCTGGGGTTGACCTTCTGGCCGGAGCAAGAAGCGTATCTCTAAAGTGTGTTATGGACCACTTCTACCGATCCCACGTCTCCGGAAGTGAAGATCAGGATGTCATCCGCATAGACGAGGTGGGTGATAATCGGACAGCCACTAGTGGTATGAAAGTGCTGGAAATTCGACGTCGTGGTCATCTTGTTTAGGTTTCTGCTCAAAGCATCCGCCGTGATGATGAATATAGTAGATGAGAGCGGGTCTCCTTGCCTGATTCTGCGGCTAGATTTGAAGAATCCGTCGGCTTGGCCGTTGATAACTGTGGAGAACCAGGAGTTGCTGATCGATCTCCAGATGATATTGACCCATGTTTCCGAGAACCCGAACCCCCTTAGGACCCAGATCATGAATTGCCAGTCAACTCTGTCATAGGATTTTTCCATGTCCAGTTTGATCGCTATATTGCCGCCTCTGGCTGGAGGTTTCATACAGGTGATCAACTCTTGGGCAAGCATGATGTTATCCTGGATGTTTTTGCCTCGGACGAAGCCGCTTTGTTCCTCGGATATGATCTTGGGGAGTAAGTCTGACATACGAGAAGCAATGATCTTGGAGATGATTTTATTGGTGAAGGTGCACAGACTAATGGGGCGGAAGTCACGGAAGGTTTCGGGGTTATCCTTCTTCGGGATGAGAATGAGGTTGGCTGATGATATGGCTTTAGGGTAGGTCACTCCCTGAAAGAAAGCCTTAGTCGCTTCATGGATGTCCTTTCTGATAATGTTCCAGCATTCTCTGAAGAAGACACCGGAAAAGCCATCAGGACCCGGGGCACTGTGGGCGTCCAGTGCCCAGACAGCGTCTTTCACTTCTTGTTCAGATGGAGGGAGGTCCAACTGGGTGTTCTCAGCATCGCTGATAAGGTTAGGGATTTCGGCAAGAAACGAGTTGTCTCTAAGAACTCGTTCTTTAGCGAACAGCTGAGAGTAGAAATTGGCAGCCGCCTCTTGGATACCTCGTTAGTTGCTGATGATGTTACCTGATTCATCTTTAATCTTATGGAGGGTTAGTTTCTGTTTGTGGCCGTTGACGCAAGCATAAAAGTAGGCCGAGTTTTTGTTGCCATCACTATCCCATTTGAGCCTCGCTTTCTGTTTCCAGAACTCGGTTTCAACTTTCAGCCGGAATTTTAGGATGGCTTTGGTAAGGTTGAGTGCGGTCCTTACGTTGGCCGATCTGTCACGGACGAACAAGGTCTCCGTACGAGTGACATCATCTTCCGCGATGCGAACTTGCTGGAAAATGTCTCCGTACGCCTGTTTACTCCAAGTCGTAAGAGCTTTTCTAGTGGCTTTGAGCTTGTCCGCCACCCTGATGAGCGGGTCAGGCGAATCTGCTTGGTTCCAGACTTCTTCCACTATCTCCTTGAATTGCGGATGAGCGCACCAGAATTCCAGGAACCAAAAGTTCTTTTAGGTATGATTGGAGCAGCTCCTCATCGCCACCAGGAGAGGGGCGTGGTCGGATTCGGTAGCATTTAGGTGAGAGAGATCGGATGTGATCCCCTTACCGTGCCAAAGGCTGTTCGTGAGGGCCCTATCAAGGCGGGAGTATTGCCTTCATTCTCCTTCCTGCATGTTACACCAGGTGAACTCGTTGCCTGTGAATTAGAGCGAGGTCAGGTTGGCATCGAGAATGAAGTTGTTGAAGTCTTGTATGGCCAAATAGGGTGGTGGTCTGCCCCCGGATTTCTCCTCTCTACAAGTGATGACGTTGAAATCCCCGATACAGAGCTAGGGGAGGTGGGTGTGGTTGTTGTGAAGATCAAGGAGGTTGTTCCAGAGAAGTTTGCGCTCTAGTACGTCACAGCTGCCGTGGATCGCAGATAAGATGGCACGCTTAGGAAGAAAGGGGTGTTCTATCTAGCAGGAGAGGGCTTGCTTGGAGTCTTGGATGACTCCAGTCTTGACGTCCTTCCGGCAGAGGATCTAAATGTCATGGTTGCCAGCTACATCGGAAGCAAATTCGAGCTGTAATTGAATGGACAGGGAGACGGCATCGGAAGCAAATTCGAGCTGTAATTGATTATACAGGGAGACGGCAGGGTTGGGGGAAAGGGGTGGGCTTTGGTTATGGTTAGGACTAGGGCCAGGGATGAGAGCCTTGTCAGGCGAAGCTTCGTCGTCACTGAATCTAATGTGTGAATTCTGCTGCAACAGCAGATGCTTCGGCTGACCTACCTTGATCGGTTTGTTGAGCTTGTTAGGTATAGGCTCCTTCCCTTTCTGCTCCGTGTTCCTCCAAAGGTGGGGGAGTAGGCGTCGGCAGTGTTCTGCAAGGTGTCCCCGAAGATGGCAATGAGTGCAAAAAATGATGTGATTGTCATAAACTATGCACTGGGTGTGCGTCCGGTCGGCGAGTTCAATGAGGATGTGGTTGGGTGGTTCGGAGGAGAGATCCAGTTCCACACAAATTTTAGCGTAGTGGGCTTTAGAGAGGATGTTGGTTTCCGCCGCCGTAGCTACATATGTCCCGAAAGAATTGCCGATCCGTCTGAGAGCTGCTGGAACGAAGCAGATGAGGGGCAGATTCGATAGGGTGATCCATGCTGCAACCGCTGCGGAATCTTCTTTAGGGTTAAAATCCGTGGACCATCGGATAATTTTCATCAGGTGGGAATCCACCATGCAGGTCCCTTTGGACCACACGGACCTGTGGTCGAGTTCGGAGGAGAGGTGGAGAAGTAGGTGCCTTGGGTCCAGGGGCGCAACACGGTACGCGGCGGATAGCTTCTAGCCGGCAATCACTTCCTTAACCCTGTCAAGCTTCGGGCACCCTTTCGAAAATTTGAGAACGAAAGTATGAGGGAAAGATGAGGCCATAGAGGATAGCTTGGAAGCCGAAAAGGGAACTGTTGGGATATCGGATTCAACATTATACTCAATATCTGGAAGTGGGACGTTGGTGATGAGGAGGTTCTGTGAGGCTGCGCGATCTAGCCTCAGCATGTCTGCGAAGGAGGGCTTGGAGGTTCCAGGATAGGAGAGGGACGGGGCCTCGCCAGAGGAAGGCACAGAGCGAAACGGCGGTTGGGCTCCGGCAGGGCAAGCGATAGGAGGGGGAATGAGGGTGGGGCCAAGCTGCCGGGGCATAGCGGTGTAGGCCGGGGCCGAGCAAGCCGGGGAGGCTGCCTCGTCCGAGACCAAGAGCGGAAGGTTGGGGGAGATAGCACGGGATGAGGGGGATGGGGCCCCAATGGCCGGCGACCGGATCACCCCAGCAACCGAGAGGGCAATGCTAGGCGGGGAGCTAGCGGTTGGAGACAAGAGTTCCCGGGGGGAGGAGTTCACCTAGGGGGAGGGCCAACGGCCGCAAGGGGCTGAGCGCCGGGACGGGAGGAGCTACCGGATGGCCCTCGATCGGCGGCGGGTCGACGTCACCAAGTGGTCGGGCGCCCTGAGCAGGGTACTGGGGAGCGTAAAACTCAAAAGGAGAGGGTGGCCCACCATGGCCGAGGGGGTAGGAAGCCAAGTGCATGCAGGCCTATCTGCGTAAAATCCCTGGGAAGAAAGGATGGACGGGTGGGACCCAGGCCTGGCAGCGTAAAAGCCCTGGGATGAAAGAAAATAAGGGTGGGACCCACCGACATAAGTAGCAGGAGAATACGCTGCCTAGGGGTATGCATCGGTCGGTGGTCGACCTATTTGGTCCCAACCGAAGTCGAATCGAAGTTAATCGGTTTGAAAATAAACAAAACCGAACCAAACCAACCAAATGGTCGGTTCGGTTTTGAAACCGACCGACTTGGTTCGGTTTGGATCGGTTCGACTTGGTCGGGTTTGATCACATAAAAAAATGGACTTTATGCTCTCTTTTTTTGTGAAACCTCAGTCAACTTGTACTTTGCAACAGTAAGTACAATTCAGCAGCTTCAATTCAACTTGTGCTTTACAGGTGGAGAAAAATGTCAATTATACATATAAAAAAATTATATACATTCAACCAAAAGTCCCTTTTATGTGCACATGAGCAATTAGAAAAGAATATGAGCCGCAATCACTCCTCTTTGAGACTAGAGAGAGAGAAAGAGCTCTTTCAACTTCTACTTGATAAATAGCTGTGATGTGAATAAATAAACCAAACCTGTATAATACAACCCAATGAACCTATACCCAACAAGCCAACCCTAATTATTTAACAAGGATTTGGTTCGGTTTGGTTCGGTTTAGACGGTTTTTGGCATAACAAAACTGTGAACCGAACCGAATTGGTCGGTTTTGAAAAAATTGAAGTCGAACCAAACCAACTAAACCATCGATTCGGTTTAAAACCAATCGGTTCGGTTTGGCTTGGTTCGATTTGGTCGGTTTGACTTAATTGTGCACAGCCCTAACGCTGCCTGTGGGTACGCTGGCCGCACCTCAGCATAAAAATCCTGGGAGGTGGGAGGGTAGGGCCCACTGAATATATAGGTGTTGGGATACGCAGCTCGAAAAAATTGAGACGTAAAAAGTAGGGCTCTCTCGTGTTGGTCTTGGCATGCCACGTACATGATAGGCCAATCGTTAGAAAGTCCGAGACCTGCACCGCAGGGGGCTCCCAACTCGAGGTGTCAGATGCACCGTTTGAATTTTAAAGGTAGGGATGGGACGACAACGGGGGATCAGATCTCGAGGAGCTCTCATGCCCGGGGTGGGTGGCCAGGGTGCCGGCGGGGGTGGTGCACCGGGGGACGGGAACGACCATGGGACAGAACGGCAGGGCGTGCGGCAGCGGTAGCTGGCGGGAGGAGGAGGAGGAGGGAGGGAGGGGGTACGGGGCGTAGGCTGGTGGAGGAGGAAGTGGCGAAGAGGTGGAGGGGGAAGCGCCGGAGCGGGGCGGAGCGTTGTGCGGAGAGGTCGGAGGAAATCGAACGGTGAACGAAAGAGGAGCAAGGGCCGGGAGCGGAGCCGGGCCTCCCAGGATAGCGAGAAGGTCGTCCGGGTGAGCAACCATGGTTGGAGGCCACCGGCCTAGGAGGGGGCAGGAACATCTGAGACGGGGCTACAGGGACAATGGAGAAGGGGGACTGAGCTGATCCGATCATCTTGAGCTTTTCTTCTATAAATTATAAATATATATATATATATATATATATATATATATATATATATATATATATATATATATATATAAAGAGGAAAAATATATATATAGAAAGAGAATATATATATATATATATATATATATATATATATATATATATATAAAGCGGAAAAAAAAATATATATAGAAAGAGGAAAAAACCCAAAACCAAAATCTTGCAAGAAATTGGATTTCTCGCGAGATCAAAAACCCCCATAGACCGTCAGTTACTTCTTGGGTTGCAGCTCCGGTTTCAACTGTCATGACAAAGGCATGTCTAGGTCGTTGTGCTGTCTGTTGTCTCGTGTGCACAAACTGCATCGCCTGGTCGAAGAGCGGTCCTCGTGAATATCCTCCTTGAGCTAGTACTAGAGGTGCTGGTGGTGTTGGTTGTTCAGTGCGCTTCTCGGGGCAAGTTTGGATATGGTGTTGATCGGAGCCGCAATATAAACACTGCTTCAGTCTTCATCGGTAATCCTTTTCGACTTGTCCTCTCTTCTGACAATAATGGTAGATGGAAAGTTCCTGATTCGTATATTGGGCGGCTCTTGGTTGTTGGTGTACGACGATGTGTCTTTCAGGTCCTCCTACCGATGCATTTGCTGATGGTGTCGCTGGCTGCGGTCGCTTCTCGCTGGTTCCCTTTTGATGGACTCGCGCTAAACTTCGTGCTGCAATAAGAACTTTGGAGTAAGTGGTAGGTGCAATAGCCCCAATAAGATCATGTAGTCTATAGCTCAGCCCGTCGTAGAACTTCCCGGCCTTCTCTTCTTCAGTCTAGATTAATGTAGGTGTGAAGCGGCTCAATCATAGAAACTCAGCATTGTACTCTTCCACCGTCATGCTGCCTTAGGTAAGGTGATGAAATTTGTATCACAACTCCGCTTTGAAAGTAGCCGGGATAAACATCTCTTGGAAGAGTTTGGAGAACTCCTCCCAAGTGACATTATCCTGCCCAAGTCTTCTCTCCTCCGTAAGCCACCAGTGGTGCGCATTGCCGGTCACCTACATCCTGACGGCAGTCATCCAACGATCTCTCGATAACTGATCGGCTGCCTCCAACTGCTTCTGAATGTTGGTGAGCCACTCATGAACTTCGGTGGGCTCCTCCTTGCCCGAGAACTTGGCCGGCTTCAGTTGGCAAAAATTTGCGACAGTTCCCCTCGTCGTCTGGAGAACTGGTGGGGCCACCCTCTCTAGTACTGATATGATGCGATCTTCGAAGTGCTTTGTCAGTCTCTTCTGGGCATCCAACTGGATTTGTTGTTGCGCTTGCATCATCACGTAAATGGTCTGATATAGCTGATGTGGATTCATCGTATGTCCAAGATGGGGAAACATCATCGACGACATCTATGGCAGTAATGGCATATATGGTGGAAATTGCGGGGTAGTGGAAGATCATCCCTCCTGAAGTGCGATGCCGTCTGATTATCCGGCTGGGCTGAAGTACTTCCTACCGGTGGAGGGGTTACGTAGACGTGAGTCACTACAGCGTTCTGCAGGGTAACCGTGGGGTTCTCGTCGCTGGCTTGTGGGTCCATGGTACGACACGTAAACGAAACTTATAAGCTAAGAGTAAATTATATCAATCAGGATGCATAAAATTTCAAAGTCGATATGTGGAGGTCAAGGACGTAAAATAATAGAAAGATATGGATAAGATCCTATAGGTCTTTTCTATCCTATTCGTAGGCTCACATCGGTACAATAACATAGCTGAAGTACTTAAAGTAGACCTGAATGGGCCACCACAAAAACATGTAACGTCCCAGTTTCAAAATATGTAGGACCAGGATATGGTACATGCCAGCAACACTTCACCATTGGGCCAAATCTCATGGCAAGCCCATTAGCGAAATGCTTAAGTTGTAAATCATGATAACAACCAGAATAATAACACAGGTCACAGCTAATCTCATCCACACAGAATAATAAGACACAGAATATCAAGTCCAATAAAATAATACTAATAAAAAAGATTTATGCAACATGAAATAGAAATAATAACTGTGCGGGTAAGACATCCCGAAATTACAATAAAAACAAATAAAGTAATCAACTACATCCGCTGAAATGAAAGAAAATAAGTAGCAAGTCTAAAATAAAGAGATATGTCTCAAGGGAAGTCCTCGACCACTATCTCATCCTCCTGCGAAGGTGCGTCACGTGTCTCTACTCCAAAACCATACACCTCCGGGTAGTCCTCCTCTCTAACTAAGCTTAGAGAGATCACCAGGTCCTCAGGGGACTAGCAAGACACATAATATACATGCCAACTGTATAGTAAAAAATATGCAAAAAAATAAGAATAACAAGTAGAGGAAAGAATAAACCATAAAGGAACTCTACAGATGGTGACATGTCATGAGAATATAATATTAATCATGGCTATAGGTACATGTGATATAACCGTAGCCCGGTGAGGCACTAACAATCTTATAATAGGTTCTCTACCATAGCCCGGAGAGGCACTAACAATAGAGGTATAGCCACGGCTAATAAAACACTCTCGCCTAAGGTACTAAGAAGTCAAGTCTATCTAGTCATGTCCAAGTCAATTACGGGTCAAACAGGTCAGGGGAACATGGCATAGAAAAAGTAATACTATCACTAGACATGAACAAGATAAGAAAAATAGAACAAGTAATATAAAAAAATAGGAACAATGTACGTGCACGTAAAACTAAAAAGTAACAATGACATAAAGCCAGAGAAATATGTAACCCAGTAAGAAAGAATAGAAATATAGAAAAACATGTAATACTGTAAAGTCTGGCAAGGTGTACTTGCCTGGTGTAGCGCGTAGAACCAACAATAACTAACCAATCAATGAGCCACCAAAAGTCCCACTCCTACAACCGACTCCGGATACTGAAAAAAACATCACCAACGTGTTTGTCATAAAAAAATGTCTAAGTTTGACTACCCAAAAGTCTAATTCTGGACACAGGAGCAAAACAGTAATTTTGGGTCAAAATAATGTTCGTCGTTGGACCTGCTTTGCATCGAAAAGCGTTTCAGCACCTATGGTCTCTAAAGTCATCAAACTATATGTCTACGGGTCCGGTTTGATGATACGAACCCAACCGTATGTCCAAAGTTAGATTCTGGTGGGTCGTGTACAAATTTGTCCGTTGGATCGGGTCGTGGGCCCGCCAAAATATCGTTCTGGTCAACCTTTTCAGAATCGGACCAAACTTGGCTCACGAGACCAGAAAAATGACACGGTCCTAATGGTGCAGGTATCGTCTCGAGATGAGGAACGTGCATAAAGTAATTGAGTTTTTTTCTATTATATATATATATTTTTTTTAAAACCAAAGCCGGTGGACGACTCCACTCGACCTTGGTCCGGAGGTCGTGGCTACCGCCACCCAGCCACCTCCGTGGGAGGGAGGGCTCGAACCCGGCCCTCACCCCCGGTGCATGGTGGTGTTACCAGTACACCACGACTTGATGTGCTATTATATATATATATATATATATATATATATATATATATATATATATATATATATATATATATATCTGTGTGTGTGTGTATATATATATATATATATATATATATATATATATATATATATATTTTAAGAAAACTACCTCTTTTATTCATCAAGGCTCAAAATGCCGAAGCAAGACCCCGTATACAAGACAAAGACTAGCATATACAAGTATACCAAAAAAGAACAAAAATAGGGAACAACAACCCTGAGACAAAGATCTAGGTTTGAATCGGAAGTCAGAATGCCCTAGGACTGTGGGCGCACCTGGTGCTCTGTTTACGACATTGGCGGAAGACTTCCCGAATGAGCTGGTCGGAAGAGTATTGGCGCCCTTCGTATCTCGTCTTGTTGCGGTTCTTCCAAAATCACCCATGTGGTGGCCGTTGCGACGATCTGGTGGCCATGGGAGGTAGCACCCCATGATACCGCCAGATCGTTAAAGCGTCCACTACCCGGCTAGATGTTGTAGAGGTGGTTAAGGGTCGTCCAAATACCGCCTGACAGGATCCCCTGACAGAAAGTATGATCAATGGTCTCTAGCTGACGATCTGGATAGCAATTGCAGGCTGACACTAAGCTGATTCCCAAGGTGTCATGGATCTCGTCAGTAGGCAGCTTCTTTTTGATGACCCTCCACATAAGGAAGGACCACTTCCTAGTGATACAGGGTTGCCAGAAGTGCGCAACTGTGCTATTCGGCTGCCCCCTCCCTAGAATTGATATCCTCGCCGACCTCACTGAGATTACCCCGGAGGCTTCGAGAGTCCACCTGAGCTCGTCAGCATCGCGTCCGAGACTTAATCCGGACTATCGGATGCTGTATATCGCTTCATTGTCGGACCATTCACGAATTTTGTCCCAGTTCAAGTCGTTGGTTATGGGGCTCCACAAGTCATTGATCTTACTGTCTCTCGGGGTCTCCGTGAGACTCGGGATAAGACTGTCTCGGGTCCATCACTCCAGGAATGGATCCGAATCGCTGGCTCCAAAGTGGAGTCTCATCGCCGGCTCGACAAGAGCACGGCCGATGAGGATGCGATGCCAAGCTGCCGAGGATCTGCTGTTGGAAATGGCCACTGATGGGTAGATGTGCTTGAAGTACCTTGCCTTCATAAACCTGGACCATAGGTTCTTGCATGTACGAAGTTTCTACCATAATTTCATGGAGAATGACTTCACGATGTGGGCGAGTCTCGTGAAACCCAATCCTCCAAACTCGGTGGGTTGAGCCATGGACTCCCAGGTGGCCCAGTGATGCTTGTCTTGACCGTTGCTATGCCCCCAAAAGAAGCTACAGAAGATCTGTTTAATCGAATCGAAAACTTTCTTGGGCGGGGAGCACGCAGCCAGTGTGTGGATGGGGATGGAGGTGAGCACGTGTTTGATGAGGATCATTTTGTCGCCCGGGGATAAAGTGGTATTATGCCACCCTTCAAGTTTATTCCTGATTCTTGTGATCAAATTCTCAAAGATGCGAGCATTGGACTTCCCGTACACCAGGGGGCACCCGAGGTAGTTGAACGGGGGATGAGCAACCGAGAAGGATGTTAAGTTGGAGAGATTAATGGCGTGGTCACTTTTGATGTTGTGGTGGGCATATATATAATGCTCTTGGAGGTGTTGATCTTCTGACCCGAGCATCTGGAGTACATCTGCAGGGTGTTGTGGACCACTTCCACCGCTCCAACTTCCTCGGATGAGAAAATGAGTAAATCATCGGCAAAGGCAAGGTGGGTGATGGTAGGGAACCCACTAGAAGTGTGATAATATTGGAAGTTCGGGGTTCTGACCATGTTGTTAAGGTTTCTACTTAGAGCATCTGCTGCTATGATAAAGATGGTTGAAGATAGAGGGTCACCCTGTCTAACTCCTCGACTGGATTTGAAGAATTCTCCTGCCTAACCATTGAAGACTATAGAGAACCAGGAGTTGCTGATAGATCTCCACACTGTGTTGGTCCAAGTTTCCGAGAATCCGAAGGCCCTGAAGACCCAGATCATAAATTGCCAATCCAGTCTGTCGTAGGCTTTCTCCATGTCAATTTTGACGACGATATTGCCCCCTCTCGTTGGAAACTTTATGCAGGTGATTAACTCCTGGGCTAGCATAATATTATCCTGGATGTTTCTCCCTTGAACAAAGCCGCTTTGCTCCTCGGAAATGATTTTGGGGAGGATTCCTGCCATTCTGGTGGCAATGATCTTAGAGATGATTTTCTTGGAGAAGGTGCAAAGACTGATGGGTCAAAAATCTCGAAAGGACTCCGGGTTGTCTTTCTTCGGGATGAGGATGAGCTTAGCACTGGAAATGGCTTTGGGGTAAGTGGCTCCTTCGAAAAATGCAATAGCCGCTTCGGTGATGTCCTGCTTGATAATATCCCAGCAGGTGCGAAAGAAGACTCCGGAAAAGCCATCCGGACTGGGAGCACTGTGCTCGTTTAGGGCCCACACTGCGTCTTTCACTTCCTGGACCGTCGGGGTCCGTTCTAACTGGATGTTGTCGTTGTCGTTAATGAGACGGGGGATTTGGTCCAGGAATGGACTATCTTTATGAACTGTCTCTTTGGAGAATAATTTGGAGTAGTAATATGCTTCAGCCCCTTGGATGCCGTTATGGTCTGTGATGATGTTTCCGTTGTCGATAGCCACGTGGTGAATCGATAACTTCTGTCTGCGGCCGTTGACGCAGGCGTAGAAATATTTCGAGTTTTTATCCCCTTCGCTATCCCATTTCAGCCTCATTTTCTGCTTCCAGAAATCGGTTTCCACTTTAAGCCAGAATTTGAGCATGACCTTGGTGAGGTTCAGGGCTTTCCTGGCCGCCTCAGTCCGATCTACGACAAATTTTGCTTCGGTACGGGTCACATCGTCCTCCGCTTCTCGCACGGCTTGAAAAATGTCCCCGTATGCAAGTTTGCTCCAGTTGGACAGAGCTTTTCTCGTAGCTTTGAGCTTGTTACTCACATGCGACAGGGGATTGGGAGAATCATCCCGGTTCTACGCTTCTGCGATGATGCCCAAAAATTGGGGATGATGGGTCCAAAAGTCGAGGAATTGGAAGTTCTTCTTGAAAGGATTGGTGTTGTTTTTAATTTCGAGCAGCAGAGGTACGTGGTCGGATGCTGTGGAGTTGAGATGGGACAGGTTGGATGTTATCCCCATTCCGTGTCAGAGATCGTTTGCGAGGGATCTGTCCAGGCGGGAGTATTGGCGACGGTCGCCTTCCTGTATGTTGTACCATGTGAAGGCATTGCCGGTGAACTGAAGGGTGGTGAGATGAGCATTGAAGATGAATTTGTTGAAATCTTGCATGGCCTGTATGGGGAGACCGGCCTCCAATTTTTTCTTCTCTGCAAGTGATCGCATTAAAGTCCCCAATGCAAAGCCAAGGATAGTTGATGTGGTGGAGATGGATATCAAGAAGATCGTTCCAGAGAAGTTTTTGCTCGGCGATATCACAGCTGCCGTGGGTCGCCGACAGAATGAAGTACTGTGGGAGCAAAAGATGTTTCCACCAGCAAGAGAGAGCCTACCGGAAGTCCTGTATGACTCCAATATTGACGTCTTTCGAGCAGAGGATCCAAATATCGTGTCTGCCTGCTGTAGCCTTGGGGAGGCCCAGCTGCAATTGGATAGTTTTTAATCTTTTGGGAGGGATTTTGGGTTCCAGAATAATGAGGATATCGATCTTGTAGATTTTTTGAAGTCCAAAAATTCTCCTTATAGTGGGTTTATTCGCCAGACCGCGGACGTTCCACTAGAGGATGTTCAGCATTAATGAAGTGGTGGGGGGTTTTTTTTTGTTCCGCTTGGTGGCGAATCTGGTTTGGATGGTTGAAATTTCGACGATTCCTTGCTCGGCAGTGTCCCCGCATACGGTTATCGCTACTTCCTCTGACGAGTTGGGAGGGTCGCCATTGGGTTGCTCGAGTGGGCCCGTGGGGAGGTCGACCAATTCCCCGACGGAGTCTAGGATGAGGCCCTCAGGGGGAATGACTAGGGAGTCGCTGAAGTTCCCAATTAGAGGGATAGTTTGCTGGAGAGGGTACCCTACGGCTTGAACCTGTAGTCCTCGTCGCACTTGGTCTGGCCCGAGAATAGCAAGGGCTACCTCCACAGGATCTTCGTTGGTACTTTATTGCTCGTCACTGCCGGTATCTTTGTTCTCCTCTGCGACCTCCGGGTTAGGGGAGTTAGTAGATGAATTGGTAAGCGCTAGATCGGCAAGGGGGCAATCCGCCGATTCCGCAAGTGGTTCCGCGTCTCCCAAATCTAGAGCATCGAATCGGTTTGAGAGGATGAGGTCTTGGGAGTTGAAGGAGATCAGGGCTAGAGACAGAGCTTTGCTAGGGAGGTCGCTTTGATCTGTCTTGCCTTTACTGGATGCGAATCGAATGTGTGAGTTCGGACGGGGAAGAATAGGTGATAAGGGTGTCCTCCCTCCTACTGGCACGTTTTTTCTCCTGTTAGATTTTTTCTTGAGTTCTGGGTGCAGGCGGTGGTAGTGCTTGGTGAGATGACCCCTTAAATGGCAGTAGTTACAGAACATAATGTGGTTGTCGTAGAGGACTTGTTGGGTGTGGGTTCGGTTGCCCTGCTCGATATTGATAAAATTGGGGGGTTCGGATGTTTGGTCGAGTTCTACGCAAATTTTAGCATATTGTGCCTTAGTAAGGTTGCTGGTCTCGGGGGTCGTGGCCACAAATGTGCCGAAGGAGTTGGCGATACGTCTTAGGGCCGCGGGGACAAAGCAAATGAGGGGTAGATTGGGTAGGGTAACCCAGGCAGCGACCTTCGCTGAATCTTCTTTAGTGGTGAAGTTTGGAGACCACTTAATGATCTTCATCTGGTGAGAGTCGATCCTGCAAGTGCCTTTGGACCAGACAGTCCTGTGGTCTGTATCGAATGGGAGGTGGAGGAAAATATGTCTGGGGTCGAGGGGTGCGACCCGGTAATCCTCCGACAGTCTCCAACCAAAAATTGCCTCCTGCACCCTGGAGAGTTTGGGTCAACCGGTAGAAAATTTGAGGATAAAAGTGTAAGGGAATGATGGTGACAGAGAAGTCAATTCATGGTCGAAAAAGGTGACTGATGGCATGGGGGAGTCCTGAGGGTATTCAACGTCCGGGAGATGGACGTCAGGGAAAAGGAGCCCTTTCTGGGAAGCAAGGTACGGGCGGAGCAATGCTGTGAAGGACCGCGGAGCTACTCTGAGAGGATCCTGGGTCTCACCCCCTGGAGAAGAGGTTATAGACGGGGATGGGTTCTGCTCGATGTGGGGGAGGGGGGCAGCGGGGACAGCCGGAAGGGGCCTGCCAAAGGGGATGAGAAGGGAGGGATGGACAGCCAAGGAAATGGCGGGAAGCGGGGCGGCGACAGTTCTACTAGCCGGGGGAGCTACCTCCTGCGGTCGAGGCACGGTCGCGCCCTGAAGGAAAGAGGGATGGGCTCCTGGGATCACCGCAGGGGGTACTGAGGCCGAAGGAGGCTCGCAGAAGGTCGCTAAAACAGAAGGAGCCTCAGCGAACAGGGGAGTGGCAGGAGCCTGGGAGGAGAGAGAAGGGGGTGGGTTGAGGTTGGAGAGACGATCGGGAGGGACGCAATAGGATACGAGGGGCTGGGGAGAAATACGTGGCGTCTGCGTAAAATCTTGAACGGGAGGGGGCTGGGGAGAAATACGCGAAGGCTGCGTATAATCTTGAGCGGATGGGGGGTGGGTGAGTCCCTCTACGAGATCGGGAGGGGGAGCGTAGAGTTGTTGGTGTGAGTAAAGAGGAGGGAGTGGAGTGGGCCCCTCTGCTGACGAAGATAAGGGGGCGTAGAACTGTGGGGTGGAATAATACGCGTTGGATGCGTAAAAAGCTGGGCATTAACCATTAAGAATGGAGGGCCCACCCTGAGAAACAAAAGAGGGTTTAGCGTAATAATAGGATGGGTGGGACCCACCGAGAAGGCCTGCAGCTGGGTCTGTGCCAAATGCGATGGAGGGAAAATAATGAGGGTCTCTCTCAATGGACGAGCCGAGAGTTGCCGTCCCGAGGGGGCAAAAGTTGCGAAACCCAACACCTGCACCGCAGGGGGGTTCCCAACCTGATGGGACCGCAGTCCCAGGCGATATTTGCAAATTGGGCGCCTGCCGGAAGCCAAGATCGAGAGAACTCCGGTAGGGTAAGGGGCCCTCGGGGGGGGACACCTAGGGTGCGGATCAGAGGGAGGTTCCTGAATGAAGGGAGAGGGGGGTCGGACCTCCCAGGGAGGCCCGACAGGGAGGCGGAGTCACTACTAAAATATGATCTATTAGCGACATAATTTAGCGACGGCATAAAATGCCGTCGCTAAATATGGAATATAGCGACTCCTTTATATAAACATCGCAAAATGTCGCTGACTTGTGATGTTCTGTGACATGAGTTAAATTACGTCGCTGAATAGCGACGTTCAGCGACATATTATTAAAATATGTCGCCATCTATTAAAATTTTGCGACAGTTAGCGACGGCCTCTCTTGACGTCGCTAACATTTTTACTTAGGGCACAGCGTTTCATTTTTCCCCCTCACTCGAAAATTCCAATTTTCACTCGAGCTCCCCTTCTCTCCCCCCCGGCTACTCCCTCCCCCCCCCGGCGACTGCCTCTCCCTCCGGCGACCCTACCCCTCCGGCGACTCCCCCCCCCTCCGGCGACCCCTACACCCCCGTCGAGCTCCTCCTCCTCGAGCTCAGGTAAACCCTAACCTAATTAACTCCTCTCCCTCCTCCTCCTCCTCCTCCTCTACCCCGCACACACCTACTGTCTGTGCAGTTGTTTGGACACTGACACGACCCTTAGACACATTTGTATGCACACAAACACATACGACCCCTCTTAACATGTTTTAGGTTTTATTTAGGTTGTGGGGTTTGGCAGTTGAAATACAATCCCAGGTTTTCCTGAGATTAAGTTTGGAATTTCTGAGATACAAGGTTGGGTTTAGTACTTTGTTGACTATGAGTTGAGTTGGGGGTTTGAGTTAAATTGAATGTTTAGAAGTTGTTGGTTGTATACTCGGTTTCCTGAGATATATGTATGTGAAATAGAAATGTGTTGGCTTGGTATATTTAGTTCATATATGTAGAGTAGTGATATATAGCTGAGATTATATATGCATGAGATTCATGTGGGGTAAGGTTATGATATATAGGGGCTTGCTATATTTGGATTTGAGAGGATATATGTATATATATATATATATATATATATATATATATATATATATAGATATATATATATATATATATATATATATATATATATATGTATTTTTTTTAGAGGATATATGTATTTTTATGAGAGGATATATGTATATATATATATATATATATATATATATATATATATATATATATATATATATATATTTATATATATATATATATATATATATATATATATATATATATATAATATATATATATATATATAATATATATATATATATATTTTTTTTTTGCTTGACCTAGTGTACCTTAGCCTATACCCTATATATCTATAGGATTACCTAGAAATGAACCCAATAGGCTAATTGAACTTGTGGACTAGAGTTTGACCAAAACCCTAGCTAGTAAGTCTACTACTGATATCGTCGATACCAATACTCATAGGAATAGTCCGATACTGATTCCTATACCTATCTGTTGTTGCTCAAGCAGTTTATAGCTACAAATGCGTAAGTGCAACATGAAAATCTCATCTGTTAAATATGTTACCTAAGAGCATCATTAGTAAGGGCAATTCATTACTACAGTGTATAGAGTATCCTAGAAGTGTAGATATGATTGGTATATCGTATTACATAGAGTGTATAGAGTATCCTTTCGGTCTATAAAAGTTACTTCACTCATTTTGTCAAGACAAGTAAACTTTTTAAATGTTGACGGTATATATACCGTCAACATTTGGTTTTACCTTGTAGCTACAGGCAGTTGCCTGCATTTTGCCTTATAACTTGGCCTTTGGCCTGTGCTTGAGCAGTGTGGACTTACAGGTTAGGGTGTTAGTTCATGATTAGCATTGTTTAGATATTAGTTTCAGTTAAAGGTTTAGTTTAGATTAGGATATTAGTTTATGTTAGAAGGAATATGAGAGTTAGTCGATGTTAAAGTAGGATATTAATTTATTAGTTAGGATAGATAGTTTGAGTTAGGATACTGCTCAAGCACCGGCCAAAGGGTCGATATTGGATATTAATTTAAAAAGTTTTACCTTTCTTGACAAACTGAGTGAAGTAACTCTTGTAGACCCAAAGGGCCAATATTGGATAGTTGGGATGAGTATCAGAATCGGTATCGGATTAGTATCGACCGTATCGGATTAGTATCGGTCTATCGGATACGACACTTTGACATAAGACAGTTGTTTTAGTCCCAACACAGTTGTTTTTGTTTCTTCCTTCAAATTCTTTGTTTGTAATATGTGGAATGAATGAACAGTTTATGTTGCGCACCCATATCTAAACTGTCTTAACATTCATTCACTGACTGTAATGTGCATGTATCTATCTTACAGAATTATCCTCAATTGGATATGGATATGAATTACTACTTACGGAATCGTTCGTGGATGTACAACCGTCATCCTGATGACATATGCGGTGTGCGAGATGAATTCATAGAGGGTGTACAGCAATTCCTGCAGTTTGCCAAGGCGTTCCCTCAGTACATGGATGGTACCAAAATTAAGTGTCCGTGTGTGAGATGTCGCAACTTGAAATATCATCCAGAAGTGGAAGTCACGTATCATTTATACTCGAAGGGTTTCACGCCGAATTACTATCAGTGGAGCGCGCACGGAGAACTTGTGTCTTTAGCATCAGAGTATGAGTCTTATGTGGATGTCCACAACAATGCTGCTTATGACGATGGGTTGGTGAACATGATTTTTGATGAGGCGGGGCCTAGTTTCGATCCGGACGATCATGATGCACCTGAGGAGGCACCGAACGTCGTTGCTGCACAATTCATGGAGTTGCTGGAGAATGCAAGGACTCCATTATATCCTGGTTGTGAGGATCATTCACCGTTGGAGGTGGTTACAAGATTGTTGAGCACCAAGTCCGATTTTAACATGTCACAAGATTGCTACAACCATCTTATGGAGTTGTTTATAGAAATATTGCCTGAGGATGCTAAGTTGCCTAAAGACTTCTACCGGTCTAAGAGGATGGTGAGATCGCTATGGATGGGATACGAGAAAATCAATTCTTGTCGCAATGGGTGTATGCTGTACTACAAAGACGACAAGGACGCAGATGTGTGCAGATTTTGTGGTGCTGATTGCTATAAGACAACTAGTACAGGAAGGTCTACCGGTGCAAGAAGACCGATCGATTCAATGCACTACTTGCCTTTAACGTCGTGGTTGCAAAGATTATTTATGGTGAAAGAGACGGCCAAAAATATGAGTTGGCACATGCGAGAACAGATTGAAGGAGTGTTTGATCACCCATCCGATGGAGAAGCATGGAAGCACTTTGATTGAGTGTATCCTAATTTTGCTTCAGATCCGCGTAATATCAGGTTGGGGCTATCTTCTGACGGTTTTACTCCTTTTGGTCTTTCGGGATCCCAGTATTCGTGCTGGCCTGTGATTGTCACTCCGTATAACCTACCGCCTTGGATGTGCATGAAGACTCAGTACATGTTTCTAACCGTTATAATTCCTGGTCCGAACAATCCCAAGAGGAACATTGATGTGTACTTACAGCCTTTGATAGATGATTTGAATCAGTTATGGGAAGTAGGAGCTAACACGTACGATGTTTCCAGGAAGCAGAATTTTCAGATGAAGGCAACCCTTATGTGGACCATCAACGACTTTTCGGCCTATGGGATGTTATCTGGATGGAGCACTCATGGTCGTCTCTCATGTCCGTATTGAATGGATCGTAGTAAGGCTTTCCACTTGAAATACGGAGGAAAACCGTGCTTCTTTGATTGTCATCGGCAATTTCTGCCAAAAGATCATCCGTTCAGAAGGAACAAGAATGCATTCCGTACCGACGTTATAGAGAAGGGTGATCCACCGCCAAGGTGGTACAGAGCCACGATATGGGAGGAGGTTAAAGATTTTCTAAGTGCTATCGAAGATCCTACAACTGGGTACAAGTGCGATGGATTTGGTAGAGATCATAACTGGACAAAGAGGAGCATATTCTGGGATCTGCCATATTGGAGTACCAATCTGATCAGACATAATCTTGATGTCATGCATATTGAGAAGAATGTGTTTGATAACATAATTAATACTGTGATGGACGTAAAGGGAAAAACGAAAGACAATCCCAAGGCCAGGTTGGACTTAGAAGAAATATGCAAACGCCCTGCGTTGCATTTGATAGAGCAGAATAAAAAACAGTTCCTACCGAAGTCAATTTTCTCGCTGGACAAGGAGGATAAAGTGAGACTTTGTCGGTGGATCCAGGGCCTAAAATTTCCAGACGGATATGTGTCAAATCTGAGAAGATGTGTCGATCCGAAGGAAAATAAATTGACGGGTATGAAGAGCCACGACTATCACGTATTCATGGAGAGGTTAATTCCGATTGCATTTCAGGAATTCTTACCACAGGCAGTTTAGGATCCATTGACGGAGCTTAGCATATTCTTCAGGGATTTTTGTTCTAAGAAATTGCTCGTTGATCGTCTAAAAAAGAAAGAGAAGGACATTACAGTAACACTGTGCAAGCTAGAGAGGGTATTTCCTCCTGGATTCTTCGACTCTATGGAGCATATGGCGATTCATCTATCCTATGAGGCACCCGTCGAATATCGATGGATGTACCCGTTCGAGCGATATTTGAATCACCTAAAAAGAAAGGTAAAAAATAAGGCACGGGTCGAGGGTTCTATTTGTGAAGCCTATGTTCTCGAGGAGATTACAAACTTTTATTCGTTGTATTTCAAGCCTCATGTTGCAACTAATAGAACGAGAGCTTCCAGAAACGACGACGGAGATCATGAAAGTAATGATACAATACTGAAGGTATTCAATGCTCCAGGAAAGCCATCGGGTAAAATGAAGAAGAGATATCTGAACGATGATGCGCTAAGGGCTGCTCAGGTGTATGTATTACTCAACTACGACAAGGAGGAAGTAGAGAAACTGGAGGGATAAGTAATTAATACGTCTACATTATTGTAATAGTGTTGATTATTATACTTTTACATTAATTGAACGATGTTGTTTTCAACATATTTAATGATGATGTGAGGTCAGATAGGCCACACATAACAGAAGAAGAACTAGAACAAGAAATGAGGCGTTATTTTTATCATGGTTTAGTGCATATGTAAGACTTGAGAACTCTGTAATTACCTTTCTGTATATGCACTTGATTGCGAATGAGCTTAATTTCTTCTTTCGTAGTATTTAGGTCGATCGTCCATACGCAAGACTTGAGAATGAGTCTATTAGAACGCTAGCCAAGGGACCAATTTATGCTACAAAATATAGCCAAGCTACTGTGTTAATGGATTTAGGTTCAAGTCAACAACTTGTCCGATCAGAGACAACTTTGTGGATCTCGACTCCACCAAAAACAGCTGTTTGTGTATCAGATCTTCGAACTACAAAGATATTGATGCGGGCAACAATTTCTATGGCATGCTACGGGAGATCGTAGAGCTGACATATAGTTATGGAATAGAGCCTGCTAAGATTGTTTTATTCAGGTGTGATTGGTTCAATCCGGTTGAAGGTCAAGGTTGGAAAGTAGACAAGTACGGTCTTGTTGATATAAACTATCGGCGTCGATATCAAGCCTATGAACCATTTGTCCTATCAAGTCAGGCTCAGCTCGTGTACTTCACAAGTTATCCTAAACGGGGAACAATAAGGTCGGACTTGTGGGCAGTATGCAAGACCAAAGCTAGAAATACCTTTGAGGTTGACGATATAGCTTATCAAGAGGATGAACTACCTTTTGTAACAAATATTATAGAAGTGGACACGACGGAAGTTCCTCATTACACATCTAATTGTGTAGAAGAAGTAGAATTATCTGAAAAGGAAGATGCAGATGAAAGTGAAGATGTAGAGGAGGAAGAAGAAGAAGATGAAGATGAGCTAAACGAACTAGATGAATTTTTAGAAGATGATTAAATCTGTACGTTGTTTTATCATCATATTTGACACTTTAGTGACACCTTTATCATATAAATCTGTGATACTTTAGTGACACTTTAGTGACACTTTTATCTATGACTATGATATTTTTCAAAAATTTGTGATGTCTATCATATAAATATGTATTTTTATTTTATTGTCATATGTTATTATCAGGTATGACTAGACCATCTGGACGAAGCGGAAGATTTTATATTAGGCAGTCCCATCAGCCTCGGGCTGGGGATGGAGATTTCGTACCCTCATCCTCATCTCCGAGTACGCCATTGTACCGTTCTGTTCCCGGTCCATTACCGGGAGAGGGCAGTTCCAGCAGGTTGGCGACTTCTCCCTCGTCGCCCAGCGTTCCTGATCCCGCATCCAGCATTACTGATCCTGCGTCCAGTATTCCTGATCCCGCGTCCAGCATTCCTCCTGCCGACGGCTCCATGGGGGAGCCGACGCCGAGCATATGGAGGGCGGCGATCAGTCTGATCCTGCCCAGGCAGGAGGTGAGAGCGACCCTCCATGCGCTCTCCCGGGCGAGACGCGTATGGAGATTTGGACGGACGGGCCTACGAAGTAAGTTAATTAGTTAATATAGATTTCTCAAATAATTATATGTACATATATATTCATGAAAATTATTATTGTATAGATATCGGCCTCCTGCAGTACAGAGACAGCTGGGGTTATTTCTGAGGCAGAACTATGGTGGGTCTTGGATTAACTACTCAGATGCTCCTGCAGATAAGAAGGCCTTTTGGTTGGCCCACTTCCAGGTAAAAAAATTATTTATTTTTAAATTTTAATAATCATTTGTGTATATTATATAACTTTTCTATTTTACTTCTTGTAGAGGACCTATTTCTATCCACCACACCGGGCAGCGAAGATTGAGGCCCAATTTTCTGCCGTCGCAGGCAAGCTCATCCGTGATGCGATCCACGACCAGAAGTCTCGTGATCGCTCCGAAAAGCCGATCCATGGTTAGATCACGCCAGAGCAGTGGACTGCGATAAAGGCTAGATTCGCTGAGGCTAGGTACCAGGAGCGGTCTGACAAGGCCAAGGTTGCACGGTCGAGCGCCAGTAAGTGGTGTGGTGGCTCCATTCCGAAGATGGAGCATTTTCCTCGTCTGGTACGTTTCCTATGACGGACATTAATTTATATATAGTTCGATAGAATGTTTAATACTAATAATAGATAATATATTTTAACAGATAAAAAAGGGTGAGGACCCGAACATGGTGATCGTCTTCCTGGTCACCCATCGGAGGGCTGGGGAGTTCATTGACGAGAGGGCGACGCAGGCATATGTACGTTCTATTCTTTATATTAATTTACTATAATTTAGAAAACAGGAAAATAGATATCAATATAGACTTTAGCAAACACTTACACGTTAGCAAATATTGTTCTAGGCCGAGTTTATTTGGCTACAGGAGGAGGCGGTTGCGGCTGCTAGTGCGCCAGCAGAGGGAGGGGCTGGTACTTCCTTCCAGTTGCCTACAGCTCCATCGTCGGACGACCTCTGGATGACCGCCGTTGGCGGTCTTCATAAGGGTACGTACTACGGTACGGGATCCTATGGCGCATATTTGGCTTCGGAGTCATCCTGGGCCCCCTCTGTCAGTATGCAGTCTCCAGCTTCGCAAGCGTCGTCACGAGCACAGCATATTCGTCATCAGATCGATGAGCTGCGTCGCGAGTTGCTGCAGCAGATTTCTGATACGGTCGAGCGACGATCCGAACCTCTGATGATCACCGGACGAATTGATGCGGTCGAGCATAGTATACAGGAGCTGATGAGTCTGCAGCAGGCTACAGCTGCTAGCTTGCACACGCTCACTGAGTCTACGCAGCACACAGAGCGTAGACAGGTCGAGCTGGAGGGATCGCAGAGGACCATGTCTGCCTCACTCATTCAGGTATCGGCTTCGATTGAGGATAGTACTCAGAGGATGGTGAGTACCCTGGCTGCGCATGGTGAGCGACTGCAAGAGCTGGAGCAGATACGTCCTCCTGGTCCATCGATGGCGCTGACTCCAGAGATTGTATTGCCTCCTACTGCCCCTACGGTGTAGCTCACCCAGGAGCAGTATGAGTACATTCTATCCCAGATGCGCGGTAGTGGTCCTCAGTGATCAAGTATATTTTTTTTATCATCTTTGTATGTATTGGCCCTATGGGCCCATTGACCGTTCTGTACACTGATTTTCATTATTTGTTGACTCTGTTGGACATGTATGTTTGTTAGAAATATATGTTTGTGATATTTAATTTGT